>WEIV01004802.1:0-34079 GCA_013390005.1 Calyptomena viridis
TTGATCTATAGTTTTTCCCCTTCATCTCACCTTGATTTCAAAATTGATTTCTTTCCACATTCAGGAGATTTTATGATAACCCTTCTCAGCTTGGGGCATACCTAGTTATTATGATGTATATAGTTGTTTATAGCAGAAGAAAAGATACAAGAAATCTCGGACATTTTCCTGGCAATTACAAAAAAAACCCAACAAAACAAGTTCTTATGAAGTTATATTTTGTTGACAGAACTGAGTTATAAGGATTCTGTTTCACCTTGCATACCTACTTATCGAGGGGGAAAAAAAATTGTCCAAAGATGTCAATTGTATTGTTTCCCAGCTTTTGTGCCTGTTCACCTTTGCCCTTGAAATTCAAGAGCAGTGTATCAAAGAGTCTATTAACATTTATTACCTCTAGGCAGGTGAAGATACAATGCACACTGGTGCATTTCACTGAATGGGAAACCGTTTCAGCTAGAGGTTCTTGTTGAAAAACTCACTGAGTTTTTGAAAAAAAAATTCTTTTTTTTTTTTTTTTTTTTTGCTTATTATGTATTAGTTTCCCTTCCACATATTCAAGCAATTTTTTGAAATATTTTCCTCTGAAGTTACGAAAGACATTTCTGATATATCTAGATATTTAACTTATAACTTCAGTAAAGGTAGAAAAATTAAAAATTGTGAAAAAATCAAATTAAGAAAATTAAAAGAAATGAAAGTAAAAATAACAACAAATATTGTGTTTTACACATGACAAATATTAACACCTTATTTTCCGGCATCTCCCCCAAAAGCTAGAAGGATTAACAGCTAGAAAATGAGTCGTTTTTTTTCTCAAACTGCATTTAACTGTCAAGTACAATATAGTCAAGGTTACAGCCTTGTTTTATAGCTGTTACAGATTTCTGTAGGATTATCAACTCCTAGTTAATAAAGTTTAGACTACAAGAAAATATATTGAAAGAAATTGACTCTCCCCCCCAAAAAACTAACAGCTAACATTGTCTCTTAGAGCTGTAGGATAAAGTGGCCCAATACCTAATTTTACCAAATTTTTATAGAGTTCCTTTATTATTATTTTAGAGAAACCCTCATGCTCAAAGTGTGACCTACCTTACATTTTTACGCAAATTAATAAAGTTAAGGAGAAGATTTTTATTTTCTCCACTGATTATCAAGTGATTCTACTACATAGTAGAGATTGTTAAGGAGAGATTAAATTAATTCTATNGCTCATATATCTTTCTTTTTTATGACACATACCTTAGTTTATTCCAGAAGGAATCAAAGTTTAGCACTTTGAATTAGGAACACAATAAATTTTTATCTTTTCTTTTTGCTGTTGGGAAGAATATATTTGGATAGTATGCTAAAGGATTTTTTTCCCCAGGTAAAAAAGAGCTATATTCAAGTGAAAATCAGCATAAGTTGACACCAATCTTCTCATTGCATATCCAGTTTCTTTCTCTTTCCTCAGGTATGATCCAAAAACTGATACATGGACAATGGTGGCTCCACTAAGTATGCCTCGAGATGCTGTTGGTGTCTGCCTTCTTGGTGACAAATTATATGCAGTAGGTGGCTATGATGGTCAAACATACTTGAACACTATGGAAGCATATGACCCTCAAACTAATGAGTGGACACAGGTAACCTTAAAATCTATTTTTTTATACATATTTTTTTTTTGTCTGTAACCTATTTTGGTAGTTGTAAATAAAAAAAAAAAAATAGTGTCTGGGGAAAAAAAAATTATAGTGTATGAGGTTGCCACAGCTGTAAAACTAGTTCTAGTATTTTGTGAAGTATTATGTAAGGAGTTTCCTCTGAAAATAGAAAAATGGAAAAAACAAGCAGTCATTAGAAATATTATGTTTCTGCCTTTCAGACAAAATTCTTGTTCTGATCAATTTCTATATCAAATTCATTTTTTTTATCTTTCTTCATATGGAAGAAATGTCATAAAGAGTTTCAAAATTGTTCTGGAATTTTAATTGGTAACCAACATATCCTGAAGATTCTTAATATGAAAATGTGTTTATTTTATGGAGGGAGCCAAGTTCTCATTTCATTCTTCAATTCCATTTTCTGTTTGATAGATATTTTGAAATGTTTAACCGTATGCATGTCTTTAATTTTAAACATAAAAGAATTAATAGGTATAATAGAAATAGTAGTATATGCTAGGAGCTGGGGACAAGTGATTTTGTTGTAGAAGGAATGTATTTAGTGTAACAGTATTGCTTGGAAAAAAACTTAATTCATTACATAGACTTAAACAAAAAATGATTTCAACACTGTAGACTTGCTGAAAATGTAACTTTTTCCACCACTCTAGATGTTTATATCTGAATTAGTCGCCCTAAGTTCTCTTTGAAATTAGTGAAGAAAAGTGCGTGCTTCAAAAACATGATCTTATCCTAAAATAAGCATTTAACGTAGGTGAGATGTATTATACTCAAGAATGCTTACTTCTTTTTAGGGTTGTAAAGGGAAGCTTCTGTTGACAAGCTTAAATACAGGCATACACATAGAAACCCCTTGCATATCAAGAGTTCACAAAATTAATGACAGCTCTAAAATTATTTCCTCTTTTTTCGGTTCTCACAGTTTGAAATGAAAGACACTAGGTGTGAGTGAGTAACTTTTAAAACTACAGTAGTAGGGTAATGTGGGTTGTATTTATTTTTAGTGGATTTGACCATTTTAGAGTAATGTTGACACAGCACTTTGGCAATTTTTGCGTGGCTTGTCATGTTCAGTTTATTTCTATCTGTTTTTCTGCAGATGGCATCCCTAAATATTGGAAGAGCTGGTGCCTGTGTTGTAGTCATCAAACAACCATGACTTTGTCAGCACTGCTTAGGATTTTACTGACTGTGAAATGATTATTTTTCTATGAGAAAGAGAATGACAACTTCACAAGAACAAGGATTTACACAGTGAATACTCTGTTGATCACAAACTTGAAGAGGTTTGGATGTGAGAAAGATTAAGTATTTATGTCCTATAAAATTGTAAAAACCATTCACATTCAGTGAACAGGAAAACAACCCGTCATGTAGGCATAAATTTGTGAATGTGGAGTAGTAAGTTCAGGTTCTCATTAATGTGTTCTGGGGAACTGGATAACCAAGGGAAAGCTCTACACAAGGAGTGAAAGGAATATCAAAACAGTTTTTGTGGCTGCAAGAGAACTTCAGAAACATTAAAGTACATTTAATCAATTTTAAACTATGGTTTTTAAAAGTGGATAGTAATATAATTTTTTTCTGTCCAGGTCTTGTCTTCAAATGGGTTATGACTTCTCATTTAAATGAGCAGTTTGATTCTTACTAGAGACAAGAGGCCAAATGGTCTGGATATTGTGGCTGAACTGTCACTCTGTGGTAGGAAGAAAAACAAAACTATAAGTAAACATTTTTTGTAACTTCAGATTGTATCTCCTTGCCAATGTTAACACATCTTATAAATAAGTCTATTGAATGGGAAGCTTGTGTGTTAATCAAATAATTCTGAAAGCAATCCTGTGGCTGCACTGGAGCTTTGTTGCAAATATGGGAGTCAAAAGAATGGTTTCCTAATTCTTTCTTAATCTTACATTCAATTTAAGCATGTTGGCTCTAATCTCATTCTTTAATGCATTGACTGCATGTTGGAAGCTCATGACGAGCTGGAAAACTGATACTGTTCTTTCACTGCATCATGTAACAGATGAACCCTGACCAGAACAGTCTATAGAACCTCTTCTAAACATTTCAAGAGGGAGAAAAATCCTACATTTTATTTCTTTCTGATGCTTGTAAATACACAAAAGTGTATTAGACAAAAGTCTAATTAGATCTGCCAATTTACGACTGTCCACTTAAGACTGAGAATAACTGCAAGCAGGCAATTCAGAATAAATGTAAGTGAAATAAGGAAAATTAGATAATTTAATCTAATAAAGTTCATATGGTAAATATACTAGTGTCATCTGTTGTTCCCTTTAGGGTTGATAATTTCTGCCAGTAACGATACTTTGAGCTTTTTCTTTGGGAGTAGATTTAACGCTGATGCTTTCTGTCTGCTCAGCTGAATCATTTAGAACCTTAGGCCGCTAATAGAGTATGAAATTCTGCTATTCAGGGAGTCACAGTTTCTGGGAACAGTTCTACCAAGTATACTTTTTAAAGCCCTGCTGATCCTTTAGGAAACATTTCATAGTCCAAAAGCAAAAACCTCACAGTCCTCTGTCACTAGCAATTTTGAGAAGCAATTCTGTTTGCACTAAAAACAGTTTTCTAAGTGGAGACCTTTGAAACCATTTGAGATGAAAAACTACATATAGCTTCCAGCTTGGGATGCTTGATTTGAAGACATCTTTCCTTCTAACAGCATCAACATGCATGGAGATCTTTGTTTACTGAAGCAACCTGGACTTTGGTTGTGAAGCCTAAACCAGTATACTGGTTTAATCTTTTAAATACTTTTCTGTATTAATTTGAAATCAACTGAAAAATCTTCTATATTAATTTTTCACAGCCAGTTGGCTTTTGAATTGCAATTAGTCTTCCACAGACAAGCTGTCCATTTTTCTCCAACCACAACAACTGATTGAATAAAAGATGTTGCCTCTCTGAAGATTTTGCTTCACATAAACAAGCTTCTGAGACCAAATGAAGAAGATTCTAGATTATAATTGTAATTAAATAAAGACATTGGCATTCAGTTCTCCTACACAGATACCTAACGAACATAGAAACTGAATTTTAATTCTATTTCAAGAACTTTATTTTGGTTACATTATTTATACACAATAGAAATATGATTTTTCTACCTATATGCCGATCTTGGATTATTTCTAATAATTGTATTCTGTGGCAGCTTTGGTTTTTGTGCCTTGATAATTTTTATTCTGAATTTATCCTCTGTTTTATTTTTGATCCTCAATTTCCTTTAACACTTTTTCAATTTGCCTTTATTTTGCCAAAAAAGGAACCTGATTCTCATGTGAAATTTTTAGACTATTCCACCTCCTTATTCTGAAAGAATAAAATTATTTGTTTTATCTAAGTTATGTAAAATATAGCCACAATAAGAACCAAAATCAAAGTAGTCTATAATTGTAGTCTTGGTTTCTGTGATTCATTAAGACCCATTTTTTATTTCTAAGAATTAAAATCACTTCTGATACACTGAATTGTGTTAAACAATATTACATTCACAGGAAAAGCCACTGTCTTTTCAGAAAAAGAGATAATCTCATTGTTTCTCACATATCACTTTTTCTCACGTAATCTTGAAATCATAATTGAAAATCGATTTCGAAGTATGAAAAAGAGATTGGAATTAGAACTGCAACAAATATTCAGTGAAATCAATTACTAAATTCCTCAAACTGCTACTTTTAATTTTGTAGTTTAATATTCTAAGTATGTTCTAAAATGTTAGCTTTTCCTCTATCATTCCTTTTTTTTTTTGTCATGAATGTCAATTTACTAGAAACTCTATGTTTCACATTAGTGTGGATTTATATGTGGGAATCATATCTATTTTTTCTTATTTTTGCCCATTCTTGTATATGAATATCTTTTGAATTAATCAAACATAAGTAAAAGCAATTCAAATTATGGCCCTCTGAGGCTCAAAGGAGAACCCAACAAAGTTCTCAAGAGGTTGAACAACAAACTATTACTCGCAAATTTAGAGCATTAAGGTGAAATAAGGCATTTGACAAATTTTAAAGCAACATTCAGTCAAAATAAAGCATTTCACAAAGCATTAACTCAGCAAACTCTAACCAATCCAACTTTAAGTTACCCAGATTTCAAGAAGAGAAAGTTAGGAGAAGGAGAAAGAGAGATGAAGAGAAAGATAAAAGAAAGAAAGAAATAGCTACTGCCTTGGTTCCAGCGCAGTCTCAGTTGCTGTAACATCCAATACAATAGGGATACAACCGCATCTACTTCTGTGCAACTGCTTTTATTTGTTCTTGTCTCTCAGGGTCCTTCCCCTGAGGTGGGGCTTTTGGTCTTCTAGTGGCTAGTGGCCATTCTTGGGCTGGACTAGAGGCTCTAGGTGGTGGAGTGTGGAGCATTGCACCATTCCACCTTGGCAGAACTTGCCCTGCTCCCCCCACCCCTACCCACTTTAGCTGTTTTTAGACAGTAATAATTTTCTACAGTCTCTCACAGAAGACACCTTAAAATCATCTGGTTCCAACCACTCTGTCATAGGCAGACCATGTTGCTCAAAGCCCCATCCAACCCAGCCTTGAACACTTCCAGGGATGGGGCATACACACCTTCTCTGGGCAACCTGTTCCAGTGCCTCACCATGCTCAAAGTAAATAATTTCTTTTAATATCTATTCTAAAGTTATTCTCTTTCACTTCAAAGCTATTACGTGCCCCTGCAAAATGTCCCTTTCCAGTTTTGTTGTAGGCCCCATTTAAGCACTAGAGGGCTGCTTTAAGATGTCTCTGGAGCCTTCTTCAAGCTGAAAAACTCCAACTCTCCCAGCGTTTGTAGCAGAGGTACTCCAGCTCTCTATTCATGTATGTGGCCCTCCTCTAGACTTGCTTGAATGGATCCAGGTCCTTCTGATGCTGCCAGCCCCAGAGCTGGATGCAGAACTTCAGGTGGGGTCTCATGAGAGTGTAGACAGAAGTAATCACCTCCCTCAACCTACTGGCCATACTTCTGATGCAACCCACGATGCAGTTGGCTTTCTGGGCTGCAAGCACACACTGCCAGTTCATGTTGAGCTTTTCATCTAACAACACCCACAAATTCTTCTTCTCAGAGCTACTCTCAATCCATTCTCTACCCAGCCTGTATTTGTGCTTGGAATTGCCCCAACTCAAGTGCAGGACCTTGCGCTTGGCCATGTTGAACTCCATGAGGTTCACGCAGGCACACCTCTCAAACCTTACAAGATCCCTCTCCAAGCTCTGGGCATCTCTTACTGCCTCTGGTAGTAGTGTGATAGATTGAGATTTTCTGTCCAACCCCCTGGCATCAGCTTGGCAAGCATATGATCAAATTTGCTTCTTGAAGTGCTTGCAGAAGCAATACCTAAAAGAAAAAATAAGTGGGTTTCCCAGAATAGGAAAATGTTATAGCTGTGGCAGTGCTTTTAATATTTATTAATAAAATTATTAAAGAAATCATAGAAAAAATTACATTTTTGCAGGGTTTAATTAGTTATTTAAGTAAACAAAATCAAGAAAAATACTATAGCACATTACCTTCCTGTTTTTCAAATTAATTAATCTTTCTGATTTAATTAATCTCAAAATGCTAGGTAGTTAAACTTCAAGAATAATTTTCTAGACAATATTTGAGGCTGTGTAAATAGGGAATAATTCAAGTTGAAATCAATAAAAAAACTCATCCAGAAAAATAGATAATTTTTTTCATATGACACTTTTAATCCATTTCTACAAATACTGTAGTGTTAAAAAATTCATTTTGCAAAATAAATACTAACCTTGAGATCCCCCATCGCTTCTGGAACTATTGATTACCTTGCAATTTTGGACCTTTCTTTTTAGTTATTTTTTACATTTACAGTTTTAACCTATTGACAATGATGGATGCTAGAAATATAATCCCTATTAGGAAATATCTACATAGAAGTGTAATTTAATAGCTATTATTTAATGGAGCACTTAATTATTGACATTATATGATCCAAATTTATTAAAAAGTTTTGCATTGAAATTGGTCACAAATAAGGAAACACAAAGATCTGAAGGTAAGAATATTAGTGTTATGGCTTTAATTACAGTTTTCCAATGCTTATTTTTATATATGTTGCAATCAAAATACTAATAACTTGATGCATTTTTTCCACAGCAGAATTCACGTTCTGGAAGACTTTGCTTATTACTGTACTCACAATAAACTGGCAAAACAAAATGTGGTCTATTATCAATGACTTCACTTTAGTTATTTCATGAGGAGTAAATACAGGAGGCATTTCTGCAATGGCTTTAAAAGCTCTTGTAACTGTTATCCAATAGCAGTATTAGGTTACATGAATAATCCTGTAATATTGTGGGAATTTAGACACTGGACTATGTGCATGTACGGAATTTGATGGGACAAAACCAAGAATAAAACTGTTTACCTAGGTCAAATTCACAGCCTGGAACAGGACATGATGCACTTTTTTGCCTTTAGCATCTCCCATACATACACCAGTGTTTAGACATATATGCTTATAATCCACCTACACATTTTCTCTTTGTACAATACGCCTTTCTTGCTTTTCCCCCCTTCCCGCCCCCAGGTTCTTTTTATATTTGAGAGGGTTTCTGCCTTTAGGCATATCTTACCTCAGAAATTTTTCTGATGAAAGCAGTGAGTGTATTAGTACACCGTGCTGGTAACTAGTATATACAAAGTGGATGTGTGCAACCTAAAAAAGAAAGGTTTATTTTCCTTTTCCAAAGTACAACTTTAATATGTCTCCAGTATTTTAAAGATCTACAAACTGGAAAAAGAAATGTAAACTTTATAAAAATGTAAACATTT
Organism: Calyptomena viridis; assembly: GCA_013390005.1. Classification (NCBI taxonomy): domain Eukaryota; kingdom Metazoa; phylum Chordata; class Aves; order Passeriformes; family Eurylaimidae; genus Calyptomena; species Calyptomena viridis. The sequence continues at coordinate 8,505 of WEIV01004802.1, forward strand.
TTAATAGATAGCTTCCAACAATTCACAGAAGACTCCAAATTTGAAAAACTGCATGCTTAGTCATGCACAATTTATGATGATCCAAGATCTGGAATCTAAATCTATTGCAGATGTTCATGTTTGTAAATGTGTCTCATTGTCCCCAGATTTATTTTGAATCAAAAGGACATACACAGTTGGGAGAATAAAATATCAAATGCAATATTTACAACTCACGTTTGAAATTTTTTGTTCAGTATACAAAAATCAGGATCCTAGACTGCTCACAGAGCGTGTTTCTGACCTTGGTAGAAGTTTGATTCAAAGTTAGCTTTCTTGCCAAATATAGCATCCAGTGTAATCAGTATAATATTTATCAAAATATCAGAATGTAAAATATTGTGTGATGGGTAACATTGTAGAATAACAGTATCTCAGAAATGTAAAAAGAATATTAGGGAATCAGATCTTTGTTACTTGCAAGAAGACATTCCCAGAAGTACTATATTGTATCTCCAACAGAAGCAATTTGATTTGGGGGAAATAACTTTGAAACCAATCTACTGGCTCATAAATTGAAATACTATTTGAAAACATTAATTTCTTATATTCTTTTTTTTTTTAAATAAGGACTTGACTTCATAGATTCGCCATAAAGGAGGAAAAATTGTTATTTATCCTAAAGTAATATTTAAAATCTCAATATTGAAAGCCAGTAACTCAAATATACCTTAAAAGTCAGTAATTAGTTACATAATTGAAATTCTTGGGATATCAAGGTCTTGGATATTTTTTGCATTTACTGTACCAAGAAAATGTACCTATACTAGGTAATGCAGGCTCACTGCTGACTCAGAATCTCAATACATGAAAGTAACTTCAGAAATATTTCTGTTTAAAAATAGGTTATTCATGCAATATATCTATTCTAACTTAAATGGGAATCTATAAAATATTCAGCAGAATAATTATTCTTCAGCCTTATTCTAAATCCAGTGTAAAGCTACTCAAACTGGCATGTCCTTGCATTTCATTGCAAATTTCCTCATTATAATTCTGCTTCATAGTGCATGGGAATTGAGTACACTTAGGGACAGAGAGATTGCTCAAAATCATTAAATCAGCAAAAGTTTGATTTCCACATGTAAGACTGCAGCTGTTGGAAGTTAAACCATAAAGAAAATTAGTAGCACAGGTAAGAAATGTAGTGGGAGGGAGCAATACAGTCTCAAATCACTGGCTATCCACAGCTTCACTTTGAGGGATCTATGGAGCTGCCAAGTCCATCACCCTCTAAGGGTTGCAAAAGTAGTCAAAGCTGAGATATAAGCAACTTACACTTCTGTCACCCCACATTTTCCCAGATTTCCTATGATGACATGATGCTTAAGAAAAATATAAAAATTACAATAATAATAATAATAAATCCTCTCTTGCACAAGTACTCCTTAGGTCTGTGAACCAAGCTCATGTTAAGTCTTCTTCACTTAGATAGCTACACTGTGTGTTAAGTCTGATATCTTTAGTGAAATATTTCTAATGTCCCCAACAAAAGTCACTGAAGATGGCTGCCTTTGATGGCCTCCAGGAAGAAATATTGTTCTGAAGGCAAGATATTTCAACTAAATGGAGGAGTATTCAGTTTTGTCACCCCCACATAAGTGTCTAATACCATCTGAGATGCCCAAAATTAAGTCTTCCACACTTGGCTGGCAGGTATGGCACAGATGCAGTTTTGGAGCAGTAACAGAAGTTCAAATGAGAAGCTGTAAAGTATTCCAAATGATATTGCATACTTTTTTGTAGGAAAATAGAATCCACAATCCCCTATATAAATATGTACAGTGCCATTAGTTACTTGAAGATGGCATCTTACAACCCACCTATGTGATTAAAAGGCTGAGTTTAAAAATGTTTTATTTCGGGCTGCTTAAGCTTGAAAATATTAACCTTGATTGTTCAATGAATGATACATATAGTGAACATAGGTGTTCATACCACAATCCATTAATGCTCACTAATACTGGCAAGCATGAGAAATGCTAACTTGGAGACACCCTTTTTGTAGCAAAAATTGGCTTTTGTGCCATGCCACTTCTGTCAAAAATTTGTTCTGTAAGCAAGTCATGAGTAAAGATGAGTAAAGACTGGATGTGGCATTTAATGCCATGGTTTAGTGGATGAGATGGTGTTAGGTAATAGGTTGGACTTGATGATCTCGAAGGTCTTTTCCAACCTAGTTAATTCTGTGATTCTGTGTAAATCACCCTTATTCAGCAGTTATTGAAATAAATCACCTACAGTAGTCGCTATTGCCTAATGTAGATCTTTTTGGTTTTGTTTTTCTATTTAACAGTAAAATGATTCCAATTGCAATTCTGTAAAGATTTCAATGGCATATTTCAGTCACATAGTCTGTAATCTCACATGTAGACATATTGGGGAAACAGAACATTTGAGTTAGGGTTTTTGCTTTTTTTTCTTGTTTCTACATCTGTATATTTTCCAGGGCATCGATTAATTTAAAATGGTCATTTGTTCCATGTGAAAAAAGAAAGAGAAAGAAGACTTGCCACATGAGGCTGAATGAATAAATATCCATTTCATAATATAGAGTATTTTTCAAATATAGATATCTACTGTGTAAATGTCCACATCAGAATTACACATCTGAAGCTTTTTCTTATAGCTGGATTAGCAAAATCAGTATTTCCAGCATATGGTTCATCTCATTTTAAAGGTGAAATAAATCACACTTTAAAAATGTGTTTCTGTCCATTGACTGTAAAAGTGCCTAAAATGACTAGTTCAGACACAAATACTTAAGTTGAGTAAGATGAATCTCTAAACTCTGATAAATGCCTAGAAGGAACTGGCCACACAAATATTTATTGCCAATAACTGTGACAGGAATTTAATTTAGAGTATAACTGCAAGACTCTACTATGCCCTGAACAATAACAATATCCCTGTTCTTAAACCAAACCCTGTTATAGTAATTTTGAGCTTCCAAATGACATGCAAAAGAGCTAAAATATAGCTCTTTGTTAGCCTAGGTGGAGTAAAAGCATTCAGAAAAATCTTAGCTGCAGCTCCTGATTACCTAAGGTTTAGATATCCTAGATTTCATGGGTAAGGGAGCAATTTAACACAACAAACTGCAAAACATGTCCATATAATTAAACTTTAGAAACCTTCAGAACATAGAATAGAATTATTTAAAAACATAGGATGGCTGTAAACAATGGGCCTTTTGTAGGAAGAGAAAAATTGGAGAAAAGCAGACACCTCCCATCAAATGGGACATCTCATTGAAATACGGGCATACAAATAAATCACTTGTTTGAAAGGCATGATTTTCCTCTTTGATTTATAGAGATGCCAATGAGACTAGCCCAGATTTAGGCACCTAAATTAGTAGAAATCCCAACAATGAAGTGTAGAAAAATGCCAATAATATGATCCATCTGAAATTGTAAACCTGCTTGACTTTCTTGTAGATTTATCCATGTTATCATTTACCTTACAAGTAGTTTACACCAAGCTGTATTCTTTGACAGCTTTATGTATATAAACAATTAAAGAGATATAATTTTTGTGATTAAATGCAACTTTTGAAATAACAGATCCATTTTACAGCTATTGTAGTTAAATTTCTTTGTTGTTTTTATGCAAATTCCTGACCTTTCTTTGTGCAGTTCTGAACAACGAATACATTAATTGTTCATTGCATTACAAACTGTGAATGTTTAGCACCTATTAAAATCACAGACTGGTTTTTTTTTTTTTGCTCTTTAATATCAGACGTTTATTTCTTATTCCATTTTTCAAAATTGTGGCTATATTTTATACAAGACATTCTTATATAACATGTTTATGTGTCTGGACCCTTGGAGAAAAATAAGCATCAGAATTCTTCTGGAAAGAGATTACAGAACGTATAGTCTTTTAAAAAAGTATTTCTTATTAAAGGAAAGTAATATATCTTTAGTTATGTTTATCTGACTTTAGTGAACTGACTCAGAGTCATTAAAAAATATATGTAAAGAAAATGAAATCAAACTTTTCAATGAACTTTACTTACTTGATTGTTGACTTTCCCTTCTCCCCTCCTAAAATGCAATCACAAAAAACAGCAACCAAAACAAAAACAACAGATAAGTTCTATGTTCTTTTTAATGTAAGTGTACATTCATTAATTCATAGTCATAATTATAATTAATTGTAAAATTAGAATTAGACAGCAACCAAAATGGCACAGAAGTAACTTTTATGCACAGATTGAAGGTCTTCCTTAACTAGAGGGGAAAAAAAAGGTAATAATTTTTCTAGAATGTTCTAATCAACACACAGTGTCAGCAGATTTATGCTGATGGGTGACTCATTCTTTAACTAAAAAGCTTCTGCCTTCACCTTGTATACCAAAAGGGTTTGTATCAGATAACTGCTGCTTGCTCTGCATAAGAGACTGGAAACTGTGGGCTGAGTCTTCAGTGCAAGTGGGACATAGTAAAAGCAGTAATGATGTGATTATCAGCATGTCACAAATACGAATTTTCCAGTGCTGTCATGTAAAAGTGCAAATGTTTGCAGATGTATTATAGGACTTTTGCATCAAGTTGGTTGAGTCAGAAGTTTTGAAGTTGTAGTTGAAAACAAAATTAGTATTTAAGAAGTATCTTGGGATGTTGAAGTATTGGTCTATTTAATATGGTGAGAAAGTACAGAGCAAAAGAAGTGTACAGTTGTTTGGAATGTAAGATAATAAATACATTAGGAAAATGTATAAATATTGTTCTAAATACATTCAATTAAGCTGTCCTAAGTTTTGCAATATTTGCAGAGCAGTTTACTGGATGTTTTGCTTTTAATATGATTCTGTTTTATCTTGGACATGTATGTATGTATAGAATGCAATTGAACACAATAGAGCACAATGTTAAACTTGTAACCTGACTTTGTTTGACACAATTTGTTTCTAAGAAATTTGAATCTTGAAAATGTCACTGTGCAAAAATAAATATGCCTGTTTTTATGTGTTGCAGAGGTGATTCTTTTAAGTGGATATGGTAACACAGTTACAGGTTTAGCTTGCATATTTTAAACTTGTCCATACACAGTTTCCCCTAAAGGCAAGAATCTTAAGACTCTGATAAATATTAATATTTGTCATTTATCCTTTTTTTAAGTCAGACTACCAAGATTATAATAGAATGTCAAGTAACATTATCAACAATTCAGAATTTCAAGGGGGGTTGACCTCCATTTATAGGAAACACAATAAAAGAACTTCTTTTCCTCAAAAGGAAAAAATCCAAACAACAATAACAACAAAAACCAACCAACCACCACCACCACCAAAACCAAACAAAAACCAAACAAAAAACAAACAAACAAAACCACCATTCTATTTGGAGTGAGTCTGAATGCTGTTTAATATGATGATCAATAAGAAAATTCTTAGTGGAAAGAAATATTCCTGTTCAGGCAAAACAACTGTCTTGAGTCACACATATTTAAAGAGCTATCTTGAATGACACACATTTGGAACGGTTTAGCATCTAAAATGTTGACCAAGGATATAAAATATATCTGTGTTATAGGACCTAGGAGTAATTCACATTTCTTGGATCCACCTGTACATTCTAGATTTCTTCTGGATTCATCTTACAGTAAGATCCAGCTGCACTCTATCTATGTTCATACTGTTTGAGATTCAATCTATTTTTCCCCAGGTTTTATTGGGGTTTTTTTTTATTTTTTTATATTTTCTATATTTACATATATGTGTATACGTGTATATATATGTGTGCAGGGGGGTTGCATGCATGTGCGTGTGTGTGTGCATCGGGGTTTGGTTCGGTCCCTGTTCGGCTGTGTCTGCTGCAAGCGAAGAAATGCACGAACACGCTCCTCTGGTGCCAAATCAATCCATCATGAGAATTTTATTTTTTATACTATAAAATGCTTTACATTTTCCAAATGTTTATTCCTGTTAGATATCTATAACTCCAGCCACAGGTTTTCCTAAGGTTAGTCTCAAACCAATCATCTGAGGGTTAAAGTGTTCACAAGGTGTCTGTGCACCTTCTGCTCCAATCACAGCTGTGGTCACTTGGTGTTCGCGTGTGTTTCCCAAACATGGTGTGTATCCATTGTCCTGTTCTGGTGAAGGCCTGTGTCCAAACATGGATTTCCTTTTCCTGCATCTCTGTTAGTTACAAGCCTGCCAATAACTAGACATGTTTTTGTTTTAGCGTCCTATCCCAAACTGACACATCTCTGTCACAGGCCACCTTGCTTAAGCATGTTGTTAATTCATCTAATAGTGTATCCCCACAAGTCTTCATGTATAATCTGTGAGAATCATGTATTCTCTGTTCTTAAAATTCATTCCCTCACTCTGTGAGTATGTATGGATCATACTCCATATTTAACATATGTAGGATTTATGAGAAGATACACTAAAGTATGTTGAGGAAGATATGAGAAGGATGCATGACAGATAGATTAAAAGTTCTTCCAAAGTCAAATTTGAATAGAGACTCCTGAAGCATGAAGAATGCATCTACTAGAATTTTTATTCAGTAATTTAGAACTCGTTGGAGAGACAAAAAATTTAGACTTGAGTGCATCGATAAGCATGAATTTTGAATAACTGACATCAGACTTTCTAAGGTGGACAGATTAAATGCAGAAACTTTGCTGAGGACATATTTTCCTAACATATATCTTCATGTATTTTGGATGAGGGCTGAAGTGTCAAAATTCTTTTTTAAAAGAGATGTTAGAAAATACTTAAGCAAGAAATTTGCTTTATGTGCAACTGAGTTAACTCTTGATACAATGAACCTTTGCCATATAAATTACTTTTCTCAAGGTCTCAGCATTTGTCTTGAGTAATATACAGTCAAACAAAGGGTAATTTTTTATCATTCAAAGTAATGAAAAGGAATTTGTCAAAAGTGGCCGTAAGCTACATTCTACATCCTGTTAATTCATGTAATTTTTGATCTGCCAATGAAGTATGTAGCCAAACCTGTCAAATATGTCAACATAACTTTCCAAAAGAAATGCAATGGAATTTACGCCCTGATCACTGTATTTCAGACCATAAATAAGATCATATGAGGAGGACAGGTTTTATTTATTAAGCAGAGATATTTATTACTTAACAGTTTATGGTTCAAGATTGAGTTTTGAATGCTTACGTGAAAATGTAAAACCTGGAATGAATATGCATCTGTGTCTTCTTACTACTTACTCTTTCATGCATCTTGTCCTCCTGTTTTTTATTTGTATGTCATTCTACTCTCACCTCCAGCTTTCTGTCCCATTCACAAGATCATCCATTCTAATAAGTGATACTGGTTTATATTTCCTTTCTTTTTCCATTTTTCTTCTTATCATTGCATTCTACCTAATCTCTGGGAGCCTAATTTTTCTCACTGATTCTTTTTATCATGGGTTGCAATATTTCCTTCATGCTACATTTAGCTGTATCTCATAGTTTTGTTTTTCCTCTTGGTACATTTCCTTCAAATTTCTCTTGTTTGTACACATACGCATCATCAGTGTAAGTCCTGCTTACATTATGTTGGAAATTGTTATATGACAGCCATCTATCCTTTAAAAGTCTTTTTTTTTTTGTCCTGTTATAAGCATTGGGAAATTATATTTATTTTTATGAAGAGAAATTCTTGGTAGCCTTGACACACAAAAAAGAAAATAATCGCTAATTATATAATCATAAAGGCTTTTTTTTTTTGTTCACACTATCCAGAGGTAAATGACCTACCCATGCTGCACAACACATTGCATAATTTCCCTGTCAGAAAGATTATATATGTATTATATATGTAAAAAACAAACAGCTATTACTATGCATTTTCCTCTGAACATTGTGTTCAATGAAGTGTTATTTCATGCTGGATCAGTTGCAAGGGAATGGACAGAAGGATTCAGAATCTATAAGGGATCATTGTTAAGCACAGTGAAATTAAGAATGAGAGATTATGACCACTAGTGGCAAAGAGAAGTCAGAAAATAAGAATAAACAACAAAAAGAAAATAATTATTTACAGTATTAGAATGGGCAAGTAAAATTGCATTTAGAATAGTTAAGAAAAAAACAGTAGACAGGGAATAAGATTTTTAAGTAGGACAAAACTAAATTACAGAGCTTCCTTTTAACAAGAGTGCTTATAAGTTAACTGAAAAATTGATTAATAAACTCCAAAGGACATAAAACATACATTATTCCTGTCTCAGATCATCTTATTCATGCTACCATATTTTGGCCAGGCCCCCAATTGTCTTGACAGAACTTCTAGCATTTCGCAACTTTGAAAAGTAAATTACGGGAATAGCTGGTGTCATTTGTAAATGTAAATAATGATTTTCAGTATAATAGCACCTTTTCTAGTAACATCCACAAAGTTCTTTGTTGTAATCTTTTCACAGCAACATATTATTTTTACCAAAAACAAACCAGAAAGAAGTCATATTGGTATTTTGATCCACAATTTCCTTCGGCATAAGGACAGAAAAAAGTATTACTTTGTGAATTCATGATGTTATATTCCCTGTAACCTCATATTTCACTTTTACATTTGTGTTAGTCATCAACCTTGCAGCTGATGCCCAAACTATGATGAGGGGATTTCACAGAACATTGTTGCAAATGTGTCATTAAGCATCAAAGAATGAAAGGTTCATTGAGCCAGAGAAAGAGAGGATGAGTACCAGTGTGAGAAGGAATATGACTTTTTAATATATTAATCTGGACATTCATTTTACAAAATTTCTGGGGTTTGGCTCTATATAAGATATTTTATAGATTACATTTTGTAGTTTATGACCCTTTAACATTAAAAATGCGTTAAACAAAATAACCACCAATGAAATGTAGTCCTGGATCTTCCCATTCTCACCATTTCCTCTCAGCTAATTTAGGTAGTTCTAATCACTTGCATACTGATTGGCTTAGTACCCTGTATTTGTAGCTTAGATTCCTGATCCTGGGCAGTTGTAGATAAATGAGCTTATATTTATACCTGTCTAGACAGTTATATTGTTGCTCGACCTCTTCTACAAATTACTGAAAGCAAATTGATGAACATAAACCCAGATACTAAATTTTCAGGAGATTTATTAAGAGATGTTCCAAGGCATTCTAACTCTGTCTCACAGACCTGCACTTGATCAGAAGTTCATGTATTACTAATACACATTGTAAAAATCTAATCTTAGCAAATGACATTAAAAAACACCTATGCCTTCACTGTAGATGTGAAGTTTAAAGTTTGTATAGTATGGATAAAAATGGCAGCTTAACAACGAGTAGTCCCATTGTGAGTGTAAAAGAATTTCCAGAATTTTAAAGGTTTAAAGAAACAAAGCTGTGGGTAGATTTTGGTATACAAAGATGGTATCTTTGAAGCAATGGAAATAAACTTCCTTGACTTCATCCAAACTAGAAGAAAGTAAGAATGTATTTTTCACTGAGTATGTTTTTGTGCATTTTCTAACCAACGATCTATGATTTCTAACCTAAGATCAGGAAAATGGTAAATCTCTAAAGCAAAGAAAGATTGATTGAACTATAAAACCTGGCTAGCAGGTGAAAAAAATCCCAAAAGATCTCCAAATGGAAATGATTAATTTCTTTGTATCAAAAGCTGTGATGGCTCTTGTCTATAATGGCAGCCTGTGACCCACAGTGAGTCAAAGTGTTAAATGGCTCTAGGGGTTACTTATAATTTCTTGTTGTGTTCTATATACCCTAACTACCTATGTACCTATGTTCCTCACACATGCAGATTTTATTGGTGTTGATTTTAAAACATAGTCAATTATTTTAATTCATAGAATTAAAGAACAGAAAATTAGTGTGGGTTTCTTTTCTCTTTTTTTTTTTTGGTCTTTTTTTTGTTGTTTTTGTTTTTGTTTTGTTTTGTTTTTATTGATAGTCAAGGATCTTCATCAGACAGGCAGACATAAAAGAGAGGCTGTCTGGCCACAGGCAAAAGGGTTCTCCAGAGCCTGACAGATGCCTTCATCTGATGCCTGGTATCGTTGTATGAAGGTACATTTGTGGGATAAGTTGCAAATACAAAGTTCAGGCTGCCTGAAATGAATTTTGAAAGTTCTGATGAATCCCATAGTTGTATAACATGAACACAATAGTTATTACTAAAATATCTCAGAATTGCTCGGTATGAAGGTAGAAAGGTTTTTAGAACTTTACTAAGTAACTCAGGCCTGTGTTGAACAACCAGTTTACAATAAACATTAAGGGGAATCTACTGCTGATATTATTGGTAAAATAAAGTGACAACACAAATTCCTTTACAATGTCTCCAGTGTGTAAGGAAAAATGAAATGGAGGGCCTTCTGTTGTATCAGAAAGGAAAAATGTGACAGATGTTATTTGGAAACACATCATCACAGGCCTTCAGTTTTTTTGAATTATTCAAAAAAGAACAAGAAAACTTCCCTGTAAGAACATAGAAATGCCTGCACTATTTCTGAAGAGAGCCACTGATCATCAAATTTTATCTATGAGTAGTGACCACCAGCAGCAGATTCAGAAAAAAAAATTATAGGGTTATATTCTCACCTACTCCTGCCTAACTTCTACCACTGCCTGAAAACTTCAGTGGGCAACACAAATTCTTGTGTTGTCAAAGCAACAGAATTCCTGTGTTGTAATAAAGAAAAATATTAATCTTGCCTTGTCCTCTCAATCTCTTTTCATTTTACTTTACTCATTTTTTTACGTAGTTTACTATCTTTCATTCCCTGTAACTTAGGATACTCATTTTCTTTTCATTATACAGTATCTATTCTGTAACCTCAGTTATCTTTGTTGGCCTGTGATACTTTCTTTAAGGATGTTTTTCTATATCAAGTTAGATATCATGTTTCCTAAACTGTACTCTGTATTTAAAATTTAAGTATGTCCTGGTGGTTCAGTGACATTGGTACGTTTACTATTTTCTCCTTTACGTAGGAAGCTGTAAGATGTTTACTTCTTACATATGGCTGCAAAGTATGATGGTGCTACTACTGATTTATTTAAAAAGAATACAAGATCTCTTCCCTAAGAATTTGGAAACTTTTATTGTTCATGTTTAATTAAGACGATTTTCTGCATACCTCTATATATTGACCTTTAATTTTATCCGTCTTTTTACCAATTTTTTAGAACTCTTCTAAATTCATTAAGTCTTTTTACAGTGAAGTATAATTTTTATGAGTCACAAATATCATCATCATCTTTCATCCAGTTTCTGTTTATCCCTCTCATGATCTTGGTTTTACCACAGGATGGCTGTGTTTCTGTAAGTTTTACAACATCATCTTAAAAGGTTCTGGAAGTATAGGTAGACTTTATTAAATAATTATTTCAAAGATTTTAAATTTATTTTTCTGATGTGACTTCCTTTAAAAAAAAAAAAAGTTGAATTTTCCTATTTTTTTTATTCACCTAATAATTTTATTCTTTACTGTAATTTTTAACAATCACAGTTATGTAAAACCCAGACCTAATTGTGTGGAGATATTCATATGCCTCCAAATCTTTTCATTAACTCATATTACTTTTCACACATCATTCCCAAGGGTCAACTAAAGCCAGTCTTGATATTTCACAGTTTTGTATCTGACTTCCTTTAACACTCTTGGGTGAATACCACTTGCTTCTGGAAATCTGAAAATTTTTCTCTGTTGATTAGCACTAGGTTTATTCTGGTGACATCTGTCTTTAATAAAAGTTCCCTCTCAGTAAAGGAAAAATCCAATATGTCAAATTTCCAGAACTCCTCCATAACAAATGTAAACTGCTGGAATTTTTCTGTTTTCTAAGAGTTTGGAGTTGTTTCATACTTCTTGTATGTGCTTTTATACCATGATCATCTGTGCACTCTCTAAATTCTTTTGTCATTCTTTCTGAATCTGAGATGTTTTCATTTGTTTCCATAAATAGTTTCAAAGTTTCAGCAAGTACTTTCACGAAATTTCTTTTGGCCATTCTTACTAAGGATTTAGATTTAATTGTCTCTTCTGTTTTCTTCATTTTACATATCTTTTACCAAGTGAAGATTTCTTTTACTTTACACACATATTTTTACTCTTTTGTTTCAATAGTTTAGATTTTTGAGTTGGTTTTGGTGAGTGGCAAACATTTCCACTGAGATGCCAGTGCAGTATATTTAATAATGTGTTTCACTCGAATTTGATTAAAAGTGGTCATATTGTATAACTGTTTCTCACTAATAATGTATTACTAAGCCATTGCAAAGACTTTTATGAAAATATTTTCTCTTTCTGCCACAAAGGGCTGATGAATACCATGACTAATGGATGCTCCTTCATATGAGCTATGACATTCTTAAGAAATGTCAATTGAAATTGGATAAAAAGGTGATTTATATATTAATTTCCTGAGATTTACTCAGCATGGTGAAAATCTTGAAGTCATATAATAAACTATTTGCATCCATGTTACTGTTTTTTCTTTTCTTTGCAGTTATGTGAAATTCTCCAGTAGCACTAAGAGGGTACTGCTTGTTTCAAGTGTTATAATACACATTTGAATATCTTGTATACCTTCAGTTATGTCATCTTTTACTTTTGTGCTTTACTTTCAAAAGTGTGGTAAAACTTATGTACCAATTTAACTTTTATGACATTAATGCTTCCAATAACAATGAACATTTCATAGGAAAAAATAAATTTTCGGTTGTAGGCCATATGCGTGTTGACTTCAAATGAAAGAACGTAATAATGGTCACAATGGTTTCATAAACCACTGCATCAAAAAGCAGAAAGAATTTTGTTTAATTTAAGCAGAAATTATTAAAAATATGCCAACAATGTAAGATAAGCAGCTGAAGGCTTTTAAACCCTAATACAAGACAAATATTTTGGTATGACAACTTTTGCTATCAAAGTTAATAATAAATGTTGAACAGGCTTCTGATGCATAAAATGCACAATATATGGAATTTTCATCTCATTTCAAGTGGTTGCCTTGAACTAAGAAAAGAAAAATGTAAATTGAGTAAGATGAGCTTACTACTTATTCTGTACATAAAAATGAGCTGGATATGATAAACTTGATTACAATCTTTTCAATAAATATTCTTGCATAAAAACTCCATTTTACTATTTCAAGACCAGTTTCTTAAACTGAATAGTAAGATATCAGACAGGGATGACAGGGATGTATCTGGTGCTACTACAATGAAGAAAAGCCATATTTTTGACCTGAGAGGGGGACTGATGGATCAAACAGAAGTCTTAGCATTAGACCAGTTACAAGATACTTTTATAGAAACTGCAGGAGATCTCAGAAAACCAAAATTATTTCTGGATGGCCTTCTCCTAAGACTATCTGAATCTTTCTTGAAACATTGTGTTGAGTACAGTCAGTAAAAGAATCATTATAGGAATGACACTAAGCTATCGAAATGTGGTTATTTAAAATATATATTAAATAAATTAATTCTTTTTTTTAGACATTTTGGACATGTCAGNTGGACATGTCAGTCATGGGGTACTTTTTTTTAAAGACTGAAAAAATGGTTCAAGGAATAACTATAATAAATTAAGTACTTAAAAAGGCAAATTAAAAGTTGCACTGGTATGTGTGCTTGCCATATATGAAATTCTATGGTGAAAGTCCTTTTGAAGAAGAAAAGGAGAAAGAAGTATACCAAAAAATTAAGTCATATTATTTTATTCAATGGCTGTCTTTCTTTCCACTCCTTAAGCAACCCTCAGCAGATCATCCCTTTTCACAGTCGTCCTTAGTCTTTTGTTCATTACCTCTGTCCTTCACTGTCTTAGGTCTTCAGTGTTCCATTCCCACGGTCCCTCCTTAAGGTAAGGTCACTGTATGCAAATTCCTTTTACTTACTTTCTCCTCTGAAACTCCATATTCCACAATGACCCTCCCTTCTTTTCCTGTTCCTTTCTATAATGTTTCACTTTAAATCTCTTCAGAAAAATTTTAGTTCATTAATGTTAAGGTATGGAGGCAAACTATTCTTCAAAACAAACTTTTTAGGCTGAAAGGGAATAATAATAATATTCACAGGATCTTGTCATGTCTGAAGCCTATCTGAGGGTGATTTTTTGCATTTGGTGAACTAATCTAGATTATTAGAGAAAAAGGAGTAATGGTAGAATTCTTTCTCTTTACTGTTAAGAGAGTCTAATTAAATAGTTCAGAAACACAAGTGTGATGCAGACAACTAAACTTTAGTGAGATGAATACTGCATAAATGTCAGCTTTTATCCTAAGGTTCAAATTTAAACACAACATAGGGGATATCTTTAGTAATTAAATTTGTTAAATTTGACAGCAGATCTCTTGGCTCAGAGCAGCTTCTGATTTCAGTCAATTACAGTAATGATAACTGACAGTCATAAAATTAGTTTCTAGAAATGTTCATACGGTAAGATAATGACAATTTGAAATTTCCATGCAATGATATGTAAACTCATGCTTCTATGATTTATACCCAGTATTGCTCTGACCTTGGTATTACTTCCTCTTCCAAGCAATGAATGGCTCTGCTGCTCCACTTGGAGGGCAAATGTTCCTGATGAAAAATTTTTCATAACAACAAAGTTTATTACATGTATTTAAAATAATATATACATACCTTAAAAATAAAACTAAAATACAGTGCTATTACTTTTCATAACAGGGACATGTTTGTAACAGAAGGGATGAAAAAAGTTCCATTCCTTATTCTTGTTGTAAGAGAGACATAAAAAGTCAGATTCCTTTATGGAGAAAATCTACATTGATAGAGACAGTCTTGCAAGGAATAAAACTGAATCTCATTGGGAAAGAGAAGGAAATTATTTTGTCTAGGACTTAAAAATGAAAATTTAGAAGATGTGGATGTATGAGATCCATATAAGTTCTGAAGAATCAGCATACTATTGTTTTACTCAAGGAAGAAGTTTAAAATCTTTGGCTCTTTGGATTTCAGTTTAGATTATGGTTACCACAGTTTAAGTTTTCACTAGAAGATTTAATATGACAACCAACAGGGTATGATTTAAAGCATGGCTCCTCATACATCATCAAGAGATGAGAAAGTGGTTATGTGAAGCTTCCTGAAAAGCAGACATGGAACTTCTATCATGGTGCTGTAATAACCTCAGGCATTCTTCCCACTGCTGTAATATTGTGGAAGTTCTCAAAACTGGAACACCAAAAATTTTGTGCAACATAGTACTGGAGCCTCTCCTAGCTATTTTTTCAGTAGGACCCTGAAATATTGGTCAGATGAACACTTTCTGAAAATGCTAAGAGGTCAAAACAGTATTATATGGGATTATTTTTGGTTTGCTAATATTACTGAAACCAAGCCTCACAGCAAAATGTTAAAATAAAAAAAAATAATAGAAAAGGCAATTTGTTTGCAGAATTCAAGTGCAGATCATATAAATAATTTTCTAAGATGAATCTAAGGGAATATAAGAAAAAACATGCTTAGATATACCTATAATTTAGATTAATGTCAAGTATTTCAGATTTCATAAATATTTTTCCATGGCTAAACGTTGGGGAGGTAAGACCCACTTTTATTGTAAATATTTAGAAAAAATTTAAATGCAATTTTTATAGGTGTTTGTTTGTTTGTTTTTATAACATAGATATGTAAGAATACAGATGGTACTCATTTCAAGTTGCTGGCTGAAACCTGAATATTGTAGATGTACTTCCAAGGTAACCTCCCATGGCTATGTCATTTTTGAGGGATACCATGCACTAACATACACCACGTGACAAGTATGGACATAAAACTGTCCTGATTAATTTGTCACGATGACTAATAGGCAACCTTATAAGATCTAGCACAGAAAGTCATAAGTATTTTAAAAAGTTGTGCTGTCTATTTCTTACAAAAAGTTCATGAAGTTACAGTCGATGTTTTTGTCATAAGAATTTTTTAAGGAAAATCTTTTCTTTTGTTGTTTTTGTTTGCAGAAACAACTGAACACAACTAATTGGAAGAAATTCTGAGACCATCCTCAAGCAGAAAATCTTGCTTCTCTGGGAAAATAATTAATTTTAATTCTGTGATACCAAGCTTCATCTAAAGTTGGATTTTGTTTTTATTCTTGATCTTTTTTTTGGTAAATAAAGTGACAGATTAACATCTACTATGAAAACAGACCACATGTTTACAATTCTATATTAATTTGAATTATCTTAGAAACCCTATAACTGAGACATATCATATAACTAAAATATCTTGTTCAGCAGGTACTTAATAACTGACAATATTTTCATAATGTTGCACATTCAATTTTTTTGTGTTCACATGGGTTCCTAAGATAAGATATTGTATCTGTATCACACATTTTCCAAAGTTTAATGAACTCACACACAAAAAATGAAAAGTTTGCTAATGTCAGATAGGAATACTATGATTCTGTGCGACTCAGAGAAAAGCGTATTGTAATAATTACACTGAAGTGTGCCTGTATGTCTTTCAAAGTTGTATTGAAATAAGGCAACTGCTAGAGTAATATATTTCTCAACATAAATATTTGATCTTCAGTTATGTTGTCATTTATTTTGAGAATTTCTGTGTCCCTTCTGTATGTATCACACTTAGCAAATGCTTGGTCTATAGGAGAATAGCTCACATATAGATCATATTTTCAAAGTAAAAAATAGTGAAACTAGTGCAACTTGAGTTGGAGAGTTTCTTGTAGCCCTGTCCTCATGTCCCCTCATTTGCTGCCACATAAATTGTCTTAACTTTACATTTTATTACTTTTGTCCTTCATAACCTTTTTCTCTGTAGAGAACCACATTCTTTGTTAATAAGGAATAAAAATTGAATACAATCCCTGTGAGTTTCTGATCATCCTAGGCATAGCCCTACATATAAATGTGGATTTAAAACTGCTGCAGTTCACTGAATATCTGAAAAGATAAATGTTCCCTACACAGACTTCTGTGATGACTTTGACATTGCTGGACATACATTTCTTCAGTAGTGACATTCACTGAGGAGACAAAAGAAGGATTAAACATTATAATTGTACTTTGACAAGAACATATGACTTCTGGGATGGATTAATACTCCTGAAGAGGATTTTACTACTATGTCTGACAATACTGCCTCATGAACTTTTATTCTGGGTGCCTTTTTTCTTTTGTAGTAAAATGATGCATGAAGTGCTCTGAACAAACATTTATCTCTATTCCAAGGAAAATATACTGCAAGTTCATGAAAGATTATCCCCAGAGTTTTCCACTGCTCAGCAGAATTTGGTCATCTCATCTGACCTTACAGTAGGTCATAGATTCTTCCTTTTTACCCTCAGTGACCTCTTCTTCTGCCTATAATCTTGGAGAACTGAAATTTAGGAGGGTTTTTTTCCTGCCGTGTGAGTCTAAATTGCAGAAATACATGATAGACTTCATTTAGGTGGTTTGGCAATCTACAGGTAAGCAAAGTTTTTCTGGGCATAATAATTATTTTTCTTCTGAACCTTTCCAGATGGCCAGATTCATATCTTCCAGAATAGTAACACAGATCCAGTGATCTGCTTTGGGGCATTTCAATGGGATCCTTATTTAGATGTACCCTTGAAACAGAACTGTTTAGTTCTTTCTTAGAAAAGTACTCCAAAGTTATCAAAAAGGCTTTAAAATAGCATGAACAAAACCCAAACAAACCATGAACAAAAAACCCCACATTTTCTCTATATGTGAATTTGAGGTAACAATGAAATAAAGGCTTTGTAAAAAGTTTGGTGGACAAGCTTTAAAGCCTTAAATTTAAGTAATACTACTAGTTAAGCTGATGGCTTTGTAACTGGGGTGTTACAACAGGTAATAGTGCAGATCTTGAAAGTTGCATCTCTCTCCAATTAAGTTCAGATTAACATCACCCTCTTCACATAAATGAGGATTTTTTCATTTCTGTCTTGCTCTGAATTCCAAGGGAATTTGTGGGAGGCCTGGTTGTATTATTTAAATACTGAGTTTAATTGGGATGAATTTAAAGTTTATTTTATCTATTCAACACAAATCCCATACACTTCTTGTGCAACCATACAACTGTGTCTCATTGGAGGAGCAGTACTGCAGCATTTCATAATCTTTGTTGCAGTTTGAATATTATACCAGGATAAAAGATAATACAATTACCCAGTGAGACTGATACAGTTACAACTATCAACTGCTAGAAATTAAGTCTTACAAGTAATAAAAACATACCATGAAAGCACTTTACTGTGTTTACTGATTACCATTTATGATTTATGTCTTCTGCATATGGATGCATTATTGCATTTTAAATGCTGCTCCACAACTTTCTTTTAGCGATATAAGGGTTTCAAACTATTGCAAATTTGAGCAATTCTTAAAACATCAGCATTTACCTGGTATTTCCTAATAAAACCTGCTGACTTTACATCAGCAATTGTAAGTAAATCCCTGGATAAACCTCCACTCTAAAACACCACATTGAAGAAATTATATTCAGTGTTAGTGTGGCCTCACCTGCTCTACTGTGTGCAGTTCTGGCCCTACAACTTAAGAAGGATGTGAAAGTCCTTGAATTCATCTAGAGAGCAACAAAGCTCATGAAAGGCACGTCCTGTGAGGAGTGACTGGGGACTTTTGTCTAGTTTGAAGGACAGGATGCTGAGGAGCAACCTCATTGCTTTCTGCAGTTTCCTGAGGACGGGAAGTAGAGAGGGAGGTGCTGATCCCTTCTCCCTGGTATCTCGTGATAGTATGTGGGGAATGGTTCAAAGCTGAAGCAGGGAAAGTTTAGACTGGACATTAGGAAGCATTTATTTATTGAAAGGATGGTCAAACACTGAAACATGGTTTCTAGAGAGACGGTCAATGTCCCAAGCCTGTCAGCCCTTATGTTGTGGTTTAACCTGTTGGGCAGCTAAACATCACAAAGATGTTCACTCACTCCACCCCAGTGGGATAAAGGAGAGAATCGGAAAAGGAGTTAAAACCTGTGGGTTGAGACAAAGGCATTTTAATAGGACAGAAAAGAAAGGGGAAAAAAAAACCAATTATAAAAGAGTATCCAAACCAAGCCATGCACAATGTATTTGCTCACCACCTGCTGACCAAAGCCCTGCCAGGCCCCAAGCAGCAGGCTTTCACCCTCCAGCCGACTCCCCCCCACAAATTTGTATACCGAGCATGACATGTCATACGATATGGAATATCTCTTTGGCCAGTTTGGGTCAGCTTCTTGTCCAGCCATCCTATTGTCACTAGATTTCTCAATTACTTCACTTGAGTCATCAGTGGACTGGCCTGGACTGGAGTTTGAGGTTCTTTTCTTGAAGGTTGTCCTTGAAGAGTAAATGATGTTGCTGCCTGTGGAATCCTGATGTTAATTTTTATCAGGACCTGTAGTGATAAGACATGGGGGTTTTAAATTAAAAGAAGGTAGGTTTAAATCAGACATAAGGAAGAATCTCTTTATTAAAATGTTGATGAGTCACTGGAACAGGTCACTCAGATAAGGTGTGGATGCCACACCCCTGGCGGTGTTTAAAGTCAGGTCGGATAAGGCCTTGAACAACTTGATTTAACAGAAGATGTCCCTGATTGTTGCAGCTGGGTTGGCACTTGATGACCTCTAAGGTCCCTTTCAACCCAAGTCATTCTGTGATTCCATGATTCTGTGATCGCTTGTCTCTGACTCATGCTGGAAATGAACCAGTTATGCTTATTTTACAAACAGAATTACATACAAATGTTAGCATACAATTTTTTCATTTTATGGTTCCATAATTTTGTGACTGGTTTTTATTAAGAAAAAGATCTTTTGATGTTTGTTGGTTTTTCTCTTCTTTATAACTATTATAACATTATAACTATTACAAAATCTTTTTAAAGAATCTTGAAAATTTTAATATGATTAATTAAGAAGTTCTTAATTACATGTCTGAAAATATAACTTTTCTGTTGTTATTAAAATTATTTGAACTCCTTTTAATCAATTACACACACAAAAAAATCGTCATTACAGAATGCATTTTGATTAGTCTCACTATTTCCCCATAGATGGTGAATCAAAGCTTTCAGACTCAGTAACTGGAAAAGAAATCTCTGATCACAAAGGAATATACCCACACCCATGCCTCAAGCCTGTTTGAAGGAGATACTTTGAGAGTAATACACTAAAAGAAAAAAAATCGTTTCAGTTGTGCAACTTCAAAGTTTCTCTAATATAAATCAGGTCTTCACAAATACTAAAGTCCCGAAAGGCTGAAAATGCCTTTTGGCAGAGAAAATTTATCTTCACCTTGACAGATGGAAAAATAATAAAGCTTTACTTGTTAAGCAGCAATATTATGGTAGTGCCCCCATGTACGGACTAAAACTATATTAAAAATAAGTAATTTATTTAGGTTAAAGCAGTGTTCATGGCAGGTGGTTTTTTTGTCTTTTTTTTTTCCTTTGGTTTTGTTTTTTTTTTAACCTGATAATTTCACTTAATGACGGATGTATATTTGTAAGCAGTCATCATATACATCACTCTTGGTAGCTCTTATGAGCTACTTATGTGTGATTATGTACACATTGTTATCTAGCAATCCAATATTGCAAAAATTCAAGACAATTTCTAACATGTTCAAAGTCCACTTAAAACTTTGAAAAAATGCTGAATAATTCAATATACTATGAATCACACATATTTAAACAATTTATTTCTCCATCCCTGGGGACTGGAGGAAATGGGAAACACAGCAAGAAGCTAAAACCATTATTTTTTTTTTGAAGCAAGGATGAATGAGGTTCATACCCATATTTTGTCCATGTTACAAAGGGAGAAATTGAATTTGAAAGAAATCAGATATTTTCTTAAGGTGACACCAGGATATGAGTAATCAGTAATCCCCCAGCAACACAAAAGACCAGCAGCATCCTGGACTGCACAAAAAGAAGCACTGCCAGCAGCACAAGTGAGTTGATCCTTCTGCCTTGGTGAGATACATCTGGTGTGCTGGGTCCAGGTCTGGGCTCCCCAGTGCAAGAGAAACACGGACATACTGGAATAGATCCAATGGAGGTACACTAAGATCAATAAGGACTGGAGCATTTGTCACCTGATGAGAGGCTGAGCAAGCTGAAACAATTTCTCCTGGAGAAAAGAAGGTTCTGGGGGTCTTACCAATATGTATGACTAGTTAGTGGGAGGGTCTAAAGAAGGGAGGAATTGTGTATGTCCTACACTTGTCAAGAGAAATATTTTGCTGCCTTACGGATTTGTATTCCTTCTTTGCCCACATATGCAACAAGCCTCTCCAAACGTATTGTAATCAATTTTCCTTAGCATAGTGATCTTTCTTTTCTGGTAGAGACTTTCCCGTCTGAATTCCTACCAATTCCTGCTATAAACGCTGAAAGCCAAAACTTCAATGCATTCATTACTAATTACAAATGTGCTGAAAAAAAAAAACGTTCTATTTTTATCAAATCTCACCCAAATTGAAACTCATTACTTAAATCTTTCTGTAGCTTGTTTTCACTCTGTAAAAATGAGAATAATTCTATTGTGAGATGATGCACGAGTCTTGCTAAGATAAGTTAGTAGATTCTAATCACATGGGAATGGCAGAAAAAGAAAAAATTCAGAAAAAAAATTTGCAATTTAGTTTTTGGAACAATTTCTATGGAAAATAAGGACTAGAAAAAATTACATGAAATTATGTTAAATATTAATCAATGTGACAAAAAGAAAATAAGAAATAGTTTGTTTTAAAGTGCAGACTACCCTTTCATTTGCTCTGAATGTGTTGGGACCTGCCTGAAGGAATATAGTCAATTAAATAAGTAAAGACTCTATTCTAGTGTAAAAGCAGAAGGATACTATAATAGTGAATTAACTTTCATGTCTATTAAGCTCTTGATCCTATACAGTAATTTAATGTTTGTTTACAATGGTTCTAAAATTCTGATACAATCTGCAACAAACTTGCTGTCTTGTATTACTTCTGGTATTTTGTAAAAATTTCCCCAGATGACAGGGTTTTGATTTATTACCAGCCTGATTTCATTTTCCTTATCTTTTGTTGTTTTATGTTGTTTTCTTGGTTTTTGTTTATTTGGGTTTTTTGATAGGCAATTTTTGCATTTTTTTGTTTTCTTCTTTGTTTTTCCTAAAATATATATCATATATATCTCAGGACAGTTCTTGGCTAATCTATGCATCTTCTTTGGATCCGTAGTAAACTGGAAATACATATAAGCAGGTTAACACATATAAAAATCAGGGTTTATTTTCTCAAATATTTCAAATTTTATAAAATACCTGGAAAAACCAAATATGAATACTTGAAATAGAAAAACATTTAATAATTTTGGAAATCAAGTGTTTAAATTAAAAAAAAATCTCTTATTACCATTTGTATAAGTTTGATAAAAATTTCAATTTCACCCTCCCCCACCAAATCAAAAGAAAAAGGGAAGAAAATTCCTCAAAGGGAAGTGAAGGAAAAAAAATTATTTATTGACAAATATACTATACAAGAATGACTAAGCCAATGAAAAAAGAAAAATGAAAATCTCTCCACCGGAAAGAAAAACCTGAAATATNAAAAATATGAACAAAAACACAAACAAAAAAGGGAAAAAAAACCAAAAGAAATCCTGGAAAAAACCCAGAAAGTCCAATGCTCTGTTTCCTTCCCAAGGGAAAAAAATGTCCCCTAGGCTCGAGGAAAAAAAACCTCCCAGGCCGAAGGAAAAAAAAAATCAACGCCAGCAACTCAGAAGAAAAACAACAGGAACCACAAAATCTCTGACCTTCAAAACACAGGACTGTTTTGAAAAAGTTTTTTTCTAGCTGGGTTTTTCTCTTCCCTTTTTAGTTCAGTTTTAGAGGCATAAAATTCATTTTCTGGCGTAAAATAAGGATATGAGATATATTATAAAGTCACTCCAAGACACCATTGTTAGAATTTATTTCGATGACTACATACTTCTGATCAGGATTTTATCTTCATTTAATAATAGAAATTCTTACCTTCTTGAAATAACAGTAATAATAGATGTTATTATTACTGTTCTTAAATTGCAAAGAGCAGTAATAGAAATTGTAGGTGAATCTTATTTCTATATGTCTCGAGATACAGATATACAAAAACCATATATATATCATGTTTTTAGAAATGCCTAGCAAACTGTAAAGCTCCGATATTATTTCCTTCATTGTGTGTGTGGAAATCATCAGTCTTTCATGGAAAGTCAGTGACGCTTGGGGAAAGAAAGGCTGGGAATAGAAGAGAGTTACTATACTAGCCATATTAAAGTGTGGTTTAAAAGGATTTGCTATTGTATTTCATATCTGTGTGCAGTGGCTTACAAACTTGGGATTGTGGACTATTAAGGGGCTATCAATCACTTCTAAAGGGCCATTGAATATTATTAAGAAAGGCAGGTCTGTCAGAGGCACGATAAGTTCTACAAGGTCTGAATTGCTACTGATTAAGAGGTTTTTAATGGATTTGTAAAATAAGATTACCTTGAAGTGAAGTATTTGGCATATTTTCAATATGTGTGGTCTCTCTGGATGTTTTTTCATTTAATCTCATATATTATATACTTATATACTATACTATATACTTATTTATATAATTTTTAATTAAAAAGTCACTAAGACAGTAAAGTCCATCAAAGCTCAGCAGGTTTCACTGTCATACATGAAATGTTCTTCTTCATCTCCTTATTAAAATTTATCTGTAAAAGTAGTAGTTAAACAACCCTAGCAAGATATATTGCAATCCAAGTCTCAGAAGGCTAGGCCTTTATTTCTTGTATCACTTAAGCTTGCTATATCTAGGTAAATACTCTGTAAAATATTTTCATTAAATGGAATGATGTACATTTTGCTACATAGTTTTAGATTATATTGGATTAAATATTGCATTTCATAAGGTAGTATCTTGCAAAGTTACTATCTTTTCTTCCTGGCACTTTAAAATAAAACAGAATAAAACATTGTATTCTATATATCCTGTAATCTTATTTTTAATGTACCAATTGAATCACATTGTTTCAGTATATATATGGTTCACTTTACATGATTCAAGTGACCTATGGTGAGCCTGATAGATCATGCACATCAGTAATGCAAAAGGTGCTGAGAAAATCATTGTTACATCTTACATAGCAGGTATAAAATCAGGAGTACAAAAGTGTACTGGGTCTGTCTGAGCCCCATAGCAGGTCTCACAGTGCTGTGCTTTGTATTGGGGCAAGATTTTGGAAGGGGACACAAGAATACCAGCTGACCCAGACTGACCAAAGGGATATTCCATACCATGTGACATCAGCTCAGATATAAAGCTAAGGAAAGCTAAGGAGGACGTGGGAATTCATTGTTTCCAATGGCTGCCCACAGAAGAAAACAACCAAGCGTGCTGAAGCCCTGCTTCTCTGGACATGGCCAGACATTGCTGCAGATGGGAATTAGAGATTATATTTTCTGCTTTGCTTTTTTGCATACACGCACTTTTGCTTATAGTAAACTGCCTTATTCACTTCCCCTCTCCCTGGCTGGGAAAAGGGGAAGGGCGATAGAGAGAGACTGTGTGGACACTTGACGTTCAGCTAAGGTCAACCTGTTACAAAAAGGAATGGTGAAGATACCAAATCAAAAAGCCAGTCATAAGAAGATTTTTCTGATACATATTAAATGAGGTTGTGGTACAAACGATATACAGAGAAAGGATGTTAAACAGGCACAATGTGGGCAGTCAAGAAAAACAGTATCCCCTAACAAGTATGCTCACCATAGCAGCTCAGACTAACAGGCAGAAGATTTTCTCCCTTCTGTGAAAATAGAAAGATGCTATACAAAGTCCCAGTTGAGGGAGAATCTGAAGGCTGGGCATACAGTGTTATAGGTTCTGTGTCATTAACTTCAAGTTTCCATTCTTTGAACTGTCTAAAAGGCTGAAGTTCCCATCTGCTTGGTTAAAGACAATAACAAGGGACAAAAGAATTGTTACTATATGTGCCCTCCTGTGTGTGTCATAGTCACTGCAGACCTTTTTGACATGACCATATACCTTTTGTTTGCAAACCTGATGAAGCATTAGACTTATGTTTCACAGTACTTCCCTCTCCAGTACAAATATACATCTTGGAGGATTACCCCAAAATAACACATTTTGGAAAGTCTTTCAGTGAAAAAAGCCTTGCTTTTTGTGCATTGCAAGAAATAAGAAAAAGTATGTATCTTCCCCTCATTGCCTGTTCTCATATAAGTGAGTCAACCTCTCTTTAATTCTTTTTATTCTTTTTTAACCCTCTTATATGTCGTGAACTAATTTTTTATTCTAGTATTTCTGTTTAGATCATGAAGGGAATATTTCTCTATTGAAATATAATTCTGTATTAACAGAGATTGCACTTTAAGTACATATATGTCTTTGTGTATATATATCTATATATATTTATATACCTATAAATAAAGCATAAATAATGCAAAGAAAAGCCTCACATGGGATATGCCTCCATTCACTTTTTTCTCTTTCTATTTTCTTTTATAAAATTGAACACCC
>WEIV01004802.1:37166-48300 GCA_013390005.1 Calyptomena viridis
TCCCAAACAAGGTGTGTATCCGTTGTCCTGTTCTGGTGAAGGCCTGTGTCCAAATATGTATTTCCTTTTCCTGCATCTCTGTTAGTTACAAGCCTACCAATAACTAGACACATTTGGGTTTCAGTATCCTATCCTAAACTGACACATCTCTGTCACAGGCCACCTTGCTTAAGCATGCTGTTAATTCACCTAATCATGTATCCTACACCTTGCTATATCTAAAGTAGTATGATCTCTACTATTTGTGATGGAAAGAGTGATCTCTTGAAAGCATCGTATCTGTTCAAATCACCTGAAGGGAAATTTTGGAATACAGTACTTTTGAAGACACATCTTCATTGGAAATACTGATCCTTTAGGGTCCAGTTAAGATTTAGCTATCCCTTTGTTTAGGTAACTGGCTGTAATATACTTCAGCTGCTACTAGAGAAGGGCAAAGCATGGTTTTATTAACAATGTATCTTCAAAAGTTTTCTTCTGGATTCTTGGGAGGAGTTAGAACCAGCTAGCCCCTTAGCAGGGATCTGTTATTTTGACTGAAGTATAAAGCAAATAGGAAAAAAACTCCACCATCAAAAAAAACCCCTCTGTGACCACTCAAAAGCCAGGCACAATATAAAAAATTGCGTGATTTCAAATACACGAAAATGTACATGGATTATTTGTGCAGTCAGCCTTACTGTGATTTTCCCCATCATGTTTCCCGTGCAGGCAGAGAAGGAAGTTGAGGGCACAGTTTTCATTTAACCTCTTCTGCTACCCATTCTGCCAGTGAAACAGTCGATCATAACAGGCAGCAAGTGAAACTGAAAAGGGAGGGAAAAGAATATGACAGGTGAGGGTAATATCGTTAGAGGCAGCATGACTGCATGCTGCTGAATGAAAACATGTTCTGTAAGTGAGAGAAGATTCTGAAAGGATAAAGTGTGATAAAATTGCATATTGCCACAAACAAGGATTCCCACAGCCCTAAATCCTGTAGCAACTGCCTACAAGCTAGGCTGTAGCTGACCAGCTCAGAAAATATGCTCGAATTTCACCACCTGGAGCACTGGTGACAGAAAAGTATATCATAACCTAATCTGAATAGTAAATAGGGCAGCCAAGTGGATTTCTAGTGAGATACTTGAATCTACAGTAAGTTCCCTCTAGCAATTGACAATCCATGCCATATTTGTGGCCCTGGCCACATACAGAACTAATAGAATTGGGAATCATTTGAGGAACTTTTCTGAGAACAAATTATTCTTTCTTTATTTGAACTTGGTCTATCTCTAATACTGATAAATGAGACATTGTCTCCTTGCTTCACCATATGAATAGATGCCACCTCTTAGCTGGCATAGATATACAAGAGAGGACTAAACATCCTGAAACTGAGGTATCTGAGTTATCTCAGAAGCCATAGCTGCACAGTCCAGAGACCAGGAGTGCAGGGGAAGAGTGGACCTTGTACAGCAGATGGCAAGGAGATAGGCTGATTCTTTTTGTTCAAGAGATCTTTGGTCCCTGTGAAGTGTAGGCTCAGATTTCTTTACCCCTCCAGCCTTTCAGAACAGTTTACTCCCTGAAAATGTAACTGTTTCACAGATGACCTTGGAGCCCTCATGAGTGGGAGGAGGCACGCTGTTAAGAAGGCTTGGGTAGGAAAAGGTTTTGCATTGTTTCATATTCGGTGTACACACACCATTAGCCAGCATTCTCACCTTTGAAAAATAAGTTCCACTTCCACTGCCGGGTGTTTTGGGGGTACCTGCATTATTTTACTTTACAAAGAGTCTAAGGGCTGGATAATGGAGGGACAGAGCAGAGGTCCCAGCCAGACAGTGGTGTCTTAAGGGGTGGTGAAATCTGCTAGTGTGCTCTGACCAAGCAGCAAGTAACAGCAAGATCAGGCCATTTCTGTTGTTCATACTTATGTCAATGATATTTAGATGTAATGTGCTGCCAGTACTGCTATTTATTAATCTAGAGCTGACGTGTGTGCATGTATGTGTGTGGTAGCATGCATACAGGTCCTGCAGTGCATTAGATTCAGTCAGACTTTAAGGATTTACACAAACACTGATCTCTGCATCTGCATAATTAGGCCAATGAGTCAGAAGTGATGCTAAGCTAACTAGCAATAACTACTTTGTCCACAGAGACAAGCAAGGCATATAAACAGTATGTGGAAAGTATTTTAATAGAAGAAAAGAACCATAAATTAAAGATGGGGGGGAGGGGTTTGAGTTAGTAATATGTTTCCTTCAGAAGATGAACACACTTAGCCCCCCAACTGTAGCAGTGCAAATGAAATCTTGTGAAAAAATACTTTTGTTGGATTAATATGCAATGTAGTAAATAAAAGTGTTACCACTTGCATTGGGTATACATTTTTCATTTAGTAATAAAAT
This sequence comes from Calyptomena viridis, assembly GCA_013390005.1. Classification (NCBI taxonomy): domain Eukaryota; kingdom Metazoa; phylum Chordata; class Aves; order Passeriformes; family Eurylaimidae; genus Calyptomena; species Calyptomena viridis. The sequence goes on from WEIV01004802.1 coordinate 39,563, forward strand.
ATAGAAGTGCATTATGTAGAAATATAGTCTGGAAAAACAAATTTTCCTGTGGAAGTAGTGCACTTAATTGCTATCATAGCTTTTATATTTTCAATGTTTTAGTAGGATCATATGTCAAGATTTTCTACAATTATTCTTCATGTTTTCAAGTGTAGAAGTTATTTTAGACTAGACTCCCTAGCGATAAACACTAAGCCAAACAAATTAAATGTTTTGCTTTGTTACTAAGGTAGGTAATATTATCCTCATTTACTAGATGAATTTAGAAATGAAATTTATTACTATTGGTTGTTCCTGTCAAGGTTGATTAATTCTCTCACACAAATAATTAGTTATTTCCATTTCTGTAGAGGTGTCACATGCAGAATTCACTCAGCTCATTTTAATTCAGTATTCTCTATACTTCAAGGAACCTCTCAAATTACGATAACAGAATATCTTGGCAGACAAAATCCATCTGTCCTAAAATGTCTTTAGGAGTGGTATATTTTAACATTACAATATTTCTTCTAGATTACAAAAGAACTGTTACTGCTGCTGACACCCGGATTATGAGGTAAAATGGCAAATCCAAATGAAGTACATATGGTCTAATGTCAAATGCATATGTGCAAATTTTTATCTTACTTTTTGCAAAAGATGTTTTTTTATGTCCAAATAATAGAATCCCATTAAAAAATTATAGTTTTAAACCACAGAATATTAGTAGGTATATTAATAAAATGTCAGATGCTAAAAATCTTAGCAACTGCAATTTATTTAGTTACTAGGCAATGCATACCTAAACTGTAAATACATATTTTCATCACTAGCATCAGCCTGTTTATATGAAGAGTCTTATGTATAACATTTATTCTACTTGCTGGGTAGCTTGCTTGCTTTCCTGCTTCTAACAGCATACTTTAGGTTTTGGAGTGACAGATGTCATAAGATCAGGCTTGCTCAGTAAATGAAGAAAAATGTTTCACTTCTGTTTCCTTCAAATTCACTGCTTTTGTTCTTTGAGAGGAAAAATGACAACCTTGGGGCAGTTTAAGGATTTTGGATATATATCTTGTAATACCATAAAGTTGTAAAATATGAGTATTTGACTGCAATTCAGATGCTAGCTATTTCACAGCTCAGTTTTTAATGACATGAGGTTAAGCGTTAAATTTCCAAAGCAATCCATGGGGATTTATTGGTATTACTGGATTTGAAGGCAAGTCAAAAGCCTAATCTCTAGGTACTCCTACGTTAAAAAAAAAAAAAATAAAATCTATAGAATTCTGAACAAAGAACAGGATATGCATGTAACAAATGCACATGTCTATCATCAACCACATAGACAACAGGATTGAGCATACCCTCAGCAAGTTTGTGGATGACACCAAGCTGAGTGGTACGGTGGATTCACTAGAAGGATGGAATGCCATCCAGAGGAAATTTAACAGGACCTTGAGAAATGAGCCCCATGTGAACCTCACTAAATTAAACAAGGAAAAGTAAGATCCTAAACCTAGGTCAGGACAATTCTTAGTATCTGTATAGACTGGAGGATTAACTGATTGAGGATAGTCCTGGTGAGAAGAATTTGAGGATACTGTGAATGAAAAAGTGGACATTAGCCAGTAGTATGCGTTTCCAGCCCAGAGAGCCAGCTGTATCCTGGGCTGCATAAAATGAAGCATGGCCAACAGATCAAGGGAGGTGATCCTACCACTTTATTCCATGGTCATAAAACCCCACCTGAAGTACTGTATCTAGTTCTGGAGCTCCAGCACAAGAAAGCCATAGGCCTGTTAGAGTGGGTTCAGAGGAGGGACATAAAAATGCTTAGGGGGCTGGAATACCTCTCCGAGAGGTAGTCCAAGAAAGACTGAGAGAGTTTCAGGTTGTTCAACCTGGAGAAGAGTTCAGGGTGGATTTTCAATATATAAAAGGAATTTATAAGAAAGATGAAATGAGATCTTTTACCAAGGTCTGTAGTGACAGAAGAAGGAGCAATTGTTTTAAAATGAAAGAAGGTAAGTTTAGATTGGACATAAGGAATAAATTTTATGTGACAAGGGTGGTGAAACATTGGAACAGGTCTTCCAGAGTGGCTGTTGGTGCTCAATCCCTGGAAATGTTCAAGCCCCAGGTTGTGTGGGATTTTGAGCAACCTGGCCTAGTTGAAGATGTCCCTGCCTGTGGCAGGGGGGTTGGAACTAGATGATCTTTAAGGTCCCTTCCAACCATTCTATGATTCTATGGTATAATAATAATAATAGTTACAGACTCTAAAATTGAAATGTTAAGGGCAATTTTATTCAGTCATTGGGGGAAAAGACCATAAAAAATATGTCAAAAGATATTTAAAAAGGGAAGCACTTTTGTTTTGCTCTTTTTTTGGCAACATATTTTCAACCACTTAAATTCCCTTTCTTGAAGAGATTTCTTTGCCCTAGGTTCCCTGAAGCTGAGTCTCAGAAATCTGATTCCCAAAATTAAATTTAATAATTGAGTGGTGCAGCAATAGGAACAGCTTGAACTGGATGCCTTCAGAGACAGAGACTGAGAACAAAGAAATCCCTGGATTTTAATACCCTCACAGTCTCTGCTAATCCTCACACACTCTTCCTGCACCTTATATGTGATTCTTGATCCAGTGGTGAGTGTTGGTCTGTGGTCTTCTTAGTTCCTTAGTGAATTCTTTCTCTGTCTCCTGGAAAATCATTGTCTGTTTCTTATCTTGGCAGATTGAGCTTCTGCTCAAGTTGTGGCTTCCTTACCTCCCCATTTACATTAGCTTTAGGACCACCCTTTACATAACAGTTGAACATAAGTTAGTGGAAGTTGAGAGCTTCCTACCTAAGGCTTCAGCAACTTTACCATCACATGCCAAGTAAACCTCCTCAGACAAAAGGATGCAGTTGAGAGAATTCAGTTAGCTAAAGTGAATTTACAACACCTCTGTGCACCTTCCTGTGGGAGATGAGGGTGTGCTGTTTTTAAGTGCACCTCTGATGCTCTCATCGCCTTGCTGATGCATACACTAGTTGAGAAATCACCCCACGGGCTCATGCTTCCACACTCGAGGTGTGGTCCCTGTAGCATCACCCTGAGTACTGCACTCTGCAATGCTACCCTGCTTGCCAGAGCACAGCTATTCAGCTTGCCCCATGTCTGCTCTGTCCTGCATGGGACAGGGTTGAGGCATTGGGAGGTGATTTCCAGTATTGCCAGGACAGATTTGACTGTTTCTGCTTCCTTTACAATATCTCTGACCTTGGATTTCTCTTCTAGTTTCCTCCTTTGTTGGAAAATTCTCTTGGTATTTCTCTGGTTACTATTTAATTCAATGAATTGTTCTTTTTTTTTTTTTTTTTTGCATGAAAAAGCCTGTCTTTGGGGCAGACACTACCAAGAGAATTTTGGTTGTTTAATTCACCTCTCATTTTACCCTCATTTATACCTTAACAACTTTGCTAGTTTTGGGCTGTGTGAGCCTCCCTAGAAATGCTGTTCTATACTGCAGTAACACCAATATGATTGTACAAAAAAATATTTTTCAGCCTTGTCAAAAGGTCATTTAATCTTTTCCATAAGATAACCAGAACATGGATAGGCTTAATTTGGAGCAATATTTTTTAGAAACAATATTTCAATAAAGCTTGTAAGAAATTTTTTTTTAAATTATTTAAACTTGGAACACAATCAAAGAGTTTTATTCTCTCATTTTTCACTAGAGGTTGAATATGCATAGAAAAAACACCTTTAATAAAGAAAGTAACACTTGTAGTGGTTGTACTTCATATAGAGAATTCTCGATACCTGAAAAAGTAAATAGAAAAAGTAAATTAAAAAACTTTCTTATTTCACTTCTTTATAATCTCAGACGATTCATCAGTTTAGCAGTCCTAGAAATCTGCTTCACTGATAGTGACTTTTCTTGGTATGAAGGAAATCTTAATCTTTTGGGGATCTCTGAGAACTTTCATACATTTATTTCTGAGTTACAGGACTAATTCTGAAATATATATTCAAACCACTCAGCAAGTTAAAACGTGTTGGATGATAATTTCTTCCAAGATGGCTCTCAGTGCTGGAAAAGGATGTGATCATACTTCATTATAGTCTTTGCCAGGATAGAGCTAACATTGTCCTCTCCTCTGAGTGATGAATCTAAAATGAGAAGGAAAGTGTTGCCTTTTCTTATCCCATAGTTCTGTTGCAGAAGAGGATGAGCGCCTAGAAATCTTAACGATTTCAATACAATAAAATACATTAAGTTTAATTATAGTTTAATACTATATGATTTTTCTTAGATGATGTTTCCTCCTGATTTCCTCTTTCTTCAGCAAAAGCAAATGTGAAAATCTGTAGGTCTTTGGCCAGAATTACGAACTGAAAAATTGCCTATATTACACTCACTTTGTGAGAGTAATTCTGGCTCTCCCTCGAATATGCTCATGCAACAGACATCAGTACTTTCAGTCAGCATTAATACCTCTTCTTATTGTTCATATCTGTTTTACTCACCTGTTTCATAAGTGGTCACTATCAAGTCTATTTTCCAAATGAAAGCATTTTTTAATGAAGAACCACTTACAGAACCTGACTCATGTATTTTAAAGTTGGTAGAAAATTTTTTTTCTTTTACACTGAATTTAGAAGTTAGTGCCTTTCACTAACTTGTATTAGAGATTATAAGGTTCATATAATCTAATTTTAATCATCCAGTTGTAATATACTGTCACATCTGTTGCTAATTCTCTTTTGCTCTATTAGCTACATAGGGAATTAACAACTAATTTCCAAGTCTCAATCATATCTCAGTTTTATGTTTAAAGTACCCAAAGCAGATAGTGTGAATAACCCCTTCAGTTATCTGTTTCTGCTGCCACTCAAAATATGAGCTATCATATTGACATTTGCCACTCTCTTCTGTGCATTAAGAACATCATTCTTTCTTGATATAGGGGAGAATTACTAACCTTTTGTTTTAGTTTGTGGTTTGAGAACAGACTTCTCTAATTCTGGGATCCTATGGGATAATACTACATTTTTGTGTGGCTTTGGTAGAGAGGGGGCTATAGAGGCGGCTTCTGTGAGATGACTGACTGAGCCAATGCCAGCTTGCTCCGAGACAGACAGGCTGCTGGCCAAGGTGAGCCCATCAACAATGGTGGTAGCACTTCTGGGATAATATATTTAAGAGCATGGGGAAAAGTATGCAATAGCAACCAGAGAGAAGAGTGAAAATAAATGTAGGAGAGAAGCAGTCCTGCAGGCACCAAGATCAGTGAAGAAAGAGAGGGAGGAAGTGCTCTGGACACCAGAGCGGAGATTCCCCTGCCATCTGCAGTGAAGACCATGGTGAGGCAGGCTGTCCCCCTGCTGCACATGGAGGTGTGTGGTGTAGCAGAGATCTACCTGCTGCCCATGGTGGACCCCAGGTCAGAGAGAGTGGATGCTTGAGAGAAGCTGTGACCCTGTGGGAAGCCTGCACTGGAGCAGGCTCCTGGCAGAACCTGTAACCCCATGGAGAGAGTAGCCCACATTGGAGCAGGTATGCTGACAGAACTTGTGACTCCATGGAGGACTCATACTCAAGAAATCTGTTCCCTGGAAGGGACCCCATGCTGGAGCAGTTTGTGAAGAAATGTAGCCCTTGGGAAGGACTTGCACTGGAGAAGTTAATGGATGATGACTACTGTATGAGGAACCCCCTGCTGGAGCAGGGGAAGGGTGTGAGGAGTCCTCTCTCTGACAGAGGAAGGAGTGGTAGAGACAATGTGCGATGAGAAAACTGACCACAGCCTCCATTCCCCATCCCACAGCACCGTTGGAGAGAGGAAGAGGTGGAGAAAATAAGAAGTGGAGTTAAGCCTGGGAAGAAGGAAGGGATGAGGGAAAGGTATTTTTAATATTTTTTCTTATCTTTTATTACTCTGACCCTGACTTGATTGCTGAGAAATTAAGCTAATTTCCCCAAGTCAACTCCATTTTACCCATTATGGTAACTGCTGAGTGACCTCTTCCTGTCCTTATCTCGAATCATAACTGTCTTGTTATACTTTTTGTCCCCTTTTCAGATTAGGAGAGGAGTGATAGAATGACTTTGGTAAAACTCTGCCATCCAGTCAAGGTGAACCCATCACAGTTATGATATAATACTGGTACTGTGGGAGAGATAACGCAATCAGATAACTAACAGAAATTAGCTATGGATTCTACTTCTAAAAGACTAATCCCAAATAGATGATAATCCTTTTATTTGAAGAAAAATATTCTTCCACCTATTTTGCCCTCCATGTATGTGCCACTGAACAAACTTACAAGTAGCTGTACATCCTAGCATCCAAGTAACTGTACTCTGGTCATTGCCATCTCCCAAGCAAGTAAATGAACACTGTTCATTCAGGCTTAGATCTGCTGTGTGCATACACTCTCAGAACAGGGGAACATTTCTGGGAAATGTAATTTAGTCATATATACTTTGGATGAAAGTGGAACAAACCCTAAAATGGTTTTGGATTGGAACAATGAACACTGACCAAGAATTTGTAGACATAGCTAGGAACTATTATTTTTAGGAATTGCTATGGGCCAGGATCATCTTCTGTATTTGGATGTTGCCAATGTGTTTCTGGGGTGAAGACCGTTTAATAGAACAGACATTTGCTGTTGTCCTCAGTGCCAGAAAAAATCCCCGGCATGTTTAACTTACTGACAGAAGAACTACCAGTTTAGATGGATGAAATGAGCCTCTGGAGTTCTTCAATGGTGTATATCTCTCTCATAACCTCATTATCAATGTATATGTGGAACACGGCTGAATAATATAATATTCTATGATTGTATGAATATCATAAAACCAAATAGAGAATTGTATATTAATAAGCAGAAAGATTGCATGTGGAAAAGAGGGAGAAAATTTTGGTGTAAGGTCAAAGATGCAGAAGCCAGAAATGGTAGAAAGGTTAGTATAGGTCACCTATAATTATCCAATTTAGTTCAGGACTACCCTATCTATATAATAAACTTAATCATCAGAAATTGATAATCTATAGCTGCAGAAACAATTGGAGCTTGAAGTTGCATTATTCTCAACACAGAGTATAATGCCCATGCCTCACCCAAACATTCCAGAGTGGGAAACCATGAGATAAGAAACACTCTGAAACTTAGAATCATAGAATCTCTAGGGTGGGAAGTAACCCTCTAAGATCATTGAGATGTTCTGTTAACCTAGCACTACCATGTTCACCACTAAATCATGTTGACATATTCCACATCCACACATTTTTTGAATACTTCTTGGGATGGTGATTCCACCAACTGGCCTTGGCCCATAAATCTGGCCCTCCCAGATCCCTCTGTAGACCCTTCCTACCCTCCAGCAGAGTAACACTCCTGTCCAGGTTGGTGTCATCTGCAAACTGCCTAAGGGTGCGCTTGATCCCCTTGTCCAAGTCATTGATAAAGATATTAAAAGGACAGGCCCCAGTATTGAGCCCTGGGGAACACCACCAGTGACCAGCCACCAACTGGATATACCTCCAATCACCATCGCTCTGGGCCCATCTATCCAGCTAGTGTTTTGCCCATCAATGAGTACATCTGTCTACAGCATGGTAAGCATTCTCCAGGAGAATGTTGTTGGAAACAGCATCAACTGTTTTACTGAAGTCTAGAGACTAAAGTCACTGATATCTTTAACATTAGTAAAATTAAGGAATATTTATGGACGACTAGCTTAACAAAAATGCTTAAAAGAAAAGATTTGTTTACTATTTCTAGTTTTCAGAGGATAAATAACAATATAAAGTACTATATAGGATCTAGACTATGTCACAGGAATCTCATCAGGTAGTAATTTTGTGTATTTTTCATTTTAGTGTAGATAGGTTCCATACAAAAATCATTTTATGTCCAGTGCTCTCCAACATCTTCATAAAAGCCTTGGATGCAGAACCTGAAGGTATACTAAGTAAGTTTGCCAATAGCTACTTGGTGACAGGCTGACCATTGGTCAGAAAATGGTGAACAACTGTATTGTGCATAATTTGTCTTCCTTGGGTTTTATTCCTCTCTTATTAATTTTCATGACTGTTATTATTATTATTATTATTACTATTGCTATTGTTATTTTTATTATCATCATTAGTGTTGTTATTTTTTGTTTGTTTGTTTCAATTATTAAACTGTTCCTATCTCAACACAAGAGTTTTACCTTTTTTCTGATTCTCCTCCCCCTTCAGGGAGTGGTGGGAAGTGAACAATTGGCTCCATGTCACTTAGTTGCCTGCTGGGGTTAAATCACAAGAGATGCTCAGAGTACTTTGGATAATTATTTCTTTTTCCTTACCTAAAGAAAAAGATGAAGACAAAATGTTCTCAGCTGTTCTGGACTGGAACATTTGTGGCCAAAAGGGGAAGTGAACGATATTAAACTTCCGACCTTTAATTTTATCTCTTATGAAATTCCATCTAACACATCTTTCCCCAGACAACAGTAATTTTCCAGGAACAAGNGTCAGAAAATGGTGAACAACTGTACTGTGCATAATTTGTCTTCCTTGGGTTTTATTCCTCTCTTATTAATTTTCATGACTGTTATTATTATTATTATTACTACTATTGCTATTGTCATTTTTATTATCATCATTAGTGTTGTTATTTTTTGTTTGTTTGTTTCAATTATTAAACTGTTCCTATCTCAACACAAGAGTTTTACCTTTTTTCTGATTCTCCTCCCCCTTCAGGGAGTG
>WEIV01004803.1:42733-52948 GCA_013390005.1 Calyptomena viridis
TCTCAGAGCCGTGAGGGAACGAGGATCCCCTCAGAGCTGTGAGGGGTCGGGAGTTCTCTCAGAGCAGTGAGGGAACGAGGATCCCCTCAGAGCTGAGGGATCAGGGAGTTCTCTCAGAGCCGTGAGGGGTCGGGAGTTCTCTCAGAGCCGTGAGGGATCAGGGTCCCCTCAGAGCCGTGAGGGGTCGGGAGTTCTCTCAGAGCAGTGAGGGACTTGGGATCCTCTCAGAACTGTGAGGGTCTGGGCTCCACTCAGAGCCGTGAGGGGTCTGGGGATCCCCTGAGCCATGAGGGACCAGGCGTGCCCTGAGGCTTAAGTTCCCCAGAGAGCTGTGAAAGCACAGGATCCTCGAGCAATGTGGGACCAGAGTCCTCTCAGAGCCATGAGGGAACAGGATCCCCTCAGAGCCATCGGAGTGCAGGATTCCCTCGAGCCTTGGGAGCCCTGAGGACTTGGTATCCCCTCAGAGCTGGGAGGGTTGGAGCTCCTCCCAGAGCCGTGAGGATTTGGGATCTTCTCAGTTCTGTTCCTGCTCCATCAACCTGCTGAGGGGGAACTTGTCCTCCTTGGTTCCTGGCTCTCCTGCTCTGCATGTGCATCCAGAGGAGCTCATTCCAGACCTGCAGTTTCCAGTTGGCTTCCTGACCTCATCAGCATGGCTGATGTGCACCTTCCCCAGCTGGATCTCAGGATGGTGCCGAGTCAGGTCCATCCCAGGAAGGGACAGCAAGTGGCTTCAGAACTGGGAGCAGTGTGAGGTGACATTTATTGTGGGATGGTTCTGGTCCCTTTGGAGAGAGGACAGACCTCCAGGGACAGCCAGGCTGCCAGAGGGTGGTTGGGCTTCTCTGTGCTGACATAGATCCCTCTTGCTTTGTATTTAATCCTTAGTTAAGGAGCTGGATGCAGGAGCCCGTGTGAAACACCAAGTGACAGCATTCCTTGGGATGCAAAGAATTCCTACTTCTGCACAGTCAGCGAGACTTTTACACACAAACCCCTGAAGTCACATGGCAATAAAGCCATGGAAGTGCTCTAACAAGTATTAAAAAATGAACAAACAGAAGACTGAGCTGCTTTTAAGCAAAATAGTTGAGAATCCAGTAAGATGTTGCTGTCCTGTATCAGTTCACAGTTTTCCCTGTTTCCCTGTCCATAATTTTGCCACCTTTGGTGGAGAATATTTCAAGCTGGATGTCTGGCTTTGCAGTGGTGGCTGCTGCCCTTCCCAGCCCCAGCCATGCTGCCCATGCAAAGGAAGGTCAGGAAAAAGCCAAAAAGTGCTGCCCAAGGGCGAGAAAAGCTCAGCACTTGTTCATGGAAGACACGGAGACTCCACATCAGGGTGAGTGTGGGAGGCCTCGTGCTCCCAAAAACCTGCCTCCCCAACACATCCCCTCGGGCCTTGCTCTGCAGCTTCTGCTCTCTCTGCACTGGGGAGGCCCCACCTCCAATCCTGGGGTCATTTGGACCCCACGCTGGAGCGTGTCCAGGGAAGGGAATGGAGCTGGGAAGGGGCTGGAGCACCAGGAGCAGCTGTGGGAGCTGGGGGGGCTCAGCCTGGAGAAAAGGAGGCTCAGGGGGCACCTGGAATTCCCTTCAACTCCCTGACAGGAGGGGGGAGCCAGGGAAGGGTTGGCCTCGGCTCCCAAGGAACAACAGCAAATGGCCTCAAGCTGTGCCAGGCGAGGCTCAGGCTGGATAATGGGAAAATTCCTCCTGGAAAGGGCTGTCCAGCCCTGGCACAGGCTGGAGTCCCCATCCCTGGCGAGATTTCAAAGTCCTGTGGATGTGGCACTTGGGGACATGGTCAGTGGTGGCCTTGGCAGTGCTGGGAATGGCTGGACTCGGTCTCAGAGGCCTTTTCCAACCTTACCAATTCCATGGTGCTGGGATTCCAGGAAGCATCACTCTGCCTGTGCACAGGGATTATTTCTCTTCCCCCTCTCAGCCTTGGAAAAGTAGTGCATTTCTGTGTCACTCCACATTTTGTCTTGAATTCAGGGGTCAATTTTTGCAATTCAAACAACACAAATCTCAAAATAGCTCCGAGATTTGATATAAATACTCCTTATTTGCCTCTGAAATTCAGGAGAGCTGGGCTGGAATAGAGAAACAGTGACTCACTGTGCAAAATACTGTCTCATCTGTGGCATCAAAGGCAGCTTCAAGGAGAGATGAAACACAAAACACAGAAACAGCCCAGAAAAGGCACCTTTGGTTATTTGTAGAGTATTCCAGGAGCACTGCTGGAGTGATCCCAACTACACTCAGGATGTTCTGGTCACAAGGGAATTGCAAGAGTCCCTCTCCAGCTTTTATGCAGCTGCAGCTTTGCATCTTTATCCCAGAATATGTCCTGCTCTTACAGAATTCCACAATGGTTTGGGTTTAAGGGGCCTTAAGGATCATCCAGTGCCACCCCCTGCCATGGGCAGGGACACCTCCCACTATCCCAGGTGGCTCCTTGGACACTTCCAGGGATCCAGGGGCAGCCACAGCTTCTCTGGGAAATCCATTCCAGCCCTTCCCACCCTCCCAGCCAGGAATTCCTTCCCAATATCCCACCTAACCCTGCCCTCTGGCAGTATAAAGCCTTTGCCTCAACACTTAGGGACTAAGAACATAAAAATATCTAAGCCATAAAATGAACCGAGTTCTAACTGGAGCAAAAACCACAGAGTGTAATTTTCCTTCTTCCTGTACTAGAGCAGCAAATCAGCCAAACTTTTAGAGATAATCCTAAACTCACTTGTTCCTGAGTAAGATCTGACAAAGGGGATTGTCCCTGGAAGTTGGTTTCCTTATCCAACAAGTAAATCCACAAGGAGATGAAATGCACAGAGAATCCCAACAGTTCCCTCGTGAGATTCCATGACACCAACAAGTCAAAAGGCTGGACCTCTCCATGAAACCTTCATGCCAGATGAACTGTTGGTTCCATGGAGTTGACTCAAGAGGGAATAACTCCACTCAAATCACCTGACTGTCCACAGAACCCACGGATTCCTGGATAACAACATAATAAAAATGCTCTCCACAGTTAATATTTTGACTGAAAATCCAGATTTTATACAGGAACCAGCTTTTCCCTGGGAAGCAGAGCTCCAGGTGACCTAAATAACCAAGAGGACATGACTATTTAGGTGTTTTGATTTGTTAATTCTGTTTGTTTTCACATTCCCTCCCCTCCACCCTCTATATTTAGGTCTAAACCTCTCTATAAATTGCAATATTCTACTACACGATGACTCCAGAGGGCAACAACCCCCCCTGAACTTGTGTTTCAGAACAAGGAGGCAACAACTGTGTCAAAACACAAGCAAAACACACCAAGAAAGCAAAAAAACCCCACAAAAGAAACCAGAAATTAAACATTTTTCTCTTCCTGAACTCAACCCATCACGACTACAACACTAAAAATGTTTTGCTGGCAGCAGAATCGACGTGATCTGGGTTAGAATTGCATTATGAGCTTATTTACACCCTATTTTTAGCTATTCTTACCCTTCAGGCCTCTTTGGATCTCAGATAAAGACCCAGAAAACAATTTTCCTGCTCAGGTTCCACAAACATATTAAAAAGAAATTTAAACCCAATTAAACCCCACTGTTTTTTTCTGATTTGAGGACAATTTTTGCTCTCCATCCATAAGTTATGATGCTACAAACCACCATTTACAGCAGGAAAAGTAAAAAACATCAAAAAAGAAGCATTTAGAGCTTCACAGATTTAATGCTATTGTTATTACAAATCAAGTCTTTACCACTGCAAATTTAATCAGCATTTCCCAAACAGACAGAAATAAGTTCCCTGCCCTGAAGACTCGCAGGCTGAGCTTCAGAAAACACGGAAAATAGAGGAAATATAGAAACAGTTTAACCAGAATCCATAGAAAACCACTGGAGATCTGGTTAGTTTATCCATTTTTGGAGAGACCCAAAGTGCTCGTCAGGACACGGCAGCAAGTGGCCACCCACCACTGAGAAGTGACAAAATGTGACACTCTCTGTCCTCACGGGTTCCAGTTTGGGAAAAGTAATGGGTATGTGTGCCCAGAGGGGCTCATCCCACACGGAGCATGGGATCCAAGACCTTGGATCGCTGTCTCCAAGGGGATGAGCCACCAGCTGCACCCTGGGAGCAGGAAGGGACAGGGCCCAATTAGGGAAGGGACTAAAGCCCAATTAGTGAGGAGGAAAACGAGCAGCGGGTTTAAAACCAGGTCAAGCAGCAACGTCATCCCCAGAGCTGTGCTACGTGTTTGGGCACGTCTCAAACCCTGGGAATTCCCAATGCTTTGGGATGTGGGGAAAGCTGATCCCCAGGAACAAACCCCACCCGTATCCCAAGCTCTCAGGAGTGGGAGATGAAGGCAACCGTGAAATACAGAACCAAGTGTGAGTGTAGAGGCAGTTCTCCCAACCTGAGTGAGAACCGGGGTAGAGGCACAGAGGGAAGTGCTGCACTGCAAGACAACAGGCTTCAACCATTTCCAAAATCCCCCTCCTGCCACCTTACTTCTCCTCAGTGCCAACATCTCATGGACCTGGGGCAGCCCATTGCTCCCCTGACACCCACTGTCCTTCTGCTTACATAGTGACCCACCCATGCAGCCCCTTCTTGAGAGGGGACACACGAACTTGAGGCTCATCAGCTACTGCTCAGGATGAGGATGAGCCTCCTCATCCTCACTGAGGCACTACAAACATTATCTCCAAGGGTTCATTGCCTTTCATCTCTGAGCCGGGTGCCTGGGGCTTTCCATTCACCTAAACCCACCTCAACGTGACGAGTAACTTCTTTCCATGGAGGGAAGAGCACTAGAACAGGCTGCCCAGGGAGGGAGAGTCTCCTCTCTGGAGACATTCCAACCCCACCTGGACACGTCCCTGTGTCACCTGCTCCAGGTGACCCTGCCTGGGCAGGGGGATGGGCTGGGTGGTCTCCAGAGGTTCCTCCCAACCCCAGCTAGTCTGAGATCCCAGAGCCACAGGATTTCTTGACTCTCATTCCTACCTGAGCATTTAATTTTAGGGGACTTGGGTATGAATAGGATCCACTGGTGGAAAACCAACCAAAGGTCAAGAATGGAAACTGCCAACACACAGCCATGGGTGAGGGCAAAGTATAGAACCATAGAATCCATGTGGTCAGTAAAGCCTTTAAGGTCACAGAGTCCAACCATTCCCAGCACTGCCAAGGCCACCACTGACCATGTCCCCAGGTGCTGCATCTACACAGCTTTGAAATCCCTCCAGGGAAGGGGACTCCACCCCTGTCCTGGGCAGCTGTGCCACAGCCGGATAACCTTTTCCAGGAAGAAATATTCCCAAACCTCCAAACTAAACCTTCACTGGCACAACTGGAGACTGTTTATCCAAGCAGTGACAGTAACTGACAGTGGAGAGGTGACAACGTGACACCAGGGACTTGAGAAAAAACATCCAAGATTTAGTCGCAGCGAGGAAAACACCATCAAACCCATTATTATTTGGAATACAAGAGTCAGCCCAGCTCACTGGTGACTTCCCCAGGCAGCCACAGAGGGAGTGCTCTGGAGCACAGCCCTCTCTTCTGAGTGTGCAGCCACCAAACAGGAGAAATCCCAGGAGAGGAGCAATGTGCTCTGGAGGACACAGACAGGAGCCACGAGGGAGCAAAGCCTTCTGGGCTCGCACACATCAGACAGAAATCCTTCCCTGGGAGGGTGGGGAGGCCCTGGCTCAGGCTGCCCAGAGAAGCTGTGGCTGCCCCATCCCTGGAAGTGTCCAAGGCCAGGCTGGAGCAACCTGGGATAGTGGAAGGTGTCCCTGCCTGTGGCAGGGGTATGGAAGGAGATGATCCTTAAGGTCCCTTCCAACCCAAACCATTCCATGATTGTGCCACAGCAGAGTTTGTCCCACTTGGCTAAAAGCTCATCCCTGAATTCCTTCAGCTCCTGCTACACGTTGCTCACCAGGCACAGCCCTGTGTCCCCCTTTCCCAGACTGCATTCCTTCTCTCCCAGTACAGAAGCTCTCCACCTCCCTGCTCTGGAGCCTGGCTGCCACATTCCTTTCCAGTCTGAGTGAGCAGAACTTCACCCAGCTCCCAGATACTCTGGCATAACATCACCTTTGGAGAAGGCCTTGAGAACTGTTGTCCACTTCCTCCCTAGTGATTCCTTGTATCCCTTGTATCCATTCCAATGGATTCATTTCACAGATGCCCATCTCCCCACCTGCAGGGCCTCGTCCACCCTGCACTTTAACCTTCCCAACAGTAAAACTCTTCCTGCCTGTTTCCCAGCCCAGTGTGGCTCTCCCCACAGCTCAGCACACACTGTCCCACAGCAGGAATGCCAGGGCCTCTCCACACCTCCAGGAGCACATCCCACCGTGGGATCACTCGGAACTCACCCACGCCGAGCTCGGAAAACTCCGCACCCTCCATGGCTCCCTGCTCCTCTGCACATGGCTTTTCCTCCTCCTGCTTCACTCTGACCGCAGAGCTCTGCTCTGGAATGTTGCAGTCTGCTGAGGGAAAGAGGAACCTCCTTTAGTGGGAAAGAGGAAACTCCTTTACTGGTTATCATGGCACCACTTGACTCCTCCCTCACTGTGCCCAGGAGATTTGTGCCCACCCACCCTCCTGCTGCCACATACAACTGCTCCAGCATCTCCCATTCTTGCTTCTGGGAGCTCTGCTCTGCCCTGCAGGGGAGGGATCCCCCCCGTATTCCCTAGTTCCAGAGGGTCTCCCATGCCCTGGAGCCCAGGCTCTTTCACAACACTCACCATGTCCAGGTTCTGCCAGCCCTGGTGTTCCCTCCCGGCTTTCCCACTCTTCTCCGCAGTCCCAGCTGCTCACATTGAGTTCAAACAGTTGCAGAGCGTCTTCTAGTGACAAAAATCATGGAATCAGATCACAGAATCATGGAATGGTTCTGGTTGAAAGGGACCCTAAAGATCATCCAGTGCCACCTGCCATGGACAAGGACTCCTTCCACTATCCCAGGTGGCTCCAACCTGGCCTTGGACACTTCCAGGGATGGGGCAGCCACAGCTTCTCTGGGCAACCTGTGCCAGGGCCTCCCCACCCTCACAGCCAACAATTCCTTACTAATCTCTAATCCTAAAACCCAAACCTGTTACATTTTTTCTCACTCTCTGTTACTCCCCCTGAATCTGCTTCTGAGATCCAACAAGTTCCCTCTGAGCAAACCAGGACCATCCCCCTGTGACATCCTCTGCCTGGTGGCAGCATCCCGTGGCCCTTACCCCTGAAATTAAAGCTGTAATTGGTCTCTTGCCTGTATCTGGATCTTCTGGGATCTCTCTGGAAGCTGCCCTGTCCTCACTGCAGGGCACTGCTCCTCCCTGGAGCTGAGACAGGAGGGCAGGTTTGGAGATGGCATCGTCTGCCAAGGAACAGAGACAGGAATGTTTCTGTGCTGCATCCACAGGAAGCAACACACTCCCCAAATCAGCTCCATCGGCTACAAGGCCTGGGTTGGCACCACGGAGAGCCCTTTGCACAGCTCACCAGGAGACAGCAGCCAACCCCACTCCAGCTGGGAAAAACCCCGTGGGCTGAGGGGAGGTGCCTGTGCTGGCACCGGGCACGGAGGTGATGGATGGCACAGGAAGTGCTCACCGTGTTCCCACAAATCTGCTTCCCAGCTGTGGGAAAGGCCAGTCCAGAAGCACCAAGAACCGACTGGAACAGCAACACTCACCCAGCAGGACGAGGGTTTGGCTCTTCCCTGCCAGCACCTTCCTGCACAGCTCCCTCTGCCACTCCTCCAGGTTCTCCCACTCCCGAGTGGGAAAGCCAGCGGTGTCGTTTTCCAACACCACGGCCGGGGCCTGCAATCCCAAAAGTGACACACTCGGCACTGTGCCTGGAATTCATCCCTGCTACCAGACGTCAGGGAAAGAAAATTCCTGCCTTGGGGCATCCTCCAGACACGGACAGTAACTGGCTCTTTGCTAATCCTTGAAGGATGAATTGTGAATTCCACAACATTTTTACTTCCCCCTCTGCAGAGCCTGAGCCCATTGGGGACCTCAGAGTGGGGAAGAATCTCCTGGTTTTGGTAAAAACGTGTCACCCTGTCCTTTTGTAGGGGAAAACCAGCTGAATAAAACACTATACAAAAGCACTCGCTCCCTGCTTGGTGCCTCCGCAGGTCCTGGCAGGATCCATGGAATGATTTCCAAGGGGAAGGCTTCCAGGCAGAGGTGAGGAGCAGAGGAGCCTCCCCCCAGACCCCTTAAAGACCCATTTATTACCTTGGGGACCTCCCCCCCAGGGGGCACTCGCAGGATCCAGAGATCCCTGTTTTTCAGCATGTTCTCCATGTTCTCCAGTCGCCGCTGGAGCCGCCCGTACTCCTGGACGAGGTTGCCCAGCGCCGTCCACTTGCTCTCCAGCTGGTTCCCGAACTCTCCCATTATTTTCTCCCATTCCAGGTGCTTCCTCTCGGTGTTCCCGGCGCGGTGCTCCAGGCTGAGCAGGCGGGACGCGTGTGCGGCCACGCTGCGCTCCAGCGCCTGCACGGCTCCCACCACCGTCCAGAGAGAGATGCTGCCGCCGTCCGCCACCTCCATCCCCGCACCGGGACTGACGGAGCCCAGGGAGAGACGGAGCCCAGGGAAAGGCTGCGGCTCCGGAGCCGAAGGAAGGAGGGAGCGGGTCGGGAGAGCCGCGGTTCGGCCGCCGCACACCGGCTTCGGTCCGGTTCTTCTCCTCCCTCCCGCACCGGCCCTGGGGCTCTGCTCCCCGCGAAGGTCCTTCCCCGCCAGTGCCCACCGTCGCTCCAGCCGTCCCACTCCGCCGTCTTTCCTTGCCGCCAACAAGCGCAGCTTCCGCTTCCTCCTCCGCTTCCTCCTCCTCTTCCTCCGCCGCCACAGCGGCCCCCGCCGGCCGGCAGCCCCCGCAGTGATTGACAGCTGTCAATCACCCAGAAGAGGCTGATCGGAGTGGTAGGAAAACCCCCCGGGACCCCCCCGCAGGTCACAGAACCCCAGAATTCCGGGAAGGGAAAAGGCCACGGTGGGGCATCTGATCCCATCTCCTGCTCCAGCAGGGTCATCCCAGAGCCCGGGATTGCACCTGGAATATCTCCAGGAGACTCCACACCCTCTCTGGACAATGTGCTCAGTGCTGGGTCACTGCACAGCCAACAAGTTCTTCCTCATGTCCAGGTGGAACTTCCTGGGAATCAGTTCCTGCCCATTCCTGTTTCCCATTGCCTGGTCCATCCTCTGCCCCCTCCCTGCACCCCCCGATCCCCAGGGATGGGGCCCCTCTGTGTCTCCTCTGGAGCTGAACAGCCCCAGCTCCCTCAGCCTTTCCTTGGCAGGGAGATGCTCCATCTTTTCATCTTCCAGGAGCTCCATGTCTCTCCCATCCCGAGGAGCCCAGAACTGGACACGCACTCCAGTTGTGCCTCCCCAGGGCTGAGCAGAGGGGCAGGATTCCCTCCCTGACCGCTGGGAACACTTCCTTATGCACCCCAGGGTCCCAGGACACACTGCTGGCTCAGGGACAGCTTCTTGTCCACCAAGACACCCAGTTCCTTCTCCAGTAGGTCATTCCCAGCCCATGGTACATAGGATTGTTCCTCCCCAGGTGTGAGGGCAGTCCCAGTTGGACACCGTGCCCAACTTCCCAGCCCCGAGCCCCAAGCAGGGATTGTGCCACGGCGTGGGAGAACCCAGTGCCAGGTACCCACTGTCACCTGGGAAAAATGAGTGCCTGGAGAACTGACACTCCACCAGCACCAGCACTCCGGCCACCACCTCCTCCTGTCCCCACTGCCACCGGACCTTCACCTTGGTCTCGGACTTCACGTGGCGGCACTGGACACAGCAGGTGTCCGGCCCGACCAGTGTGGGATCTGCCAGAAGACCTTCAAGAGGTTGTCCCACCTCAAGGAGCACCAGAGGACCCACGTGTGGCAGAAGTGGCTATTCCCCTGTGCCGACCCCGTGCCCATCCTGGCGGAACTCGTGGCAGGAGACAGGGTGGGAAGCCCGGATGTGCCCACCCAGGGGTGCTGTGCTGCTGTCACACCTCGGGGTGGGATGCAGTGCGGGAGGGATGAGGCCGGAGGAGCAGCAGGTGTGTGAGGTTGCTGGGTACTGGGGGATGGAGATGGGATTGGGATGGGGTGGGCTGGGGATGTGGATAGGATGGGAATTGGGTGGGTGTGAGAGGGGATGTGCG
>WEIV01004803.1:64246-77232 GCA_013390005.1 Calyptomena viridis
AGGGCTGGGAGCCTCGAGCGACCCCAGCCCCACCTCCCCCGGGTCCGGCGTTCCTGGGACATCCGTCTGTCCCAGGGATCCAGCATCCCTGGAGACCCCCATCCCCCTGATCCAGCATCCGTGGGGATCCCCCATCTTCCTGAATCAGCTCTCCTGAGGGACCCCCAGGACCGGCAGCCCTGGGGTGCTCCCCATCCACCTGATCCAGCATCCCCGGGGTCCTCCCATCCCCCTGATCCAGTATCCCTGGAGACCCCTATCCCCCTGATCCAGTATTCCTGGAGATGCCATCCCCCTGATCCAGCATCCCTGGGGTGCCCCCCATCCCCGCGACCTGTCCCCCATGGGTGGGCTCAGCCCCCGTGGCCCTCCCCCCCCCAGAGGGGGACAGGACTGGGATGGCACCGCGGATGGGACAGTGCCAGGGATGGGGACTGGACACACACTGTCACCAGCACCGTGGCTGCTCCGAAGGGACATCGGGAGCCGCCATTGCCAGTTACCAGCGCCAGGCCCCTCCCTGCGGCTGCTGGAGCCCAGTACAGACCAGTAACCGAGGGGATCCCTGGGGATGAGGAGCGCAGGGACGGGTGGGAGCAGGGTCGGAGTGGGAGCAGCATTCCCAGGCCAGGTCTTCCCGTCGGGAATCACCCACCGTGTTTGTATGACCTCTCAAATGCATCCACTCCCTCCAGTGCTCCAGCTTTATTTGGGAGCTTGGGAAAGGGTGGGGGGGGACAGGGATTTTGTGGGATGAGGGTTCAGCTCAGGGCAGGGAGGGGCAGCTGAGCCCGTGGCTCTCTCCTGGAGTGGGGCTCTTCCCAGGCTCCAGCATCGCTTCCCGAGGTGCTGTCGGGCGTCCCTGCCTTGGGGGTCTCTGCCATGGGGGTCCCTGCCATGGGGGTCCCCACCCGGGCTCTGTTGTCACATGTCATGGCAGCAGGACAGGGCCGGGGTGTCCCGCGGGATGTGCTGGCTCCGGGTGCTCCCGCCGGGCTCTTCCCTGTGGGAGTGAGAGCAGCATCACATGCAGCTCTGGGACACGGAGACGTCATTCTGTCTCCACTCCCATCCCATCTCCAGCCTGTCCATTCCCATCTCTATCCCATCTCATCCCATCCCTCTCCCATCCCCGTCCTATCCTATCCCCACCCATCCCATCCATTCCATCTCATCCCCAATCCTGACCCCCATCCCCATTCCCATTCCCAGGCAGTTTTGGGGCACATTCCAGCACCTCTGGCCCCTTCCCTTTCCGCTGGCTCCATACGCACCCGCCTGCCTGGCTGAGCCACTTCATCCTCACCGGAATTCCAGGGCTTGGACTGCGACTCCTGTGGGACAGACGTGGGTGTGGAGTCACCAGTGGGGTGTCACCACTGGAGTGTCACCACCATCCCTCTGTGCCCACATTCCTGCTTGCCCCGTTCCTGTATCCCAGCTCACCTCACTCAGCACGGAGAAGCAGCCAGAGCAGGGTCTGTGCGGCCTCCGCCGGCCCTG
Organism: Calyptomena viridis; assembly: GCA_013390005.1. NCBI lineage: Eukaryota > Metazoa > Chordata > Aves > Passeriformes > Eurylaimidae > Calyptomena > Calyptomena viridis. The sequence goes on from WEIV01004803.1 coordinate 65,750, forward strand.
CTGAGGGAAAGCTTGGATCAGGATCTGCCAGAGCCCAGGGCTGGGGGTGGGAATGTGGGAAGGACACAGAGCTTCCCAGGGAGCAGGAGTTGATGGGAATCGCCGCTGAACTCCCTCTGTGTCCTCCCTGCTCCTCCCTCACCATCCCAGTGGAATTTTGTCTGGATTGTGCAATTCTGGGGAGCCAGGAGCACCGAGCCTGTCCTTGTCCTCATTCCTGCTGCCACAGGGAAGGGGAGACTGGAAAAGCTGCTCCCAGGGATTTGGCCAGGGGGGCTGGTGACCTGTGATTCCTGCAGTGCCAGAGCCCAGGAATGTCCCCCTCCCGTGGTGCTCTCCCTGCTCCCAGGCCTGTTATTCCCGGATTTCCCCCCCTTTGCACTCAACTAACCTCTCTCCCACGTGTCACCATGCCCAAGTTGCCGTGGTCAGCTCTGGATCCAGCTCTGGCTCTGGCTTCGGCCACAGCCACAACAGCCACGGCAACTGCCCAGAGCAGCCACAGCCTCATGGTTCTGCTCCGGCTTTCCTGGCTTTCCCAGCTCTCCCGGGTGTCCCAGAGCTGGTGGCGCTGTCCCAGTGGACCTTGGCCTCTGATGTCACCACAGTGACCCTGGGAATGTCGATCGGAGCCGCTGGACACTGGGGAGAGGAAGAGGCCAGTTTGGATGAGGGATGGGCTTGGAAACATCTCCCCAGGAATGGGGTCCTGGGGGTCCTGCTCCTCCTCTACCCCTTGGAATCATGGAATCCTGGAATGGTTTGGGTTGGAAGGGAATTTAAGGGTTCCACTGCAGCCATGGGCAGGGACACCTTCCACTATCCCAGGCTGCTCCAAGCTGGCCTTGGACACTTGCAGGGATGGGATCCACTACCCTCTCTATCCCCTCCATGATTCCTGGCAGAAACAACCTGGATCCTGGAGCAGCTCTAGGAGCTGGGAGAGCCCTAAGCCCCCAACCTGCTCCAATGTTATGGGATGGCAACCACAGAGCCAGGGAGGGAGAAGGCTCCCAAATCCCACCCAGTGAACCCTTTGCATTATCTGCATGGATGATGATCTGGCTCCTGTGGGAACAGGATGATCCTGACCACAGGAACACCGGAGCTGGAGGATTGGGCTGGAATTTGGGAGGCAGGAATTCCCTCAGCACTGAGGAAGCACCAAAAGAGTCTCCCAGACTCTCCTTTCCCTCCTCAGAGTGGGAATGTCACCTTTGGAAGTTGCTCTCTGTGATTACATTAATCCCAGATGAACCTAATATTATCCTGGTTATTTGGCTCTGTCCCAGATCCTGCTTTTATTCACAGAATTCGGGATCCAGGTGTCTGATGCTTCAATAAATCCCAAATTCCAGAGTCTGGGATACTTGTTAAGCCCAACCAGGCTTATGGGCCCAATTCCTCATCAATCCTGGCCACTCCCGACCCCTCTGTTCCCTGGAAAACAGATTTATTCCAGATTCATGACTCTCAGTGCTGAAATGTCCAGGCAGGGGAGAGGAATTCCACAGGGAATTCCAGAGGATAAATGGAGAGAACCACTTAAAGGGAATTCAGGAGGAGCCGCACACGGGAAATGTGGGATTGTTGGGAGAAATCCAGAGAGGAAAACCCCAGAGCCGGGAGCTCTCACTGAATCAGATCTGAGACAAGTTGTGGTGGAAAACCTGAGAATTCTTCAGAGAATTTTTGGATTTTGGGAGAGCCCACGACTTTGGAGAACAAGTGGGATGGAAGGGGTTGGGGCCAGTGGGAGGTCGGGATCTGCTCCCAAGGAACAGCGGAGGGACAAAGGGAAACGGCCTCAAGGGGAGGCTCAGGGTGGACATTGTGCTGTAAATCCCGGGAATTCGGGATTCGGGAACACGTGTTCGGGGTCACCTTTGGCACCGCGGGGGGTCACGTGCTACTTCCGGGTCGGCCATGGCGGCGCTTCCGGCGTGGGCGGGGCCTGGACCGGAAGCGCGTGCGGGAGAGGCCGCGGAGTCCCGGGAGGTACCGGGAACCCCCGGGAAGCCCCGGGACCCCCGGAACACCCTGGAACACCCCCGGGAACCCTCGGGACACCCAGGAACTCCCCCGGGACCCTCCTGGGACCCCCCGCGTGACCCCCCGGCCGCCATGGCGGGGTGGGTGCAGGTAGGAGCCGGGCACTGGCGGGGAACCCCCAGGCCGCCCTTCCCGGGCCCTCGGTATCCCGCCCCGCCCCTCCCGATCTCAAGGGGTCCCGCGGCAGGGGCTGGGGGGGCTCGGCCTCTCATAGCCAGGGCCCCCACACACCCCCATCACTCCCCCGNCCCCATCAAAAATCCCCATCACCCACCCCCAAATCCCCCATCCCATCCCACAAAGCCCCCACCCCATCACCCCAAATCCCCGTAACATTCCCTATCCCACCCCATCGCTTAATCCCTGTAGATGTGATCCCAGAGGGAAGGAGGGTGTGATCCCTGTGGATGTGATCCCTGAGGAGGGTGTGATCCCTGTGGATGTGATCCCAGAGGAGGGTGTGATCCCTGAGGATGGGATCCCTGAGGAGGGTGTGATCCCTGGGGATGGGGTCNATCCCTGTGGATGTGATCCCTGAGGAGGGTGTGATCCCAGAGGAGGGTGTGATCCCTGTGGATGTGATCCCAGAGGAGGGTGTGATCCCTGAGGAGGGTGTGATCCCTGTGGATGTGATCCCAGAGGAGGGTGTGATCCCCGATCCCTGTGGCAGGAGCCGGTGACCTTCGAGGACGTGACTGTGTTCCTGAGCCAGGCAGAGTGGGATTTGCTCCCAGCAGGGCAGCGGGAGCTGTACCGGGACGTCGTGTCAGACACCTATGAGCTCCTGACATCCCTGGGTAATCCTGGGGGTCATTCCGGGTGGGGATTCTTGGGGGTCCGACCCCAGAATTGCTGAGGTTGGTAAAGGCCTTGTAGAGCCCTGAATCCAACGGTTATCCCAGCACTGCCAAAGCCACCACTAATCCATGTCTCCAAGTGCCACTTCCACACGGCTTTTGAGTCCTTCCAGGGGATCCCTCCAGGGTTGGACAACCCTTTCCATGAGGAACTTTCCCTAATAGGGGCTGATCAGAGAGTTTAGTGCTGGAAAAGGCAGGATTTGGGTGTGGTTTTGAGCACCTCTGGAAGTGTTTCCCTGAGGTCAGGGGGAGTGTGGGAACATCCTACCTCTGGGAGCTGCTGCCAGGATGAGCAGGAGGCATTTTTTGGCTGGGAAAGCCCATCAGCAGAGCCAGGAGCTGATTCCCACACTCCCATCGGGGCTCTGCCTTCATCCCTGGGAATAAATCCCTCTCCAGCAGCATCTCCAGGGTCTCCCTCCTTTTTCCCACATCCTGGAGGTGTTTCCACACAGCCAGGGTCTCTTAATCCTTGATATTCCTGTGTTGCTGATTTGTTCCCGGGGTTAGGGGTAGGACAACACTCTGTGTCCCATTCCCAGGTTATCCAGGCCCCAAACCTGACATCCTGCAGCAGCTGGAGCGTGGGGAAGAGCCGTGGATCTGCCCATCCCCAGGTGAGCAGAAGCATCCCAGCCATGTGGGATCACCTGGAGTGGAGACTCCTTGTGGGCTCCATGTCACTGTCACATATCCTGGTGTTTCCACCTCATCCCCATCCATATTCCCACTCCTTGCTGTGCTTTTTGGGGTGTCTCCCCCATTCCTTCTCTGTGGGGAGCAGACAGGATTCCCATCTGGGATGAGGACAGGGCTCTGTCCTCCATCCTTGTGGCCATGGAGCAGATGGAATTCCTGGCCAATCTGTTGCTTTCCCTGCAGGACACTCTGGGAGCAGGAGCTGCCTGGAGGAACCACCCTCCAGCTGGTGGCCTGGAGCTGGTGAGTGTCCTGGGCTGGAGGAGGCTCCAAAGTCTCCATGTCCAGGTGAGTCCTGATCCCTCCTTTTCCTCTCCCAAGGAATTCTAGCCCCATCCTGGTGCCACTCCCATCACCACTGCCAGGGCCTCTCTCAGCATCCTGGCAGAGGTTGGAATGTGGAGCCTGGGTGGTCCTGGCCTGGGGAGAAGGGATTTTCCTCTCCTTGAGCCAGCCAGGAAGAACCCAACGGCTTCCCACCCCTCTCTCAGCAGGCCAGAGCACTCCATGGTGTCTCCAGCCTCAGGTGCTCCTGAAGAAGCTGAGCTGTGTCAAGGAAGGGAGTGAATTCCCGTCAGAAGCAGCTGATGGAGTGGGAAGCCAAGTCCAGGTGTGGGTTGTTAAGGAGGAAGTAGAGGATAAACATGGAGTCATGGAAAACCTAACCGAGAGCAGGACATTCCTGCCTCATTCCGTGATGGAACAGCAGAACACAGATCCTTGGCAGCAGTTGCAGGGTCACCCCAGAGAGAGGTGTCACAAGAGCACCCAAACTCCTGGATACACCTTGGGAGAGGCAACTCTTCTCTGGGAAAACCAGGAGGTGGAAGTGGAAAAGCTGAGAGAGGCTGTGGTGAAGGATCACAGCTACAGCCTTCAGACCAGGCTGGGAATGTCGTGCTGCGCTCCAGGACTCTGCTCCAAATGGGAACACAGCTATTCCCGTGAACATGACGGATGCTGCAGCAATGGGGCCGCTCGGACCAGACTCTGCTGGCGGGGGAGGCAGCGATCCCGGACGGGAGGGATCCTCTGGAAAGCCAGGGAGATCCTGCAGCGCTACCAGCCCTACCGGAGGTCGGCACATCCTTGCAGGTGCTGCTCCCAATGTTGTGCTCCAGCAGAGAGGACTCGCAGAGGGGTTTGTCTTCCGAAGGATAAGGATGGGCTGTGCAGCCTCCGGAGCGACGGGAACACCAGAGAGGGGACATCGGACAAGCGAAGAGCACCGGAGGGGATTTTGGGAATGGGGTGTTCACGCTGTTTCCCAATCCCAGCCAGAGGAGCAAGGAAAGCAGCGAGGCCTCCTGAGGAGCAGAGGAACCGGTGGCTCCGGGATCCCAGAGCCAAAAGGAACATTAAAGGACATGTGGAACGCAGGAAATCTGAGGTGGCGTCGCTCAGGAACGTGTGCCGGTCAGTGGTGTCTGCAGTCAGACAGATGTTGGACTCCGCGTGCCAGAGGCTGGAGCTCCAGGGGCTCTCCCAGGGGAAGAGCATCTGGCCCATCGTCATCCAGATTGACAATTTGGAAGAGGACAGCTGTGAATCCCAAGAGGAAACCTGGCATTGGATTTCCTGAGGCACATCCCACCAGGAGGGATTTGGGAGGAGAAATGCTGTGAGGGTAAAACTGGGAATGTGGGGAACTCCCCACCCTCACAGCCAAGAATTCCTTCCTTATATCCCATCTATCCCTGCCCTCTGTCTGTGGGAAGCCATGCCCTCTTGTCCTGTCCCTCCTGATTGGCAGCTGGTTGGAGTTTTCCAGCTGGGATGTGCGCAATCCCGCCGTCTTTCCCATCTTCTCATTAAACTTTTTTAATGAAACAAACTCTGATCAGCAACACTGTCACTGGGACGATGTTGTGGCAGCAGACGCTGAGCAGGGGATGAAACTCCCTGGATCCAGCTCTGGGAATAGCCAGGAGGAATTGCTGGAGCATGTCCAGGGAAGGGGCTGGAGCACCAGGAGAGGCTGAGGGAGCTGGGGGGGCTCAGCCTGGAGAAAAGGAGGCTCAGGGGGCACCTGGAATTCTCTGCAATCCCTGCCAGGAGGGGGGAACCAGGGGGGGTCGGGCTCTGCTCCCAGGGAACAAGGGCCAGGAGGAGAGGGAACGGCCTCAGGCTGGGCCAGGGGAGCCTCAGGTTGGATATTGGGCAAATTCCTTTTGGAAAGGGCTGTGCAGCCCTGGCATAGGCTGGAATCCCTATCCCTGGAGGGATTTCAAAGCTCTGTGGATGTGGCACTTGGGGACATGGTCAGGGGTGGCCTTGGACTTGGGCATCTCACAGTGCTTTTCCACCCTCAACAATTCCATAATTCCGTGAATCCCGTAAGGATGGTCCTGCCCTGCTGGTTCCCACACACGGGGCAAACTTAAGCCAATAATGCCCATGAAATGCCGGGAGGGGAGTGGGGGGTGGGCGGTGACACGGACGGGGGGGTGACGATTCCTCCCCCACCCCGGGGCCCCTCGTGGGCACCGCGCGCGGAGGCGGTGCCTCCACTGCCCAATAGGAGTGCTCTGCGCAGGTCAGGTGCCGCGCTCCACCAATCACAGAGCTCGGGGCAGGCCCGGATGTTGTACGGCCGCCCCAACATGGCGCCGCCCGGTGAGAGCGACCAAGGCGCTACTTCCGGGATCGGAGGCGGTGCAGCGGGGGCGTGGCTTAAACCGGAATAACGCCAGCATGTTTGCACAGTGGCCACGCCCCCTGAGCTCCGCGGTTGCCACGGAAACGAGGGACCGCTTCCGCCCGGCCCGGAACGGGAACCCGGGATTGGGAACCGCTGGAGGGATTCCAGAGGGAGCGCGGGGATATTCCCGGGGGTAGAGCCAGGCTGGGAGAGCTGGGAATGTCACCTGGAGAAGAGAAGGATCCGGGGACACCTGGGAGCCCCTTGCAGAGCCTAAAGGAGCTCCAGGAGAGCTGGAGAGGGACTTGGGACAAGGGATGGAAGGACAGGACACAGGGAATGTGTCCCACTGCCAGAGGGCAGGGAGAGATGGGGTATTGGGAAGGAATTCCTGGCTGGGAGGGTGGAGTCGCCCTGATACAGGTTTCCCAGAGAAGCTGTGGCTGCCCCTGGATCCCTGGAAGTGTCCAAGGCCAGGTTGGAGCCACCTGGGATAGTGGGAGGTGTCCCTGCCCATGGAATGTGATGAGCTTTAAGGTCTCTTCCAGTCCAAACCTTTCCAGGAGAATTCCAGGATGGACCAGCCATGACTCTCCTCAGCTGTATCCCACAATTATCCCACAATCCCAGATTGCTTTGGGTTGGAAGGACCTTCAGTCCCACCCAGTTCCACCCCCTGCCCCGAACAAGGATCCTCCCCCTGCCCGGGTTGGATCAGTGTCCAAAAGCCCCGGGTTTGGGAACTACTCCAAGACAATCCTGTGGGTGTTCCGGAATGTGGAGGGACAGCACAATCCTGGGAAGGGCCAATAAACCTAGTGATGGATTTATGAGTGGGAATTTCCCCAGCTCGAGGCTTAGGGTTTGGGGCAGGATTTATGCTGCTCCCTGTTAGAGGGGGGGAGCTGCCCTGGGAATCACAACGTCCCGATGAAAACTCACCAAATTTTCTCTTTTTTATTCCCAAAGTGGCTTCTGAGGATTTCGTGGCTGTTTGGAGCTGGCCCAGGGCTGCCAAGGGTGCTTAAAAACAAAATTTAAATATATTAAATCTATTCAGAGGCTCTTTCTCTTGCTGTTACATCCCAAATGGGATCTGTGGGGAAAATGGGAATAATTGAGCAGTTTGGAGGGAACTGGGCAGGAATTCGGAAGGAATTGAATAATATGGAGGGAATTTGACAAGAATTCTCAAGAATTTGGAAGGAATTTGAGAATTTGGAAAGGTTTAATCTCATGGAGAAGACTCAGGAGACTGGGAAAGGAAAACCAAGGGACACTGGGAGAGGTTTCACCTCCTGGAGAAGATCAGGGAAAAGGGAACCTGGGAGAGTTCGGATGTACAGCAAGACCAGTCATTCCCTGGAAGAAGCTCCCCAGGATACCTTGGAATCTCCATGACTGGAGGCTCTTGAGATGAACCTGGATGTGGTGCAGGATAATCCCACTCAGGGTCCCTTCTCCATGGAAGGCTGGGCCTGGATGCACCTGGAGCTTCCCGGGGTCAGCCTGGGTTGTCCTGGGGTCTGTGACTGACACCGTCCATCCCTGGGGACTTCCCAGTGCCACCCCCTCTGTGTTTGTCCCCGTGTGATTTATGGGGATGTTCTGTATGGCCTTGACTGATTCCAGCTCCAAACCTGCTGGGTGACTTTGGACTGAGGGTCATCCCCAGGGCAGGGATCCGGGATGGAGATTCCCGCTGGGCCTGGGAGGGGGGGCGGCTCCTGAGCAGGGCTTTGACCAAAGCCACTGTGTTTGCTGAGGGGGATGGGCCATAAATCAGCCCCGGGCTGGAAAACCCCGGCTGAGGGGCAGGGATGTGACCTTGGAGAACCAGGAAATGGTGAAGGGTGGAAAAGGCCCCTGAGACGGAGTCCAACCATTCCCAGCAGTGCCAAGGCCGCCCCTGACCGTGTCCCCAAGGGCCACAGCCACGGGGCTGTTAAATCCCTCCAGGGATGGAGAATCCAGCCTGTGCCAGGGCTGGAGAACCCTTTCCAGGATGGAATTTTCCCAATATCCAACCCAACCCTCCCCTGGCACAGCTTGAGGCCTTTTCCTTGTGTCCTGTCCCTTGTTCCCTGGGAGCAGAGCCCGACCCCCCCGAGCTCCACCCTCCTTTCACCCGGGTGGGGGCACAGGGTGGGGGGACACAGTGGTGCCCACTCAGGGTTTGGGTGCCTTGAGCTTGAGCTTGTCACAGATCCAGATACCACTGCACTGGAAGATCCTCTGGAAATGCTCCTTGATCTTGGCAAAGAAGTCCTTGATCTTGGATTTCCGGGTGCGGCCGAGCTGGGAGGACAAAGAGTGGTGTCAGAGTCTGGGCAGATGGGGAGGGGGCTCTGGGGGCAGCCGGGACCCCCATCCCGGCACCTTCTCACCGCAATGGGAGCCTTCTGGCAGGAGAGCTCCACCGTGGGCTGCTGCTCCTCCAGGAACACGGAGCCCTGGCACTGGGTCAGCGCCTGCAGGGACACAGAGGGGACACGGAGGGGACACGGGCACAGTCCAACCCCCTGGACCTCAGCTTCCCCTCCAGCTCATCCCACTTCCCCAGGGATGAAGCCTCACCCCAAGCCAGCGGCTCCTGCAGTCCGTGGTGGCCATTCCCGGTGTCCGGCACGTGGTTTCCTCCACAGTGAAGCTCAGCTCCTGCCGGCTCCGCAGGTCTGAGGGCTGGGACAGGATCCCGACCAATTTCATCCCACACTCTGGGCCATCCATGGCCATGTCATGACTTGTCATCACTGTCCTTGTTGTCACCCCCCATGGCAGGGGGACCCCAAACCCTTTGGCCTCTTCCCCACTGACCAACAGGCAACCTACACACTCGTCCCCAATGACCCAGAGGGGGCTGGACTCAGCTCCTGCCCAAATTCGTCCCACNATCACTGTCCTTGTTGTCACCCCCCCCATGGCAGGGGGACTCCAAACCCTTTGGCCTCTCCCCCACTGACCAACAGGCAACCCACACACTCGTCCCCAGTGACCCAGAGGGGGCTGGACTCGGCTCCTGCCCAAATTCGTCCCACTGGGAATGTCCCGGTGTCGCAGTCCAGGGGAACGCCCCCGGCAGCTCCCATAAAAGCACTTCCAGCCCAGTTGGAAAGCAGGAGGCAGGATGAGGCCGTGCCAAGCTCTGCCATCGCTGCTGCTGCTCCTGGGGCTGGTTGGAGCCTCCACGCCAGGGCCGTATGGATCCACATCAGACTGGCATGGATCCATCCCATCATCCTCGCCGGGACTCAGGACCGTGAACTACGAGGACGCGGTGGCGGCGGCCGTGGAGCTGCTCAACTCCAGGGCTGTCAGTCCCTACGTCCTGCGGCTGCAGGAGGCTCAGCCCCAGCCTGGATGGGTGAGTGCTGAGCTCTCCCCTTCCAGGCAAAGCTCCAGGCTCAGGAGATGCTGGATCCATCCCTTCTTGGGGTGAATCCCACCTATTTTGGGTCTGACCCCCACGGGGATGAGCATGACCGAGTCGGGGCTGAGCCTGACCCATTCTAGGCTGGATGTGGCCCCTCCTGGGGCTGGAACTGGGCACGGGGGGTGGTGGGTCCCTGATGGTTCCTGTCCCCTGTCCCAGCCCTCAGACCTGCGGAGCCGGCAGGAGCTGAGCTTCACTGTGGAGGAAACCACGTGCCGGACACCGGGAATGGCCACCACGGACTGCAGGAGCCGCTGGCTTGGGGTGAGGCTTCATCCCTGGGGAAGTGGGATGAGCTGGAGGGGAAGCTGAGGTCCANCGTGTCCCCCGTCCAGGAGCTCCACTGCAAATAAACATCCCAGCATCTTTCCCGGTGTCACCCTGAGTGTCCCTGCGCCGTCCCCTCCCTCTGCCCCCCCTCCATGGGCACCCCCAGGGGCTCCTGAGACCCCCAAACCCCGCCATGCCCAGCCAAGGAGCTCCGAGGGCTGGGGACACCCGGGGGAGTGGGAGGGTCGTGACTGGGGAGGTCACAGGTGGGGGCAGGTTTGGGTCCTCCCCATCTCTGGAAGGCTGTGAGGGGGCAAAGACACCCCAGGAGGTGCTGCTTCCCAGCCCTGTTGTGTCATTTCCTGCCACACAGGGAATTTGGGACATGGGGGAGGTGGCAGAGGGTCCCGGGATGGGGGAGGAGGAGGATCAACCCCCCCAAAATGGACACAGCCCTGTCCTGGCCCCACGGGCACCGCTGGCTCTTGGGGTCTCATCCTGGCACTGGCCTTGTGACCCTAGGACTGTCCCCCCGCCCTGTGCCATCCGGGGGGTCCCCAAGAGGGTGTGTGTGGGGTACAGACCCACAGGAACGTTGGGGGGGCAGGAGGGGACCCCCACACCGGTGCTGCAGCCCTGACTCTGCTCTGGCCTTTCTCAGGGCATGGGGGTCCCTGAGCCCCCCCAGTGTCCCCAACTGGGTGTGGCAGGGGGGTCCCCTCGGGATCTGACCCCCTCAATGTCCCTTCCCTTGCAGCTCCCTGAGGGGACTCATGATCCCAGTGTCCCACCATGTCTCTCCCACCTCCGTTTGCCACCACCACTGGTTTTGGGAGGGGGGACAAGATGCGACGGGGACAATGACACCGTGGGGACAATGACGCCGTAGGAACGATGGAACAATGACAGGTGGGATATGAATGTTCCCTTTTTTTTAGGGGGGTGCCCGGAGCGAGCCCACCCCTGTCCCCAGTGCTGACCCCGCATTCCCTGGGGACCGAGCCCTGGGGGACGAGGTGTGGGAGCAGCCCCCGTGTCCCACCCTTTCCCGTGTGACACAGCAGGAGGATCCCGGTGCCACACAGACTCTCCCTGCCCTTTGTTGCTCAGCCGAAGCCCACGGAGCCCCTCGCGTGGATGCTGAACTTGATCCGGGGTCGGAAGCGCCGGACTCTGCCCAGGAAGCGCCCGAAGCGGCCGCGCTGGATGAGAACCGGCTGCCGGAGGGACCGGGGGGTCAGAGAGTGGGACCCCTGCTTGGGACCCCACCCGGGACCCCACAAGCAGGACCCTGCACTGGGGACCCCACACCCAAGCCTCCACTCGTGTCCCTGCACCCGGGATCCCACCCGGGACCCCACACCCGGCACCCACCAGGTCACTGCATTCAGGACCCCCACGACCAGGCCCCCCACCCGTGTCCTTGCAGCAGGGACCCCACACCTGGGACTCTGTACCCCAAACCCAGAATGCAGGACCCCGCACAAGATGCACCCCCTGCACCCACAATCCAGGACCCAATCCAGGA
>WEIV01004804.1:0-26342 GCA_013390005.1 Calyptomena viridis
GACATGAAAACTAGATGGGAGGTTGGCAGGCTGGTCACTGCTTGGGAACTGGCTGTGCATCAGTTTCCTGATGGTGAGCAATTATCTTCGTTTGCATTCCTCGTCTTTCTTTGCATTCCTTGTCTTTGCTATTTTGCTTTTATTTACAATTTATTATTACTTTTTTTTTTCCCCCCTATTATGAAACTACTTTTATCTCAACCTGTGTGTTTTCTCACTTTTACAATTCTGATTATCTCTCATATCCCACAGGGGAGTGGAGCAAGTGAGTGAGCAGCAGTGTGGTGCTTAGTTGTTCACTAGGATTAAACCAAGACATATAGTCACGTCTTTTTTTATTTTTCATTTGACACATGGAAAGTACAGTGTAGCATTGTTATTCTCCATTTTAGTTAATAAATGAAGGAGAGAGAAGATAGAAGAACGATAGACTAAAATAAAACAAAAAAAATCAAAAATAGGAAATTCCATTCAGGTGTTATAACAAAAAAGTTCAACATTTATTTAAAATTATGAGATGTGTGCTAAAATTTCTACAAATGTAGCTGAGACTTCTCTACTATACTTCTGCAACCAAACAGACTTTTGTCAATGCAGTAGCAGGCAGTTTGCTCTGTATCCCCACCTATTCCATAACACTTAAGAAAGATGCCCATTGTCATGTCATAAGAATATTTTTAATGATGACTAAAATACAAAAATGTCATAGAAGAGAGAGAGAACTAAAAATGCACAAAAGAAAGCAAAACATCTAGTGAAATTCTCATTTCAAAGCCCTGTTAACTATCTCAGGTATGAATCTTAGAGTACAGTAGTTGCTTGCCTTGCCTCAGGGATGTCCAAATGTTATAGAATTATCTGTAGAAAGTACTTGTAAAAAAAATAGCCCTTTGAATCCTTTTTAACCTGCATCCTAATACCGTTGGAGTCACTAGAACTGGAGTGCATGAAACCACTCCTGCTGTCAAATATATTTATGTGCACTTGTGAATAGGTCCTGTGTTATATCTGGGACTAGTAATGCAGTTGTAAGTGATTCATCAAAATTAATGTGAAATAGAGGCTCAATTGTCCCCTGAGATGTGAGCTAAGTATTTCAACTAGAAAGCTAGATAAAATTAAAGCCAAAAAAAGGGAAAATGAAAAATATGTAATTTGTTGTAAGTGAAAATCATTGTACATTGTTTAATAGAAAACCTCTTGAACTTCTGCTTATCATTTTACACTTCTGTAAAAGCAAATAAATTCATCCCTTGCTTATTTCCATAGGCTATTAAACTCTATATTATGACAATATTTATCTTACTTTTTTCTTTTTTATTTTTACTAGAAGTATTTCTGCAGATATAACTTATGCATATAAGTTCCCATGAACATAGATTGCCATTGATTTCAGAAAAAAACCCCAGCAGCATAGACGTACTGTCTAGAGACAAGTAAATCCCCTGCTTAAATCCATAGCCTAAGGTTAAGACCAAGTAATTTGGCTTCATAGCAGGATTCTTCTGTGATCTGTTCCTGTTTGTTTAGCTCCTGTTTATCACATTTCTAATCAACAAAATGTGGAGAGCAGTTTTTCACAGAGATGATTGCATCTACTCCATTTATATAGAACCAGAAATTGATTTCTGTAATTTGAATAACTGCACTGGGTGTCTATATCAGACAAGCCACATATTAATACTTGTCTAGGTAGATATTGCTATTTGAACTTTTAAAATAATTATTTCTAAAACATGGACCATAAATTACTGCAAAATGCTTAAGGAGAAACAATGTCTTTCTTATAGGTGGCAAGATGGAAATGAGGTAATTGTCATCACAATTGGGATATGCTTAGACACCATGATCAAGGGAGTTATAAAAACGTAGACAGTTCAGAGTCTAGGTTTGTTTTGGCATTCAGAGGTTGTTGAGGAAAACAGACAACATTATCTTAATAAATGCAATAAAAAACCCCAAACATCGAAAGAAAAATATATTAAACAGTCCAAAGAATTAAGGATGTCAGGAATCTAATGAGCATGCTCAGAAAGATATATAGTCCCTAATTTAAACAAAATAGCATAAATTCAATTTTAAAATTAAGAAGGTTGACTCTAAAACTTCTTTTCTTTAATTAAAAAGGATAATCTAATAATAAACAGGAAATCATACAGCTGGAAACAAAATTTCAGGACTCAATAATTTTATGGAATACATAATTGATTTTCTTAGAAAAATAGACAGTTTTTGAATATTTTTCTGTTAGAGTTATTGGTTTGAAGTTATCTTTGTCATTTACTTTTCATTCCCAAAATGATCCATCTCTGTTCCCCAAGAACAGGGAAAACCAAGTATCAGAACTCAAACAGTTTTTAGTTCCTTGCAAATCCATATTCCTTCATGCATAGACCCAACACTCAAGGTTTAGAAAAGCAAATATCTTCTGTGACAAAATAAGTGGCTGATTTATTTGACAGAGTTCAGACCTATGTAGAATTTCTTGAACTTGTCAAAGAAGCAGTAAGTACAGTTGATATTTTCATTCTCAGTTCTCTCTACACTTGCTGGTCTCTATACTACCCTAAGAGGCTCTGAATCTTCAAATGCCCTTGCACACTCTCACAATACACCTCATAGCTTTGATGTCCTCAACTTCATTCCATAAAAAGTGACTTAAATGAGCATCTGTTTCTCCACACTTTATTTTGGACTGGAGGGCCTTCCCTTGAAAAGAACGCACTTTTCTTGCTCTGTCTGTTGGCTTGAGGGTCAGATGTGTCTTCCTGATGCACTAGCACTAGCGAGAAGCAGGAATATGAAGCTCACTGCTTTCAGCACTAAAGCTCACTTAATTGTGACCAGTTTTCTCTGTACAGTGAGGCACTGCTAAAATACAGCAGTAGGCTGACAAAAATATTAGATGAAGTCATAATGATGCAAAGTATTGTAGCTTTTCATTTGCTAAGCTAAGGACTCATGATTAGAATACAATAGCACACTGGTATATCTTGCAAAAATCTCATGTTTCCTTACATCAGTCAAGGTATGACTAATTCAGATATTAATGATATCTCCTGAAAAAATTAAACTATGATTATGCAGAGATAGTAGTTTTGTTGTTTTGTTTGGTTGCTTGTTTTTCTTTCCTGACAACTAACCAGAGGAATTCAGACTTTTCTACTTTTCTTCATTGATAATATTTAAAAAAACCACTTTGTTGTATGTCAGAAAGCCCTCTAGGTCTATTAAATTATTCATGAGTTAGATCTTCTCACACCATGCTAAAGTAGGCCTGCATATTTTCATTATATCTATTTGTGCATCTTTAAATGATAGGCATAAGCTTGTGGCTAGGCTGTATGCAACTGATTTAAAAACAATCAAAAAACCTATAGGTAGAAGACAAAAAAAACAAACTGTGAAATCTAAACAATTCACCTCCTACTTCACTGCCTTGAACGTGTTTCAGGCAGAAATCATGTTACTCAGACCAAAGGAAAATCACCTTCCTTTCTAGAATGATTAACAACTTTTTTTCTTTTTATATTGCCAATACCATGACTAGTTCTACCATTACTTTTTGTATATAAAGCATAAAACATTCAATACAGAATGTTATGGAGACATATGAAAAGCAAAAGCTTAGAATTCTCTATTTCATCTCCAAATGCCATCAGTAATAACGGACAATAATGCTAAGGAAAAGTAATTTGAGGTTTACTAGAAACAAGAAGGAAAAAAACCAAGTAAAAAACCCGAAATCCTTTTAGCACAAGAAAAACCAATTTTGTAACAAAAAATATAGTCTCACTGCAATACTGAATGTTACTAAATTGAGGGCCAGCAACACAGATAATTAACAGTGCTCAGAATCACCTTCGCCTGAACTTACGCTTTGTTTTACTCTTATATAAGTAGACAGAACTTTAGATAATATTTCTTTCTCAAAAGATTTCCTAGAAAATACTAATAGACGTTCCAGTACTGTTCACAATTTATTCACAAGCAGTCATTTTTAGAATAGAAGCAATGAGTTGCATAAAGAAGTCATACAAGCACAGAATTGAAAGCATCTTCAGGAGACAATTTGTTCCTGGTCATGGGCATAACCAAATGGGCCTAGAGCAGGTCCAGCAGAATGCTTTTGTTTGGTATTGTCTGAATATGTCTGTTTTAAATAAGGTCCAGTTGCAGAATATCCATAAGTAATGTACTTAATGATGATTTTCTAATCTATATCAAATATTTTGAATTATTTTAGGCTTATTTTTTTAATTAATATGCATGTATACCTTTGACAGATATAAAGAAATATCTATTTTGTAAGAAGCTTTTTCATATTTTTGAGTATTATAGTTGTATTCTTAAATCCCTTTCCCAGTCCTTCATTGGTGATCTTTTCTAAATTTATTTTAGCAGGAGACCAATGGTCACTGCACGTAATGTTAACTATCAGTTCTAACAACCTCAGGCAGTTTGCTTGTTCATAACTCATTTTAGTGAAAAATCATCCCTCTCCAGAGTGTTGATAATCTAGCTAAGAGATCAGATTGTATCTTGTTTGTTATGCTCGTATCTTGAGACAGGCAAAACCAACACTTTGTAAGAGTCACTTAAAGAAGCCAAATGTCCACGCTGTGCTGTTGGTACAAGCTTAAGAAGAGGGATTGCAANTTGTAGTCAGAAGTTTATATAGGATTTGACTGTGGATTGTTCACAAAGAACATGCAGAAATAGTTGCAAACATACTGTGGTTGCAACTACAATAATGGATAAGGGTCTGTCCTCCCCCTTGTAGGGGGTTAACTACATTTATTTGTCCCTAATACAATCCACATTCTTTAAGGTATATTAGTAAAAGACTTCATTTATTATTTATTTTTAATTGCAAGAATTCATTCCAATCTCATGTATTTTGAAATCCTAAACTGTTAAACAGAGTTTTCCTGGATTAATTTTTATATTAGCCCTAGTAACTGTTGTTTCTGTTGTTCTATATTTTTCATGTACATAATGGTTGTTATGACTATTATATTCTCAACCAAAAAAATATCCATTTCCTGTCTTTCAAGGTGCCTGTAGGTTTGCTTTTCCAAATAAGTACACATGAATAGATTTATGCCTAAATTGAAAATACTACTGGTTTAAAAAATTAAAAAACTGCAATAAAATAACAGATGCATGGAAAGAAATAGCAAGTATTCCAGAAGATTGGATACAGGAGTAGTAATCAACTTCATAGCTATGTTAATTTCTCANTGTTAGTACAAGCTTAAGAAGAGGGATTGCAAGTTTGTGATTGCAGCAGGCTGACAAAACACCTCAACGAATACTGAAAGAAAAGAGGAAATGTATCTTTGGTACCAAAACAATCCATTATGGCTCCTTTATGTTAAGCAACAAACCTTAAATAGAAAAAACAAATTTTGACCTTGCCACTCCATCTTGTAGCAATAATTAGGCTGTGNTTCATTCCAATCTCATGTATTTTGAAATCCTAAACTGTTAAACAGAGTTTTCCTGGATTAATTTTTATATTAGCCCTAGTAACTGTTGTTTCTGTTGTTCTATATTTTTCATGTACATAATGGTTGTTATGACTATTATATTCTCAACCAAAAAAATATCCATTTCCTGTCTTTCAAGGTGCCTGTAGGTTTGCTTTTCCAAATAAGTACACATGAATAGATTTATGCCTAAATTGAAAATACTACTGGTTTAAAAAATTAAAAAACTGCAATAAAATAACAGATGCCTGGAAAGAAATAGCAAGTATTCCAGAAGATTGGATACAGGAGTAGTAATCAACTTCATAGCTATGTTAATTTCTCACATAATAAACCGTGACAGGGTACTTCTAGAAGAAAACATTTTTTTATTGGTAAGCGCCAAATCTTGTAATTAGACAAAATGTTATGATTGGATATATAAAGAGTGAATGCTTCCTAACAGTACTGATCTTACTTACTTACTTACTAAATATTTTAAATATATATATGCTTATATACATACATATTTCATGTGTGTGTATATCTATCTATATATGTGTACAGGCACATAAAAAGACATTTACTGTTATAGCACAGTTTAGTAATTTTAAAACATCTCATAAAAGCCTTTTGCATATAGCTGGATGCAACCTTTGTTGTGCAAGTTACATACAAATTAGTGTGAATTCATTTCCTTTTTACTTCTCCACAGGTTTGTTTAACCACCTGCTGAATTCAGTGGGATATGCCATCTGTTAAACTGCAGTTCAAGACTTCCCTCAACAGCAAAACTCTCCTAACATTTATATTGTAAATGTCCAAATTCACACTAAAATATTTCCTCAAACTGTATTCCAGAGGATATTTAGGACCTTGGGTTTCATCTACACTAATAATGAAAAACACCAACTACAGAGATAAGGACTGGTATGTGATTTTCCTTACCAGTGAACTGCTAATCAAAAAATGGCTGGCTTTTGGCTTGGGCAAACAAACCCCCTCTCACCCTATGCCTGATCACAGAATCATAGAATCACAGAAGTGATTAGGTTGGAAAAGACCTTTAAAATCATCGAGTTCAACAGCTAACCCAGCAGTGACAGGCCCACCACTAAAACATGTCACTAAGCACCTTGTCTACACATCTTTTCAATACTTCCATGATTGCTGTTAGCCAACACCCTTTCCCAACAGCCAGCCTGAACAGAACTGCATGGTTTCACAGGAGAGTGGGAAGATTAGCTGCTTTAGCACAAATGTTGCACTTGGAAACTCTGTTGTTTTCTGATATGGTTTTAGCAAAGAAACACTCAGATATCACTGATCTCGTGTTTCTGCCTGCATTGTTCACACAACCCACAAATCCTGAGTCATGTCTAGACTACAATCAACACTGCAGAGAGAGAATATGAGGAGGCTCCTGGCCTTCAGCCTATCTCATCTTCAGGTTCTCTCATCACCTCGTGATGGAGGTGCTGCTAAGTGTTCCTCTGTTGACTTCAATGGATTTTTTATTTGAACCCAAAAGTCCTACAGGACTGCTGTTAAAACTGGGGGACAATATTTCCAAAACGAGATAGAAAACACTGAAACAAGCTTCTAGAGGCCACTGCATTTATTTTGCATTCATTGTCAAAAGCTACTTGTTTGTCTTGGAGTCAAAGACTGAAAACCCATGAATTTAATCTACCTCAAGCTGTTCAGCTACTGTACTTGAAATATAGACACTTATCGCTAATGGATATGACATTAGTGACATTAAAGGCAATGAAGGGTTAATTACAATTATTTTGTAAAAAAACCTAAACCCATATTACATTTGTAATAAAGCATTATTTGTTCACTTTTGGTCATGTAACATTTCTCTTTATAACTGCTGTAAAACATAGTCCATTTTAACCTTAGAAATTCCTAATGCCTATCAAAAGGTAAATAGTCAACTGTGTTGGCACATCTTGATCAGAAGCAGTTAGCAAGTCACAAAACTGTCAGCCTGAAACTTATATTGTAGTCTGGGCACATAATGTTTCTTTATGTCTACCTACATAACTGATGCAAAATGATCCTCGCTTGTATGGATAATAAGTACTCCCATTTTTAATGTTTTTTTTTAGAGAGCAACCTTTTTTTCAGAATTATAGATTTTTGCAACATTTCTTGTCCTCATATTTGCTATATGAATATAATTAAACTGCATCTTCATTTCAACTCTGACATACAATTATGAGTTCTTCCATTTGTGGCGTCTAATATGGAAGAGTGTCTTGACATTATATGGATTTTTTACTTTGATTTAACACCATAATAGATTTTCTGTGCCTTAAAATCCCTTAGTGCCTTTTGTATTCTATACTTCACAGGGAAGTAGTACCACTAGGAGAATTAGTCAGGCTAACTTTTACGCTGACTACTGTTCTAGCTCAGAGATGCAATAGACACAACCTGACATCATGATAGATGAGACACAGCTTTTTTGCATTTGAGGTGATGATGGTGCGAGAGATTGAAATGTTAATGTCTAATGACTTGAACAATTGGCCACTTGCAAAAGCAGCAGGTGCTTTGCTGAGGATGTGCAAGAAAACAGCCCAGGTGCAGAGCAGGTGCACACCCAGCTCTGGAGGCTACAAGCTGGGCTTTCAGCCAGATAAAGGAAAAGACCTATAAGAAGTACATACTGCAAGGTGTGATAATGCTTTTTATCATGCCAATGTTTTCCCTTACACAACTGGCCCAGATGTGAAAACTCCCCTACAGAGGAGGTATCAGGACATTCACACCTACACCTGAAGGTGTTTATCCCTTCTGATGGGGTATAACTGCCTCAAGTTCACTGATGTGTAAGGTAGTTGTCATGTCTTAGAAAGTGTCATACCAACAAAGACCTCCCTGAGTTTCCCTCGACTCCTTTCCCTAGACTCATTTCTGGGGTCTTCCACCAGAGGATTGTGCATGATCCACAGTGTTGGAACAGATCCACAGTGTTTCATCAGAGAGTGAAACTCCTGACCCTTAGTGTATATATAACCCATTGAACTTTGTGTTTGTGAATGCCTGACAGATCAAGACTGCAACCATCACTTCAGCCAATGGACATTGAAATTACATCATCTCACCACTGGATCCACAGGTGGTGANTCAGGTATCCGTTAACAAGAACCTCTATTACCCTCACCTTCAGGCACAGGTTGTAGCAGGTGAGGTTCTGTGAAATATCTGATCAAAAACTGCTTTCATCTTGATAACCGAGGACTTATTATTTTGCTGAAAAATTATCCATTTTTCTATAGATCCATTTGGCATATTTTTAAGACTTGCAGCAATTCACACTTAGAATCCAGAATTTTCTTGAAAGCAGTTCAGTAACTGGTGGAAGAAATGGGTTTGCAACTCTTATTCAGAGCTGAGTATTAAGGCAGCTTTATCTGATTTTGAATAAAGAGAAATGTCCTTCCTATTGCATTTTGAAAACTTTATCTTCTCCATTCCACTACTGGAGAAAATAGCTTGTGCAATAAAATCAGTTCATCATACTCTAGAATGATTAAAATCCAGCCAGAATCTCTCTAAGGAAATTAGGGAAAAATCTAACTCTGATAAGGAACAAAGATCTCTCTAGCTTGGTTAATATCTACTAAATATCTATTTAACATACCTAAATTCGAGATAAATTATTTTTATGCTGTGTTTCCATATTGCCAATCCAATAATGGTATAAAGTGCCCTTCCTTTCCCTAGCTCAAATATTTTATTTGATTTTTCTTGTGACACTATGTTACTGCCGTGATCTTATGGAAAAGTACTTCATTAACCATTCTGTTCAAACAGTACTTGTCTTTTTTTATCTTGCCATTTCATCACTGTTGTATCTTATAAACTTTTGCCTTGCAGATGGTTTTTATGCACATTATCACATTTATTAGTTTCCTTCTAAGGCATCTTATTCAACCAGCGCTCCTAATGCATCTACTTCTTATCTCACAATGTAAGATTAATGACAGATTGTGTTGTACACGAATTAAAAAGACTGTGAGTATGTGCAGCACACAAAAAGCCAGACTGAATCACATGAAACTACACATAATCTGTTCCAAACAATACCCTGGATATTTTTCCCTGTAAAGCTGGAAGCAAACATGCTGGAAGCAAGGGTTCTAAGTAAAAGGACTGGAAACAGTAACATTTATTTTTGAATTGTTTATTTAACAACCAGTTTCCTGCCTGCTTCTTTTTCTGTGTGCATGACTTGTGAAAATAGGCTATCGATTCTTTTCGCACTATTTCTAGGATATATAATTTTAATGTTTTAATTTTAACTAGTGAAAATTGTGACAAAAAGACTATTTACATAAACATTCATCTCTTAAAAAATCTGTAGACCATATTCACCTGAAATGCATTACTGAATACAGTATTCATCTGAAAGGCATTACTAAATAGAATCACATTTTGTATGGCCTAGAGATTCCACATATGAAGCTAAACTGAGCTCTGCTTAATTAGAGTTATTGCCAGAGTGAGTTTGGCTTATGGAGTTTAATGTTGGAGTAGTTTTGACCTTGAAACTGTAACCTTGTACATTTTTCCTTTCATTCAAGAGGGGTTATATTTGATTGTTTTATTACATGAAAAAGGAAACTCTTTTCATTCTCAGTGTACTACCATTTGAATAGGAATTGATCCAGGAAAACTTGGACAATTTGGGAGCGTGTCTGAGGCACTCTGATGATCAAAACTACTCTAAAGGAAGAAATGTTTTTTCCCATCTTCCTGGAGGAGGTGGACCTTTGTGTCTAAGTATTCACTGTAGAAAGGGGAGAAGAGGAAAGCACTGTGGTGAGGCAGGTCATGCAGTTCCCACAAAAACAGGTGGAAAAGCAGATGTTAGGCTATGCAGAAATTAGACGTGTTTTTTTAATTAAACCCCACTAATAAGTGTCTAGGATTGTCCCTATTACTGAGACAAGAAAGAAATTCCATTGAGAACACATGACTTACAAGATTACAGGCTCCTTAGTATACAGGAAAAAAATAGGGAGGGCAATATTAAAATAAAAGAGCAATAATGTAAAAGTAAAAAATGAAATAACAATTAATGTTATTGTTGCCCTTGTAATTTTAATATTTTTAGACATTTAAAAACACGGGTTTTTATGCTGATGGTGGGGGATTGACAAATACTGTTTGCAGATTTTTAAAGATGGTTAATAACTAATCTCTAAACCAGCAACTTGACAATGTTTGACATAATTTGACATAATTTGACATCATTTCATGTGTTCTTGTAGTCTATTTTTGAAGGAAATTTTTTAGGAAATGTCGCACTTATTTGTATCAGATACATATTTGGAGTTCAACCTCATTAAGACCTCTAATATTTCAATTTTATAATAGAAAACAGACTCATTCTAACACCCTCTTCAGCCACCAAGGTCTTCACATGTTTCTATTCATTGGCTCAGATTAAATCCTCAGATAAGTCCATTAATTTCAGCAAAACTTTACCATTTATGCTTATGCAGCTTGCTGCTGGAACAGTTCTATTCTCCTTTGTTCCAAATTAATTAAGGGGAGAGAAATAGCAACAGACACAGCATGATCCCTCTGTGTCTAACCCAGGACATTTGCCTGTATTATGATTATGTTGCTTTGTTTCTCCAACTCACTTTCAGTGTTTTCTTTTTTTATATGTCTTCATAGCTGCCTTTTGTTCTTCAGTTTTCTCAGCATGGCACTTGTCTTCTTTATCTGACATTTCTAGCTATCTGACACATTCTCATCACATGCATGTGCATAATTTCTTACACGTGGTATCACAATCTAATCTCAAAATTTAAACTTATTTTCCACGTCATGCTTATGGAATTAATGATAAGGGTACAATTCTTTATTCATACAACTTCACAAGTAACAGAACAACTTTTTTGTCTGATTTTTTCTTTTCTTATACTAAGGTAAGTGTACTTACTGTTATTAGTGTCCTTTCTACTAAATTTCTCACCTGATTTGTATAGGCAAAATCATAGTGAGTACAGAAAGACAGAGTTTAAAGTGAGATATTACTCCACAGCTCCGTAGTTTTACAAGTTATATTCAATGGCAGTTCATAACAGGATCTGTTTGAAATTAGTTTTCCATCCTTTTATTTTTTTCCTGTCTTCTATATTCTCTTCTGTGCATTTTACATTTGCATGTTTCTTTCTCTACTGTTCACAGTATGTACACTATATGCAGTAGATATTGTAGCTGTACCCTCAGTGTCACATATTTAGACAGCCATCCATAACGATCACCTTATCCCACTGTATGTAGTATAGGTGGATTGCTACATGGATAAGAAAGTGGTCAGATGGTCACCTCCAGATGATAGTGGTCAACAGCTCGATGTCCCAATGGACATCAGTGACAAGTGGTGTCCCTCGCGGGTCCGTACTGGGACCAGTGTCTTTTAATATCTCCAATAATGACATAGATAAAGAGATTGAGTGCACCCTCATCAAATTTGCAGATGACATCAAGCTGAGCGGTGGGGTTGACACACCTGAAGGACAGGAAGCCATCCAGAGGAACATGGAGAAGCTCAAGAAGTGGACCCATGGGAATCTCATGGAGTTTATCAAGATCAAATGCAAAGTGCTGTGCCTGGGTCAGGACAACTCCCGGTATCGATCCAGGCTGGGAGATGAGCAAATTGAGAGCAGCCCTGCTGAGAAGGGCTTGAGAGTGCTGGAGGGTGAGAGACTGGACCTGAGTTGGCAATGTGAGCTCACAGCCCAGGAAGCCAAACATGTTCTGGGCTGCATCAAAAGCAGCGTAGGCAGCAGGTCCAGGGAAGTGATTCTGCCCCTCTGCTCTTGTGAGACCCCATCTGGATGCTGTGTCCAGGTCAGAGATCCCCAGCACATGAAAGACATTGACATGTTGGAGCGAGTCCAGAGGAGGACACCAAGATGATTAGAGAGCTGGAGCACCTCATCTATGACAGAATTGGGATTATTCAACCTGGAGAAGAGAAGCCCTTAGGGTGACCTAATTGCGACCTTCCAGGATTACAAGAAAGATGAAGAGGGTCATTTTACAAAGGCTTGTAGGGACAGGACAAAGAGGAATGGCTTTGAACTGAAAGAGAGCAGATTTGAATTTGATATTAGAAAAAAGTTCCTTACAGTGAGGGTGGTGAGGCACTGGAACAGGTTACACAGAGAAGCTGTGGATGCCCCATCCCTGGAAGTGTTTAAGGCTAGGTTGGATTGAGCTCTGAGCAACCTGCTCTAGTGGAAGATGTCCTTGTACATGGCAGGGGCGTTGGACTAGATGATCTTTAAGGTCCCTTTCAACCCAAACCATTCTATAAGTTTTCATTGGTTATAAATTGTAAATAAATAGATGAACTTATAAGAATCCCCCACCCAGTTCCTCTTTACCTGATTGTAGTTTAGCTATGCTTGATTTCTGCAAAGTACATTACCTTCTACCTGTTTGTGGTTTTTAACCCTGTCAAGGAATTAATTAATAAAAAACATAAGATAATGTTTCCTGACCTTTCAGTTAGTTCCATAACTGGCTGTTCTTTAATATTTCCAAATATAATTTTTAGACCATTTCAGTGATATTTTAAATCACAATGCCAAAGTATGTGACTAATTGATAATGGAAGCAGAACTGATAAACTAAAGATTTCCTAAACTTTATCCAAAGAGGCTGAAAGACAGCAACCACTGTGTTAACCATTTGCCATGAGGGTCACTTTTTTTTAAGGCATCTTGAACAGGTTACTAATTAGGCCATCAAAAGTATGGAGGTTCACCTGTCAGACTTCGAGTTTAAAGACATTCTATATCACAGACACAAGTTTGGCTACCTCAAGAAATAAAAATGCTAACCATCTTCACTGATTTTAAATTGCTGTTGACAAGATCTGAAAAAAACCTCTGACTCTTGTCATATTGAATTTAACTGTTAGCCAGGCAAATGCTTATCAGTGGGAAAGGTGACATCCTTCAGTAACATTGATGTGTTTGAGGTTGCAGTGTCTGAATATGTGTAGGGCTTTTAATAAGAAGACAGTGAGAATACAAAAGATTGAAGAAAGGTTTAAAAGCCTTCAGGGTAGCCTGTTTTTTCAATTGTCATTTGGCCTAAAAATCCCATATTTGGATCTCCCTTCAAATAATGATGTTGTTCAGGAACACTGTTGCTTATAAGTATCAAACAAAAAGTGAACAAGAGTTCATTTCTTGCTTAGGGAGACTTGCTTTTCTGAAGTATGACAGATAAAATTTTACCCTATTCCAGTGCTGCTTACAGTATATTTTTTTAAGTCTTGAAAAATTTAAAAGGCAACACTATCTACAAAGACAGGAGACATCTCAATTTATTTTGGGGTTAAATATAAAAATGATTAGGTGATTTTTTCTTTCTCCTTCTTCCCAGATAACACTGCAATTTCTACCAAGGTCCCACAGGGAACATCTATTTGAAATTCCTTTTCCTGTTTTCATCCCTGTTTATTTCTATCTGCTTTTTTAATTTTATCAAACATTTCCAGATTATAAACAATGTTTATATATAAGATGCCTGTAATTTCTAAGCCCCAGTTTGGATTGTCTGACTCTACATTTACCTGTCAAATACTGTCAAATACTGGAAACATTTAAAACAGCAACATATTGAAAAAATACTAAAATTAACACAAAATGCATACTAACAACCAGGCATAGATGCTGTTTCTGTGATCCAGCCCAAAAGTACTACCCGTTATCCTACATAAAGTAACAGTACTTCAGCTGAATGAATGAGACTTCTCCATAACCCAGGAAGAACAGTTGGCTGCCAGTAGATTGGGGTAGATACCCCCAAAAAATGCGAAAAACCCCAAATTATCATATCAGTTTTTAAGTGATACTTTATAGACAAGAAAGATCCCTTTCAGGATATGATTTATTAAAATGATTGACAAATTTCAATTTTTGACACAAATGATAGAGAGAATAAACTTGGGATTGTGATTCCTGAATAGGAAGAGGCATGTATGTCTCTACATCTCAAACATGGACATTTAGGTCTGAGGGTGAGACAGGATTTGAGACACAATGAGCCCTTCATGAATGTGATTCATTCGATATAATATAGATAATTAATTAAACATTTCAGTGAAAATAAAACAGGCCATGATTTACTGCAGTCTTAAGAGACTTGCTTCTGGGAGCAGCTGACCCAAAGTAGTTGCTCTCTGTTTCAGCACCTCACTTCCTTTCAGCATCTTTAACGTGAAATCATTCTCCTCAAGACTTCAGTTCCATTGTAACCAAAAAGAAAGCTACTGTATTTTTTTTGTTTATTTTCTTGCGTCATGTAAATTTAACTAGCTCACTAGCAAAATAAATGGGTGCAGCTAAGAGCAGATGGAAAAAGAGCGCATAACCTCCTCATTTTGATAACAAGTTGTTAGATTTGTTTGCAATATGTAAGGCTTAAATCTGCAAACCCAACATTTGTGTTTCCCTTACAGATTTGCAGAGGTAGAATTTAACACCTTTATAGCATTCTGAGGGCTAAATGTTATTGTTTGAGAGGGAATGATTGAAGGAGAAACATCTAATTTATCTCTCGTTCTCCACATTTACTTTAAAAGTACACTGAAAAATATATACACCAAAAAATCCCAAAGAGTAATAGAAAAAGAGATCATAATGTTATTCTCTTTATTGTGGCTGTTCACAACTTTTGATTATGCTTTAGACACCAGTTAGTATCAAGTGATATAGAAGTTCAAAGACTCAGTGATGTATAACCAAAGTCTCATTTCAAGTGGGTCAGCTTGAACATGGTGCAGCTTCAAGGTGCTAGGCATGCACAAGTCCATTACTAGAGCTAGAATGATTACTCTGGTGTACTCTGTATAAGAGCATAAAGATATAAACCTGACTCTCATCATGGATTTGTAGGCTACTGTAGTCAGGGACACAGTGTGAAGACATACATGGGGTCAGTTCCATTCATTACTGGTACAGGCACATGCAATTTTAGTCCAGTTAATAAAGCAGCAAATGTTTAAAATGAAGATACACAGTAAGAGACCAGTAGAAGTATATATGTAAGTTAGCTCCTAGGATGGAATCTTTACTTTTATATGATGGTTCTCATGCTTTTATACATTGTAGTTTCTTTAAAGATTCTATGGGGTTTTCCAGTCCCCCAAATACCCCATTGTAACTGTTCTGTAGACACAGGCATAGTTGAAAAAGAACTGCACTTGTTGAAATTGTCTTTGTTTCTCCATAAAACTAGGAAATACAAGATTCATCATGTAAATGATCTATACCATTTGTTTAGAAATATACAAAGGAAAATTCAATGTTCTCCAAAATAAAATAATTAAACTTTCTTAATTTCAAAGGATGTACTGAACTTAATTTCTCAACAAGTATAGAAAAGAATGTGAAAATATGCTTTTTCTCATTATATAATTGTATAATAATAATGTGAAATAAAGTGTGCTATCTGAATTAGCTAGTCTACAGATGGATGACATGCATTTTGGTGTAAATATTCAAACACGCACAGACACACATACATATTTTTTTAATTTTCCAAAACATTGCATATAGTACAGTGTCTAAAAAACTCTAGTAGAATAGAATCCTCCTATTGTAGTACAAAAGAACAGAAAATATATGTTCCTTTTCCTAAGCAGATAATTTATCATATTTAATCCTAATTCAGGCCAGGACACCATTACTCTTCTTTGTTCCAAGTATACATTGCTGGCTCATGTTAAAGAGAAAATCCAACATAGTAAAATGTCTGGATAATTTTCTGTACTCACATAATGAAGACAAATTAATGAAACATTTTTAATGCATGATATTTATCACATAGGATTTAGTATAATTTTCTTTAACATGAGAATATGCATGAGTCCTAGTAAACAGGTGAGAGAATTGACACAGATTTTATGTTTTAAAAAAATGGCTTTATCCTTCTGCCTTCCTATCATTTTCATCTTCCAGTTGTCTCTGAATTCCTTTGCTTCCTTTGTTGAGTTGATGGATATTTTGGTCTTTCTTTTCCTTTGTAGTGTTTTGTTTCTAAGACTTTGCTAATAGTTAGTGTTTTATTTCTAAAAAAAGGATAATTGAATACCTAAAAAAGAGAAGCAATTATAATTTTCACTGGAATAGTTATTGTCAGTGCTTGATAACTGTTGGCAGGTTTGGAAAAGAGAATATTTATTTGGAATATATTACAGAAATGACTTTTTTTTTCTCAATTTAACCTCGCTAGTCCTAGTTATATATCACTTATTTTGGACAGGATGTTTTTAAGGCTCTCAAAAATCGAATTTGAGTGAAACTTAAAAACAGATACAAACCTGTCATCTAACTCTCTGTCTCATTCGTAAACTGCAAGTTTTTAGGGATACAGAGTTGTGCCTCTGACCTCATGCAGAGCTTCAGCTCTTGACACCCTAATCAGTGTTGTGCCTTGTTCACTCCTGACATAGTCACCCCCTCATTCTTTTCACCTACTTGTAGGCATTTTCATACAATAAGCAGCAAGTTGTAATCAGAAAAATTAAGGGAATTTTTTATAATCCTTCTGAAGGCAGTGTAGCAACAATATGTACTTACTTTCAGGTATACTCCCTCCCTAAGGAAATCCAATCCTCTTTTCCCCATGGGAATGATGTAAGGATGCTCATGTCAACTAGCTGGGAAATGAAAGGGACTCAAGCAATCTCTCAAAACTACATAATTTTTTTAGAAGGCTTTGGAAGAACCTGAGTCACTAGTGAACATAAAACTAATAGGGGCACTTTAGATGTTGATCTTTTGTTATCTGAATTGGTTTTGACACTAGGGAACTCTTTGAAGAAGTGGAAGAAGTGTTCAAATCAGGTAAAAAAACTTTCTCATACCAAGTGCTCTAACCTTACGTGACAAAGAAGACAAAAGTGCCAGCTCCAAGTAGCAGGATATTCTTATAAGCTGCAATATCTCAATGTTGAAGTAATAACCAAAAAATAAAAAACAAATGCTACATAATATCTTGGAAAAGAAGCTACTGAAATCTTTTACAAAAATGTTCAAAGCAACTTTTTCTTTGAAGACCATAGTTACTCATATAGTGTTTTTCATGTTTCTTCCCTTTCAAATTGTGTTTTTTATCAAGACAGTAGTATATCTGCATTTGTACAGGGGACATATTTGTTAAAGATGATAATGAAAAGCCTTTCCAAAATGACTGTTCATCAGAAGGTAGCATATGATGGCATCAGAGAGATTGCTTTTCTCTCTTTCATGGTAACAGAATTCAGTCCAGAAACATGCTCTTTATTGGTCAGGGCTGACTTGTTTTTTATTCTCTCCCTCTTTCTTTCTGTAAGTGGACACATGCAGCAATGGAGTATATCTGAAAGCACTCCTTTTTCTGCAACAAGTGAGAAGATTAAAAGGAACTTCAAAAGGACAAATGCTAAAACATATAATTCATGCATGTCAGATACTTTAGTGTCAGACTCTCTAATTTGTACTACCCAAAACTCAAATCTCAAGATATTTTAAGTGTTGTCTTTCATGTGCAGTGCTCTGTCTCCATTTAAGCCCTTTATACCTCTTCTCACTTCATGCTGACTTTCTCATGTATTTTCTCACTTTTGAGAAATCACATGCACAGGAAACAGAAACTCATTACACTAGCCAAGAAACTTCCTTTTTTTAAGAAAATATTTTCTAATCCAAGTTTTTGGACTAAATCAGCACAAATATAATTCTGTCTTGGAAAATGTTTGTTATGTCTTTTATGTTTATGCATAATATATAACAGGCAGTGTGAATTTTGAAAAGTTCTTTCTCAAAGTGTTTATATCTGAAAGAATCATAATGTACTTAAGTAGCATATAATATAGGTAATCTTGGAAACTCACAGATGCTCTGAAAAGTTCATTTTGTGTTGGGTTTGTGCTGAAGATGTAAGAATTACAATGAAAAGAATGTGATGACTCTCAAGATAAAGTCATATTTTACTATTATATAAAAAGACTTCAGGGACATTTATTCAATAGAAGTAGTCTCATATTTTCAAATGTAAAAATAAACCTTGCTCAGTTTGATTACATGGGAGTTACTTCTGTTCCCATTGATTTTAACTGAGTCTGTGTAATCTAGGTGACTTCAATGGATCCACTTGAATGAGACATATGTACAGGACTCAGAGGCAACTGTTGAAAATGTTTTAAAATTAATGTCAATTTGATGACTTTAGCTGCTCTACTGAGAGCAACAATTACTGTGACATATAGCCATGCTGACGAAAATTGTTCCCTATTTTTGTTCTGTTATCTGACAGGAAAGAAGGATGAAAGATTACCTCTCTGTCCCATGACAGGAGGTGTAGTCAGTCAACTGCAGCATTCCCTGCTGGTGTTACCTACAGGAGTATTATTTTCATTATATTTTTTAAAGAGCTTACAGTGGTGCAGTAGACATGAGAGTGGAAAGCATGCAATCGCTGTGGTAATACAGATTTCATCATGACCTCTCCTTTCTTTGTCTCAGATACACACTGTTGAAAGGTTAAGGATTTTGACTGATTTTTCATTAATTTATTTTTTTCCACACAGCCCAAAACATTTGTTTCATCATGGTGTTTCAAATCAACTGTCAAATAAATTATAATTGTATTTTATTTAAATACCTTTTATCTGCCATAAATGGGATCATTATTCTAAATCATTAGCTCCACAGGAGCACAATTTTGTGAATATTAAATATTCATATTATCCTGCTTACACATGATTGTCACAACTGATCGGTATAAAGCAAGCTTAGGTCTGGTTCTCCACAACATATAAGAGATTATCTTTCAAAGAGGCATTAAAGAAATAATAAGGCCATAAGAAGAATCCAGATGTTGTCCTGATGATTTTCTCTCTTCCAGTGGCTGTCTTGACTCAGGGAGGTTGACCATCTCTGGCAAATTCTGACCTGTTAGACTTTGATTTCTGTGGTAGAGATAGTATTTCCATTTAAAAGTAAACATTCCAGTTGGAATGAGGAGTGAGATTAAGGGCTGGTTTACATATGTCTGCTTAGAGTGAGAGGAGCTACTGTTTAGTAGCTTAAATAGTTTAAATACTGCAAAGCTAATTTTCAGTTTAAATGTTTTTCACATTCCACAACTGCTACATAAGAAGACCATAGACACGGTGTCTAATGAGCACAAAGATAAGGTTTATGCAGCTAACTTTCTCAGGAAATGTACAATAAAAGGGATATTCACAGATAGAGAAAAACATGAAACGTGGAAGGAGAGAGAGAGAGCTAAGCCCTGTGTGCTGTGCCTTATTTCATCACCGATACCTTGTCAATACTCCTGTAGCAAATCACCTATCTGACCATCCCACTTACAGTTCCTGTCTTTTCACAGAATTATAGAACAGCTCAGGTTTGAAGTGAGATCAAAGAACCAGCCTTCTGTGGAAAAGAGAGTGCAAATGAGATTATCTAGCGCCTTCTCCAACCGCATTTTGAAAACCTCCCATAGTGGGAATTCTACCACATCTTTGATAGAAAGGTGTTAGATTTTCGAGGAGTTTTTGTGTTTTGTTTTTGTTTAGGTTTGTTCATTCTTTTGTTTTAAGAAGCATATTATGAACAAAATGGCACTTATATAATGGTATATCATTATATACCTCTATATATTTTATTACCTGTGAATTATTACCTTGGCAAAGTTATTACCTTGGCAAAGTTAGAAGTTATTTTCTACTTTCAATTTTATTCTTCTAATAAATATTTTATTAATACTTTTCTTAGATATAGTAGAAAAATTTCTTGAGTGGGGTAAAACAACAATCATGTGGCTTATATTTAAAGGCTTCTATACCAATTATTGTGTTGCATAGTAATGGTTTTAAGGGTTTTATTTTACTTATATTTTTCAGCACACGAGTTTCTTCTGATTCAGGTTATTCTGTTGACACTAACTGAAGAGTGAAACAAAGCAGAACTGAAAATCACAAACCTTGGTTTGAGGCTATGTCAGAGAAGTCAAAGAAAAGTAAAAATTCTTTGCATGCTGCCTAATCTTCCTGAGCACACTAAGGGTGTAACTCCTAAGAGAGAAATAGAGCCCACCAACAAAATAAATGCAAAAAGCCCAAGTCTGCACATGTGGGAAGTTACTGAAACCACATAAAAATGCATCTTATGATTGAGGAGATTTTGTAAGAAAAATACTGTTGATCCAAACCATTCTATAACAATTACAATTTCTGTAAGGAGAAGGATATTGTACATCCCCTAGTTCCAGGCCAAACCGTTAATTTATTTTCCACTAAGGAAATAATTTTGTCATATGGAGATAGCATCTTTTCAAGTAACCGTCTTCTTCCACTTCTGAGAACAACTTTCCTTTCTATGTGATGTGAAAGCTTTGTGATGAAAGTGAACGTGAACTACTCTATAAAATGTGATACGTTGTACATACTATGTAAATGATAGTTATTTTCTGTGGGCAACTTCCTCTAGAACCAAAAATAAATGCCCTGCTAGGACAAAGATGAAAGCTTCTGTGTTGGTTGAACATAAGAAAAAAAACCAACCTCCCTCAGATGTAGAAACTCTATCTGCAAGAATTTAGCACAGGAAAATATGACAATCTGCTCTGCATGCTTATCAACATCATACTGTCCCTTCCAGCAAATTTCTGACCTGTGGACTGTGCTATAGCACTGCAACTCTTTCCAATAAAGGAAGAGCCACTTCAGGAGATATCTGAAGTCACAACTCTCTACTACTACTGCTGCTATTACTACTGTTATTGCTGCTGCTAATACTGCAGCTAGTGCTGCTGTATTTCTATTTATCTGGTTACTGCTTTTTCTTTTCTCTAAAAGTGAAATGTAGCTTGGTTTTATAGTGCTGCACCTGTCTGAAAATATGTCCTTTTAGACCTCTGTAAGGAAATTTATCTCTGTATGCCTATCGTCATTCCAAGTGAGATTGCATTAGTGATTGGTAAGAGCAACAATGGCTGTATTCTGAAGATCTGGTCTTTTTCTTTCTGGGCCTCTATTCTTCATCTGTTTGAAAGAGTTGATCATATGTTTCTGCTTCACAAGCATCCTGTGAGAAGAATTATTTTTGATCTTATGGAAACAGGGCTCCATATTCTAGAAAAAATCAATAAGAGAAAAAAATAAATCCAAAAATTATAATGAAATGTCTTTTGCTTTTAGTAATTCATCTGTCATTTAATAGGACATATATTTCGCTTAAAACATAGATTTCAAAAAATAACAAATCTTTTTTCAGAGAAAGATTGTCATCACAGATGTAAATATAGTGTATAATGAAGACAAAAGCAGCCAAATAAATAAACAATGGTTAATGGTTTAGATTCAAATGGAACATGATATTCCTTGATATTAAAATGGAAGTGTAAGTGCCATTCCCACAGCATGGGAAGACTGTGTTTGTTTATTTCCACTTTATATTTCCCTAAGGACACTTGGCTCCACCAGTATAATTAGGATGACATTTGAAGCTACAGTATTTCAATGCAAGAGCAAGAGACACTGTGCAGCTTGACAAGAGATTATGATGTCAAGTCAATTGCTGCTGCAGTATCAATATTTATTCCCTTGCTCCTTGTGTCTTGTTTATTTTTGTTCCCATCTATTATGCATAAAATAATATCTAAAAACTATCCCATGGTGCAGAATATTTTTTTTGCTCTAGACATCCTTGCTTTTACCTAGTTAATTCTGATCTTAAATGCTTTCCTTTCTCAGGTGAATAGTATTTAACACTTCAGTGAAACTACATTCATAGAATGAATTCTCAGTTGATCTAGTACAACATTCCTAATGAGTTCTGTATCTTATTTCATAAAAGCGATCTCAGAACTATATTTACTTTTAGTTTTAATTGTTTCACTAATAGCGAATACATATCAATTTCATGTATCCATTGTATTCATCAATAGTGAAGGAATTAAAACAAAAAAAAGTAATTATTATTCAGGTACCAAACTCATTAGAAATGCTGTACTAGGGTACAGTCTTTAAAAAGGAAATACTTGCCAGCACCATATAGCATTACATGAGATTCCTGAAAGTTTTTTGGGGAGTTTTTTATGGAAAGAAAAAGAGAGCTCTGGTTGACAGCTCATCCATGCTTCCTTTTAAAAATGTAGCAGAAAAAACATACCCTAAAGTGGAGTCAGATTAACAGGAATATCCTGATAAGCATTTTGCCATTGTTTCTGAGGAATAATGCAGTAACAACAAAGCACACCAGCACAGATGTTGGAGTTCACAGCCAACAGTGAAGTAATTACATTTAATTGATATTAGTTTAGCCTGATTAATTTTCTTTTATATTTGCCTGATTTTGTTGTAGAAAACATAAGTATGATTATGTTCAGTAACACATTTTTTTCTAAGACAATGTTACAGTTTCTTAGTGATATAGGCCTGTCTCTATATAAGCAGTTCTATCTCCTCTTGAAGCACAATATCACTTATAGATTATTTTTTAAATGGATAAGATAATCAGCCTCCCAATTTAAGAGTCTGTTGAAGTTTAATGCACTAGTTCTTCTTTGAGAATTGTGTTTATTTCTTTATAACACCACTAGGAATTTTTCTTATGTATGATCAGGTTAACTTTGTATGACATCACTAGATGGCAGTGTCTCTTCCAGCCTTGCTTTGTGTTTGTACGCGTTTCTAATACATTTAATTGTGATTCATAATCGCAATTATCATTCAGCTTCTATTAACCATAAGGATGCATAATATTAACATACAATTAATTGATCTTCAGTAATAAATATAGGGTAAATATCAGAAAATAATCATATTTTCTCTAGGTACTCTAAGTTTTTTACAGATGTTTATTGTTGTCTTATTTTAAAGTGATCTTAATGTGTAATGAATTTTATCAGTATGATGAGGTCAAGTTGTAAATAGTTGAACTTTCCTGAAATTAATGTTTCTAATTTCATGTTTGTCTTTTTGTTTTTCTGCTTTTGTTGTCACTTTTTAGCTCTTCACATGAGGCTCCAGATAATTATTGAAAACTGTAATTTTTTAATAATAGCTTTTTTATTCATAAATAAGAGAGAAAGAAGAGAGGCAGGGAAAGAGAAGACACTGGGGCACTTGGAGTTATAGCCTTACACTATACTATGCTTTATTCTAGAGGAAATGACCCTAGTAGAGAGACTCTCAGACAGGTGTTTATAAATTTAGTCTAGTGAGACTGGGATCCCATTATGCTCATTAGAAAGAGACACTTTCTTCCAGAACACACCTGGAATAGTTTCAGATGGGCTTGAAAGCAGGAGAATTTGGGCAGTTAGAATATGCCGGCTTTCTCCAATGCCTCTGGCAAATCAGGCAAGTCCACAGGCTTATTGTGTGCTGGGACAGCAATTCACTCATTCATGACAGCCTTTGGGCAAGCCAGCTCAGTCATTTTAGATAACTGGCTTACAAAGTGCCATGTAAACATGTGAAGACCCGTCTTTCACTATTAAATGCACTGTCAAATCTTTTAGAAATTTTAAAGTTAGTCAGAAAGAAAATTACTTTAAATTGGAATCCTCTCCACTGCTTAAAATCGATTATAGGGAAAGTTGATGCTAGGTTTGAGCTAAGCTTTATGAGTACTTCCCCTTAATGGTCACAGGAGATTTAAATTAAGCGTGTGGTAGCAAATGTATGTCTGTTTCTTTATCAAAGGAGAATCTCTGGTGTCTGTGATCTATTCAAGTTCCACTAGAGAAGAGACATGACAAAAGCAATCCTGACTTACTGGTCTTTCTACTTTGAACATGGGTGTTGCTCTATTTTGTGTCAACTAGAGTATCACTACTCATGTCTGTAAAGTTTTGTGTGCTGCCATAACTATGGTGTCATCACAGCTGAGAGGAGTAACTTTGAAGCCATAAACGTTTTAGCATTTGTCTAAATTATTGCATTATTTCATTCTAAGAAATAAGAGCTACTTAGGAGAAATCTTAATTTTTAGTATGACACTTTTTATTCAGTGTAAATTGGAAACAAAAGTGAAGCTTTGATGTTGTGAAATAGGACGTGTTTCCTCCAAAAATTATGGTGAGAACTTCATTTGTTCATTTGCAGAAACATCTGTCTCAACCATTCAAAAAGAGAACTGTACAGTATCTATCTGAAAGATATCGGTGGTTCCAAAAGTGTGCATTCACAACTCAATACATACAATAGCTATATATTAACATAGTGAATATGCTTAAAGTAATTAAAATACAGTCTTGCTTGTGTATGTTAAGATAAATTTATGACTTACACATATTTTGTGTATATATGCAGTTATTTCTCAGTGCTTGAAAGTCTGGCTTTATATATCCATAAATCTTTTTAAATTGTAATGATTTATTTGCAAGCAAAGGTTTGGATGTGCCCAAACGTTCAAATTGAATTTCCTGATGGCAAAAATATGTAAGTTTTATTACAGTTCCTGTCTAAAAAACTGGCTTACTTTCAAAGGTTATATGCTAGTTTTCATGGGATAGTAGCCACCCAACAGTTTTGGCAAATGAAAATTGCTAAGGTATATCAGTATATTTTTTTCCCCATCATGGCACCAGCCCCAGTGCCTGGTGGGCTCTCTTCCTGCTACATCCATGCAGGGTGAGTCAGGCGCAGTGCTGGGACTGCCGGGAGCGATTCCTGAGTTGTCAAGTGGCTCCTGCCCAGGGGTGGGGTGCTGGTGCAGCTGGAGCGAGCCCAACTGGTGCCGGCCGGCCCTGCGTCAGCTCCAGTCCCGTCGGCGCCGGGCGCCGTGATGGCCGCCGTCGGCCCCACATACCATCTCAGCACCTTCATCAACCTTCTCCTGCGCTGCACTTATGTCGAGCTTTCCATGCCGGTTGTCCTTTGAGTGCTACAGACCCTGTGCCTCTCCTTGCACGGCTGTCAGGGCATCCCGAGAGGATGTGGAGGCCTCGCCAGGGTTGTGTCCCGGTATTTATCCAGGGCTGGAGTGGTGGGAGGTGCTTGTGTTTTTACCATGTACAGAGCCGGACAGCCCATGTCAAACAGATTTCAACTGAAGGGTCAGACTAAGTGTGTCCACAGGTAGGATGGAAGGATGGACTCGCTAGCCTCCCAGCAACCATCCTAGAAGAAGGACAACTCTAATTCCAAACCCGGGCAGCTGGAGCTCATTCAGAGCTGTAAAGCCATCTATCTAAGAGAAGGATACTCCAACCAAACCAATGTCCTAAGGACTTCGCTGTCACCATCCAAGCTCACTAGGCTCTGACAGGTGAAGCCCAGGAGTAAAGGGTGGAGCCAGTTCCTCTAATGCTGAGCCTCACCTAAAAAATCCATTGCTCAGGCTTGAAGGATGCACCCACATTTCTAAAGTCATGTAGCAACAGGTGAGGGACGAAACTGCAAGTGATAAGGTGAACCAGAAGCCGCAGTTCCAACCCTGCATGCAGGAGGTTCAGGACTTTGGTCACTCGAGACTGACCCTGGAGATGACAGTCTTGTTTGGCAACATCCTGAGTGACCAAGTAGCCTTTTTCAAGGAGAGCACTGCTTGCTCCACATGGAGAGGGGCCTAGAAAAGGTGGCCTAACCAAAGCTCATCTCCACCCTCCACCCTGCCAAAGGCCATCTTCTGATGTGATTGAACAAACACAAAGAGACAAAGGCATACACCTGCCTGTAAAGGTGTGCTCAGATTGACAGTTGCATGCTGGAACATTAGAACCATGCTTGATACTGTGGATAGTGGATATCCTGAGCATTGTTCCACTCTAATTGCCCATGAACTGTCATGACTCAACATCAACATTGCTGCTCTT
>WEIV01004804.1:42194-60950 GCA_013390005.1 Calyptomena viridis
ATATAGTATAAATACACTTATCTTCTCACAAACACAAACATAAACATAACCATAAACTGCCCCCCGCAGTTCTCTGTAATGACTCCGGTCATTAATCAGTTCACTCCTTATAGTACAGTTAACAAGCTCAGAACAAGAAAATGGACTATCCCAGTAGGCTGTCATAATCATAACACAGAAATCCTACAAATTACTTATATGTAGACAAAATCTCTTCTTCTGTTAGTAGTGCCCTTGAATCCAAAATGATTACTCAAAGCAAATAACTTTTTTTGCAGAGGAGGAGTGAGGAGAGAGGTGCAAGGGGGTGTTACCTTCAGTTTGTGGGAGGGGAAGCACTCACTTCAGACTGAATTCCGATGTTATTCTGATGAACTGAGCCTTTAGAATAACAAAGGTTTTGTCACCTAGTCCTTTGTCTCCTCCTGAACATTGCAGCATGTATTCCTCTTCCAGCACAGCAAATCACAGAGCATTATGTTTTTTCAAAATCAAGCACTGACTTTTAGATTCTCAATAAACACACATTTTGGTGAGATGGATTATAAAATAGTTTTATCTTTACTCAGTGTAAGAAAGGATGAGTTTACAAGCCAACTTTAAAATTGCAATGTTTTTAATCTAGAAATAACCAAGCTTGTTTGTCTCTAAAAAAAAGTGGAGTTTTTTCATTTCATTAAAATGGGAGGTTTTTAGACTTTCTAGCTTAATAGTAGATTTATTCCAGACATTGTTGCAGAAGTCCTTTAAAAATAGTAAAGCCATATAAAAGCATATAAAAATTTACATCAGAAAACTCTTATTGGTAAGAATATACAGTACTTATATTAAAAGTATAGACATTAATATTCTTCTGAAGAAATAAGTTTGTCTATTAAGGAAAAAAAGACACTTACAAAGATTTTGAATTTGCCCTATCTCTAATGTGTAAAACTGTAGTACTCTAAGCTGTGGCAAGAGTTTTCCTTTTTCTTGTTATTTTGTTTCTCTTTTGGAACAAATTCTTCATTTTATAATAAAACACGTATTTCTCCAGATCGTTATTTCAGCGTAATAATTACTTTTTGTTCAAAAGAATTAGAAAAAAAAAATTTTTATCATTCAATGCTCATGTTAAACTGTGCTTTGCTTCTTTTCAAAATTTTGTTTTCTTCTAGTATCCTGGACAGATTTTAGAATTCTATTGTTACTCTGTACACTTTTAAAGTATATAATATTTCATTTGTATTTCACAAAGAAAGAATGAGTGTCTCTTGCTGATTTTATCTTACCATTAAAATCAATTTAATATTAAAGTTTCAGTCTTTAAAACATCACATTTATTATAATTAAAATACGAATAATATTTGGCATGGTCAAGCCATTTACCAAATTCATATGTACACATACAGAACACATGTAATTGGAAAGAAGTTTTACTGAATCTACCCTGATATTCCATAATGCAGATTTTCTGTTAACATTGGTTCCTCATGATACACTAATATAAATATATACTTGTAATTTTATGCTGCATTATTTATAAAATTGTCTTTTGTCCAATAAATAGCATTTTATGCACTCAGAGACTTGAGAAAACACAATATGCAATATAAGCATAGAGAATTCTGAGAAAAAAATACAAAACATGGGAGATTTCCTGACCTAAAAATTGGTTACAGATCTATTTTTACATGGAAAAATCAAGATATTCTGTTGGTTTTCTTGCAATGTGATGAAGGAAGCATGGTTCTGTTTACACTGTCACCTGTGGTGAGAGTCTCCTGTGTCCATGACAAAGCAGAATAACTTGAAGGATTAGAAAGTCTGAGCTTGATGTTGCATGAATTCTGTACAAAATCCTCTCTTTGCCATACGGGAGGACTTGGTGCATCAAAGGTAAGTCCTCAGGTACGACACAGACAGAGGCAAAATAAAATCACTTCTGCAGCTGTTAAAATTAGAGTATGGATGTACACAGCAGTTCCATGAATCTTAAAAATCTTCCTAGTACACAACCAAAGAACAAGATCTCAGCAGCGGTGCCTTGAAATATGATCATTATAAAGTGGATTTGTAATCATTCATTACCGAGAGAAAAATCTTAGCCAACTAAATTTTCTGATACAATAACTTTACAAGCCATATTGTAATTTCACAGTCCTTAGCCTTTCCATTCCAAATTATTTTGTCATTACTCATCTCCTATGATGTCATTTGGAGGAAAAAAGTGAGAATATTCCCCATTTTGCTACAGATTTATTGGAAAATGAAGGCAAGATTCATCTCACTTTCCATAATTCCCTAAAAGTTTATTTTACATTGTCTGTTTAAGCTTTCTCTGCAATCATAGACACACAGACCTGAAAGGTGGAAGTGTAGGTAGATGGAGTGACTTCTGTGGAAGGGCCTCAATCTTTCTTGATCAGGAGGAGTTTATGCCTAACTTAACTCATTTTCAGCTAAGGTCATGTCTGACGGACATCATCTATAGGGAAAGAGAATTTGTAACTGAAGAATCAGTACATAACATATTAAATCTTATGGTCCTTATGAGCAATTAACACAGTACCACAGCCAGAATTAAGGATGTTTAAATATTTTTAGGAAGGAATTCATGGAGCATAGTGTTCAGTTAGGAAAAGAGAAATACTGAAGTTTACTGTGAGTGTTATTGGTTTTGCTACCAATAAAATACTGCAACAATTACACACAGAGACAGTTAGAAATGTCCACTAAAATAATCTGACAGGGAGGATATACAAATAAAACAAGATGCTTTATAAAAATATTAGGACTCTATGTCCGAAGCTGAAAATCTTACACCTAGAGGATAAATATCTCATTTACAAGGGTAAGTTTTTCACTACATTCCATCTGATTTGTCGTCTTGTTTGGATAATACATTACAGCCATTTTTTTTTTTTGGTTGCATAGGAATGTAATATAGAAAATCAAGGAATTTAATTGCATTTTTTTTAGTATTTGTCCTTTAACCTTGAATTTGAGTATTTTTTATAAAATTTCTCTATCTATATGAAGATTATTCAATTATGACTCTGTATTACTAATGAATTTTGAAGCACCATAGCATAGTGCACATAAAACATAGAGATCCCTTGAATCTATAAACATGCAAATTTTTTTATTATTATTAATACTTTCTTGTTGGCAAATTTTCTATTAGTGCTGAAGTCTAGAACATAACATTTAACAGCTGTTTAAGAATCAGTTATCTGCTTGACACCGGGGGCTGCTTTCCTTTACAGAAGCACTTTGCAAGCTTTATGACTCCCTTTTGTCAATTCCTGAAACAATATGCTTGCTGACACAGACCACTTTTTCACATACTTAAGTACATTGCAGATTTTCAGGGCATTTACATCAAGTCTCAAATCTTCAACTTTATGACCCATTCCATAAGAGCTCTATTCTCTTTCCTTACATATGCCATTTCTGCTTTGTTTGGTTTATCTCCAATAGTATGTTTTCAGAGACTGGGAAATCTTGTAAAATATACCTCATGGATGTCAATTTTAACAGAATAGTAACAGCAGGTTGTGGTTAAAAAATTACCTTGGATTGTAAGTAGTCCGTACACTGTTGAGAGATCATCCCTGATGGAGGGTTGCAATGACATTCAAGAGGCTATTTGGGCACCTTTCTTCATCATAATATCTCAGGGGAGCTGTAAATCATCTTTTTAACTAGTCACTAAGTGATAGAAACAAATTCAGTCCTAAAAAATATATATCAAATTCAGTGGAAGTAGATCTGGAAATTAATTTGGCCAATAGGATTTTTTGAAAACAAAATTTTATCTCTGTCCTTTAGGTGATGTCCATTTTAGTGGAATTTGTGTTAGTTAGTGACCAGGCAAAAATGAAACAGGTATCTAGAGACTGTTGCATTCATAGGCATAGTCATAGACCTAGGAATGACATGGGGAGATCTCAGGTTAGGCTTTGATGCCCTTCCCTGACACCTATGGCTCTGGGGAGCAAAAAGAGAACAATGACTTGAAATTCTCGGTTCAGGGTAGAGAAGGACAGGGACCTGAATGAAAACTAAGTCATTAAACTAACCCATTAGTCATGGGTTCTGATTCAGAGTCTATACACTGTCTATAATGGCTGCAAGACAAAGGCTTATTTCCAAAGCTGAATAAAAAAAGGGAGATATTGAAATGCCACAGCACTGACTTGGTAGCGTAATGCAGCTATGAGATAAAGATCTAAGGAAATTATGTTGTGTGACACCACTGTTACAGTTCTGATTATCTAGGAATTTAAACAGGACAAGATCTGCCCAGAGCTCATATTATTTGCTAAGCCAGCCAATGTGAGAAAAAAACCCATATATTTGCAACTGGAACTACTCCCAGGAGAAGGACATGGCCAGACATGGGGGTGAGGACTGAAGACAAAACACAGACACGTAGCTGAGGGGATGGCCCCAAGTGCCAGACCCTGGGAGTGCTGGGATTGGAGTCACAGTGTGGGCCTGACATACATAAGTGATCCCAGCCAAAGGATCAGTCATTTATCAGTAGAAAATTACATCTTGAAAAATAACTGCACAACCCGGATCTATCACTCTTATAGAGATCTACAAAACTCTTGGGAAGGGGAGCCTGAGAACTTAAGCCCAATCATGGGCTTGATAAATTTATAGTTTTGTCACATACCATAACCATTTTCTCACACTTTCTTCTACCTCCTTATAATGCTCTGCATCCATTTTTTTGCTGTATGCTGTAAAAAATCCTGCTCCCTTTGTCATAGAAAATAACCACTACATCTCTCCCCTTATTTAAATCCTCCCCAGTTTAAGTGTGCAGTCTACCTTTTCCTCTCAGTAATCTAACTGTTAAACTTTCTAAAAATATCAAAACCTAGCATTTAGGTCTTAAGTTTGTTGCTTTTTTTCGAGATTTGAAGGAATGCTTGTTGTGCCAGAAAACTTATCTACTTTTTTCAGTCAGTAATGCATTTCCTTTACCTGCAAATCTTACTTATGGTTATGGAAAGTCTCAGTAATGTTTACATTAACATTTGAACTACATTTTTTCTTAATAATTGCATATCAGTAGGGATAGTGTGGAACCTTACATGAGACTCCTGGTAAGAAAAAAGGGAGGTAGCATCCAGTCTGGCTGACAGATTGCAGGAACGACACTTTAGGAAAAGTTCTTTTTTTGGTGTCTTGTCTTAAAATAAGTCTCTGTGCTAAGGCATTTCTGGATACTTTTCTTAACTGTATTTGAATCATGTAGCCTATCTTTGATGGCTCTTTTAAGCAAAATATTATCTGCCTAGACCACATTACTCTCCTCTTCTGCAGTCCAGAATGTGTTCATTAATTGCTTTTGAGAGACACTTAAGAGTTATCCCTGCTAAACCTAGTGAGATTTTTTTCATAGATGAAAAGGTCATGAAGTTGAATGCACAGTTGTTGGCAAAACTGCAATTCTTCCATGAGAAAATATTTCTGATTGTTAATG
This sequence comes from Calyptomena viridis, assembly GCA_013390005.1. Lineage (NCBI taxonomy): Eukaryota > Metazoa > Chordata > Aves > Passeriformes > Eurylaimidae > Calyptomena > Calyptomena viridis. The sequence goes on from WEIV01004804.1 coordinate 47,677, forward strand.
CTGGTCACATGTTAAAACACACACTATTTGACTTCCACATGTGTTTGACATTATGTCTATAAAATAACCTCTGATGGCTATCTGAAAATTAAAGGTTCATCTAAGCACAATTCAGTAAATAGAAAAAAAATCTAAAGAATAGTTTGCCACTTACTAAGTTCAAATTTATTCAGTGAGCAAGAAAGACTATATTTTTGTTTTCTTCTTTTGGCCTAGCAAATTTCTTCTCTCCCAATGTTGGTTCAGGCAAGCTTTCATGTATATATATTCTTACTTCAAAATAAGTAAAAAGATGGACAGTAAGTAGTCATTTACTTTTGAATCCAAATTGAGTCAGATTGTAAATTCTGTTTTGAAGTTTAATGAATTTGTGTTTCCGAGTAGAGAGCTGATAACACTGAATAATATAGTGTCATGACTCCAAAAGAAGTTGAGAGTGCACAGGCCCTCGCTGGATCATTGTTGTAAGCACAGCTGAACTACAGTAGAAAATATTATTTAAAAGGATAAGAAGACTTACATCTAATGAACATCTAGCTGGTTTGATCAAGGCATTGCTCAAAAAGAAAGCTAAATGAAAGGAAGTGTGAAAGAACAACTCACAGACAATGGAAAAAAAAAGTGAGCGAAAGCAAAGAAAATACCCTCTGGGTTTCTTAACGCTGTAGTGGCTGAACAGAGGAATCTGGCTGAGCAAATGCATACTCTGTTCTGCAGTGAGAATGCAGACTGCGGTAAACCAGGGCTTAGGTAAGCCTCTGTATTAAGATATGATGCCTTAGGCTAGCTCCAAGCAATGATTCTATCCTCATATGATTATTCAGGTAAAAAAGAAAGTTCTGAGCAGGGCACAAACAGTCAGAAATATGATTAGTGAAGAAAATAAATTTGTATGCAGCAATTTCTGGAAATGCAAAAGTGTGCCAAAAGACAATTTTCAAATGGGAGGGGATGAGAGAAATACAATATTCTGTTCCCTTTTAAGTAAATAACTAGGAAATACTGAGAAAAATCAGTTAATTAAAAGAAAGCATTAAGATTCCTCATTTGTCCTAATGCAGATAACCAGTAACCTTTCCAGAAGTATGTTCTTAAATGAAGAACACTGACTACAGAACTGTACTGTTCAGTGGATGAGGAGTTGTTGGACAGTCACATCCAGAGGGTAGTTGTCAATAGGTCAATGTCCAGATGGAGATCAGTGACAAGTGGGTTCCCTCAGGGGTCCATGTTGGGACCAGTACTGTTTAAGGTCTTAATTAGTGCCACATATAATGGGATCAAGTGCACCCTCAGCAAGTTTGCAGACAACATCAAGCTGAGTGGTGCAATAGACACCCATGAAGGACAGGATAACATCCAGAGGGACCTGCAAAAGCTCAAGAAGTAGGCCCAAGGGAAACTCACAAATTTCAAAAAGGCTGAGCACAAAGTCCTGCACCTGGGTCAGGACAACCCCTAGTATGAATACAGGCTGAAAATTAGGAGATTGAGGGTGGCCCAGCCGAGAAGGACTTGGGGATGCTGGTGAATGAGAGGCTGGACATGATTCAGCAATATGAGCTTGCAGCCCAGAAAACTAAATGTGTCCTGGGCTGCTTCAAAAACAACATGAGCAGCAGATCAAAGGAGAGGATTTTGCCCCTCTACTCCGCTTTCCTGAGACCCCACCCGGAGTGCTGCATTCAGCTCTGGGGTCCTGAGCACAGGAAAGACATAGTTGTGTTGGAACAAGTCCAGAAGATCAGAGGGCTGAAGCACATCTCTTATGAGGAAAAGCTGAGAGAGTTGACATTGTCCAGCCCGGAGAAGAGAAGGCTCTGGGGTGACCTTATTGTGTCCTATTAGTACTTGAAATTGGGCTTATATGACAGATGGGGAAAAACTCTCTAGTAGGGCTTGTTACAACAGAAAAAGGGGGATGTTTTAAACTAAAATAGGGTAGGTTTAGACTAGACATAAGTATTAAATTTTTTACAATGTGGGTGGTTAAACAATGAAACAGGATGCCCAAGGAAGTGGTAGATGCCCCATCCCTGGAAACATTCAAGGTCAGGTTGGGCAGAAATCTGAGCAACCTGTTCTAGTTGAAGATGTCCCCATACATGATGGAGGGGTTGGACTAGATGATCTTCATAGGCCTCTTCCAACCCAAACTATTCTATGATTCTGTGATTCCGTACAGAGAAGAATGGATATCCAAGAACTATAATCTATTCAAATAATAGTGTCTTGTCCTTAGTCAAGTGTGAAAACAAACTTTAAACTTCTGCTTTACCTTGCATCCAGTTTATAAATGTTTGCCTTTAATGAAGAGCTTGTATTGTTGTGTATGCACTGGTGTATTTTTTATAAAGTTCTTCTTTCTCTTATGTTTGACAGCACATAATACAGAGAACCTGAGTTTCTATCTTAGAGAATAAGGAACTGGAATTCACACAATATTTAGTAGATAGCTACGGTTAGGAGAGATGTTCAAAATGTCTCACACTGGACAATCTTGCAATGAGAGGCTTACATGTTGAATTCTAACCCATTATTAATGTAACTGTTACAATGAAAATGTCTGATTCGTGACTTAATTTTACATTCTTAGAACATGGATAACCTCAGCAAAGGTTAGAAGGCTAAGTTGAGTGGTTCTAGAGTTCTTCAGAATAAGCTTTGGACATTTTCTTAAACAGCAATTTAGATGCAGTCTATACACTCAAAATACAAAAAAGACTGAAACTATCCAGGTACGAATGAGTTTTGTATCTTCAAATGCTAGTTTAGTAGGGTCAAATTTCAATTATACCATTGTTACTAAGTTTATTTTGAATTTTGTTTGTTTATAGATTGAGGTTCAGAAAAAAAAAAGTGACAAAACATTGGAATTTGTAGAAGGAACAGAAAATCTCACATTATAGGTATAGCTTTACAGCTGTTTTAACTGCAAGTAATAGAACTGATAAGGAAAGAGAATTTTTCAGCTATTGACTTTTAATTAATTTATTTTTTTAAAAAATACTATGTAGTATGATTTTCTACATAAAGGAATTTTATTAGGGTAAATCTTAGAAATTATCTCTCAGAGTGTTTCTTAGCACTAAAGATGAAAGCTCGCATTTCAAGAAGGTGAATACAACTTATATTAATAGTTCAGAAATTCATTGAAGTGAATAATCTTGAGCAAACCACATGACAACACAAAATATTTTTCTATGCACTCAGAGAGAATATTTGGAGACAGACAAATTAATCAGAACTATTTTATATACAACTTCAATTGAGTCTTTCCTATTTATCAAGATTATCATATTTTGCTCTTCAAGGATGGAGTTCCCATTTATTTTATTGTTTGAAGGAAGAAAATGTTTTTTTTTCAAGTTACTGTGTCTTTTCAATATTGAAGTACAAGATAATATGGAATGACTGATATATTTCTATGTGTTATGCTGGAACACAGAAATTACTGACCTGTGTCTGACCAACGGCCGGGTGTGTCGGATTTTGAAAGAACTATCAGGCTATCTTTTTTTCTAATGTACATCAGCCAATACCACCCTTTAGGCATTTTTAAGCTTTAGAAAAGTGAGTTTCTTTTGCCTCACAAAACGAAGCAAGAGAACACAAACTGGTCTTAGAGTGAATTTTTATGACTGAAAGAACGTGCATGGATTCCTTCTTATTCCTGTGCATAACATCTTCAGAGTTTTAAGACACAACTCCTTCTTAAAATATGTATTTTTGAACATGTTACTTGAGCTGTAGTGCATTCTTTAACAAAAGACATTTACAAAACTGCAAAGCATTCTCAGTTTTGATAAAAGAATTGTATTGCATATTCTTTTTTCAGTCAATGCTCTTCTGATTTACAGTCTGACATTTATAGGGCTTAGTACTTGCTTTGAAAATCATCCATTCAATATTTTTTTTCAAAGTCATGTTACAATAGCTAAACTTAGGCACCTCCTTCAAGATAAAATGTAAAGAGTAATGATATACAATTTAAATGCAAACATTTGCTGAGTCTCAGATTCTTTGTAAATCTGCTCTCTTTGTGATCAGCAAAAGGGTTAGAATTCTCCTCAGTGTGAATACTCTGTACATAAAACTCAACAAAAAAAAAGGAAAAGAAAATTATATACTATCATTTTAAACACAACAAAAAATAAGCCCAAATATCACCTGAATTCATAAACAGGAGGTGCAGAAACAGAGAGAGCAAAGAGATTTTTCATAAGCATATTGATTCAGATTTGTACTTTGCTTTTTTTCTGGTGCCAAATAAGTCTTACATTTGACTTTGTTTAAAGTACATATGTCACCCTCTCATTTGGAGGGACATGGTGCCATGAAGCCTCATTCTCTTTCATGTCAGAACTGGTATCCCCTTACTGTCATAGTCTAAACGGGAAGCATTGTTATATTTTGTCTTAAAGGAATTTTTTCATACCACCATTCAGTTCTGGGGGGAGACAGGATCCCTGAAACAAAATATCGCAGGAACTGAGGTAGGATTCCTGAAAGCAAAGTGCCATGAGAACTGAGGAGTACAAAATACATGTGCCATGAGATTTGTCTTCTCCCACTCCTGGGATGGGGACCCCGGAAGTCCCAACTAGTGCTCTCGCTCCTACAGGGAAGGTGTCGCACCACTGTGTTTTCACACTTTTGCTGCCTCTGTGGACTGAGAGAGCCACGCCCGCTGCCACTGTTGGAGTTGTGCCACTTCTTGATGCTGCCACAGACCAGGGCCACACCATGTGACTGCTATCACTGCCACAGGAGCCACCGCCGCTTCTGGAAGAGCCTTGACTCTGCTGAAACTGCTGCAGGGGGTACCTGCTTGTCTTTCTGCTGCTTCTCAGCCACCCCAGCCTCACACTCCCACTGCTGACCATGTCCAACCCACAGCACCTCTGGAGCCAGACCCGTTCATTGGAGCTAGTACCACCCACAGGGAAGTCCCGAAACAGCCACAGGCAGCCCACCATGGCTGCCACCAATCACAAGCCATGAGCCAGCACTGCCTTCTGGACGCAGCACTGGCTGGACCAAAGAGAGTCTGATTTCTGTTTCCCTGAAGAGTGAATATTTTTTGGGTGACATTATTCTCTGTTATTGTTTGGTTGTTGTTTTGGTTTGCGTTATTCTCCATTTTTTTGTAGAAGGTGTTATTTGTTCTCTACACCTTGCTCAAAAGTCTCATAATTTCAAGTTTACAATAGTTGGGAATGAGGGGTTTCTTTTCCTGGAGGTCCTGCCTTTTGGCATACATTGTCTTTAAACCAAGACAAGCATAAAATCAGGAGGGCCTTTCACCTTCTAGCCACTGAGGAAGAATATAGTTGCAGTAATGTAACATTGTAAGAGTACATACTCTAAGAAATGACTGAACCACTAGTTTCTGTGCCTAATCTCACAGTGACTGTGACATGTAAAGAATGTTGTACATTTCATTTTCTGTAAGAAGTCGAAATTATTTCTTCCATGTGAAAATTAATGAATTGCTCAACTGGAAGAAATGATTCATAGACTATAAGGACAAGACAGATCCTATTTACAGTCTCTAACTCCAAAAAGTTCTTGGGTTATGGCTACAAACCCTACAGACACACTAGAAGGTTGGCTACCAATGTACAAGAGAGATAAAACAGCAGAATGGGCTGGAAAGGAAAGCATGTTTTTGTAGGAATTAGATTAGATGACTTCAAGCTGTCATATACCATAAAATCAGTCCTGTGATTCTGCCAGCTTCCAAGTTGTGTTTCATTAGCTGTATCCTGCCAAGTTGTAGTTCTTTAGCTGTAGGATTGAGCATGCTTGAGTGTCTTCTTCATTAGACTCTATAAGAGGTAGACTTGATGCCTCCTGCAAAGCTTTTTCATTTTTACCTAGTACACTTGTTACAGTAATACACTTGTGCCAATCACATTCCCCTGTTTTCTCACCATTGGTTCCTCTTGTTTGCCCATTTATTGTTTGTTTGTAGTGTTTGTTCACAACATGATCATATCTAAACCCACCAATCAGTTTTGATACCCTACCAGCACTACTGTCAGAAGTTAAGTGACTTCCTCCATCTCTACATCCCCTTCTGCCTTGGGGTGACTTTATGATGTATCCCATACCGTATACTCTATACAAGAAAAAAAAAAATCTTGTGCCTTTAAACTGAGCCCGAAAGTGGAGAGAAAAAAAAACAGTCAAAGGAACTTTTTCAAAGCAGTCCTGCATTTCAAGGACACGGGTTCGCTCTGTTTTTTCTTTGGTGGCTGGCCTGCGAGGGGGGAGGAAACACTTTTCTTCTTCTAGCTCTCCAGCCAGAATCTCATCCCTGTTTGTTTGGAAGGAGAGTAGAGACTTAAACTCCTGTATTTTCCTGGACTTTTGGTTTCTTTTTTCTCTTCTGGACTTGTTTTGGAACACCAGAACATCCAGGCCTCGACTGGGAGACCTTTTCCATGAGCCTGGAGGCCTGGGGACCTGGAGCCGACCTAGCTGCAAGGAAAGGGAGGACCACACCCACAGGACTCTAAATTTCCCAGGTTTTCTCTCCGCAGTGAGAGATTGTATTGTTTAGCATTATTATTTTTCTTCTTTTCCTGTGTGTTTGTTAAATAAATAAGGTTTTTTTCCTTCACTTTTTTCCTTCAAGGAAATATTCCTGTTTTCCTGAACCTAGGTGGGGGAGGGGGAACTGTGGCCTGTTTTTTTATCAGAGAATATTTATCCCTCTGAATATATTTGTCCTAAACCATTACACCTTCTTAGTGCTGACACAAAGGTTTGTACAGCCAGCAGCTAAAATACCTGACATTAAAATATATGACCTAGGTTTTTAAAGGTGGTGAGCACCTGAACACGCAGTTAAACATATAGGCATCTTTTGAAAAGATTAGGTTCTAATTTTTCTCTCTCTAAGATTAATCATGTTCCACAATCCAGCCCTTAGTTTCTTAATATTCAAAATTTAAGCTTTAACTTTTCTCTCTTCTGTTCATCGTAGCAGATCCTAGAGCCTAGCAGAAAAAATTTATGTGTTGAGTGTTCTTTAATACCCATTGTTGTACTGCAGGTAAAATTAATCCTCAGAGAGTTGTTATTTTATATTTTATTTTTTATTCTATTTTTTCCAAATATTTTCAACAACACTATATTATAGCTTCAGTAGTTTTGTTAAACTCTGTTTAAATCAACTGTTTACAGCACACGACATTGCACAGGAGCCTGTCAAATGTTGGAGTCCATCACAATAAATCTCATGTCACATTACATTGAACTGTGTCATCTAGGGACTAAAGCATAATGTGAATGTCAAATTGTCATCTATGGTTACACTTCCGAAGGGAAGTAATGGAAGCTCCATTGTTAGAATAATTTAAAATGAGACTGGGCAAAACACTAGAAAATTATACTGTGGGGAACAGTCTCACTTTGGCAGAAAGGAAGAAATTACAGGGATTTTTTTCAATCTTCAACTTTTGTTAACTTACAAGATATGACATGGTAGGTTTTGTTTTGTTCGTGTGTCACACACTGCTTTATAGACCTCTATTGTGCAGTAGTTTTTACTTCTTATGTAGTGTCACATAAAGACATCACTACCAATTGCACAATTTATTGTTCTAAACAAATAGCCTTTTGCTGTTCTAAAAAAATTATCAAGTGCTAAAACTGAGTCATAGATGTTTGTCTTATTTATCTTATAGTTTTATTGCTTTCTTAGCTATTGGGGCTATAGAATCAAGCAAATAAAACTTGAAAAGAGGAAGATAGAAAAGTATTAGATATCTTCAAACTTATGTGGAATTATTTTCTTCAACAATAATCTTTCATTGACATTCACATTAAATATAGGCATGCTAATGCAAATGCTGGGACCTGAAGTACTTGAGATGGAGGACAAAACTGAGGCAAAATGCATTGCATGGAGTCCCTTTAGCTTGAATTACTTGGGCACTTTCCCTTCCCTATCTTACAGAAATGGAGCAGGAAGAATTATTGTGCTACTGCTGGAAATTTCTGATAATACCATCAGAAGGATTTTCTTTTTTCGTTCATTCTTGGGACACAAAAATTTAGCAGTGCCTAAGCAGCTGAGAAGTTCCACTGCAGTCTTCTTGGATAGCTGTGGTAGAAAATCCAACACTGAAATGGCAGGAACTGGAGTAGAAGGAAAGAAATAATGAGCCTACACCTATTCTAGTCAAAACTTCAAGCCAGCCAGTACAATATTGTACACATTCATGCAGCTAAGATCTTCTGTCCCACAAAACATATAGCTTCACCCAAAATGTTGAAGATAATGATTTGGAGATAGCACAAGCTAACACCCAAAACGGATGTACATTGTACTGGGGATGTAAACTTTGGCATATTCCCAAACTGATATAGTTAAATAATAACAATGTCAGTCTGCATGGTGGTGTTGAACCTGAGAAAGGAAGAGAATAAAAACCAAATATAGATACTAATCTTTGTGGAAAAATGTTTTGGAAACCAGAGAAAAGAGAAAAAGCAGGAATCAAATATCTTTCTTTTTCTGGTCCATGTACTGTCATATCTCAAACAGAAATACTGTGCTTGACAACAGGATTTATAATACAAAAAGATAAGTCTTTTGTTGCATTCAAGTTTTGAACGAGACATCTGAAGATTTCCTCCCGCTGTTCTTCAGTAGTAGGAAGTGGGCTGCGTAGTTTTTGCCAGTCATTAGTCATGGCCAGCAACAACTTTTGTGTTCACATAGTGTAATTTGGCAGTTTTGATAGAGTGCTGACAGAATTTAAGAGTTATACATAGAGGGATGACTAAATTTTATTTGAAATTAATTATAGGTTTGACTTACAAAATATTAAGGAGTGATGCGTGATATAGATGGGGATAAAGACTGGTGCAGGAGGATTATATAAAAATTTCCATAGATTTATAAGGACAGATTACATGTTGAAGCTAAAAATAGGTGCTGCTTTTGCAGGTAGGATTAATCAGAGCTTCCAGAGGGTCCCTTCCTCTTCATTTCCATTGCAGCGAGTGCATGAAAAACTCAAATAAAATTTTCTCCTTTCCTGCTATGTCAAGAAGATGCTATGTGAACAGAGGTAGTTTTAGCTGTGAAGTAAGGAACTGTGCTGCAGACACAGAAATGAGTAGAAGATGAAGGAAATTGTTGGAAGTTTATTGACCTTTGTAATTGTCAGGAACAATATTTTGGGGACAGTTGCAATGAGTAAACCCACACCTCATATTGATTCAACCAAGGCTTAGAGATAGAATTCACACTCTAATCCCGGGGTGCAAAACCTACAGTCTTCTAATACAAATGCAGCTGCATTACGTCTAACATCTTTTCTTGTACAGTGTGTCAGAGAATAGAAGAACACAAACTCTTCTTTAATCCTTTCCATTCATGTGATGGTTTTTCTACAAATTGTCAAAGGTTTTTCCTGTGTCATCATTTATGACTAGAGGACATTATCCTGATGTTGTTTACTTAATCAAAAATAAATATGTGTCCTCCTGACAGTAACTAGTTCAGATCCTAATGAAAAGACTAATATGTCTGATCATATTTTATGGTTGCACAATGTTTTCTTCTGATAAGTGACTGAGTGCTCAGGAGCATGATGTGGTCTTGTGATTAACACAAGCTTTCATTTGGAAGTGTGCAAAAGTGTAGAATGATTGGGCATTATGCAGTTAACCTCTACCAATGAAGGTTGATTATGACTGCTATTTAGGTACATACATGGCATTCCTACTTACTGAGCATTTCTGTATGAGAATATTTTCGGATTGCAGCAAAGGTTATCCTTCAGAGAAAAATAAAGAAACAAAAATACCTGCAAAAGACAACATTGGTTGAGAAAAGAACTTATTGCATTTTTCAATTTGAATTAAAAGGGAAGAGGTGATAGGAACAAATTCATGAAAGCATAACCCCTCTAGAGATTCTATGTCAATTGATTAAGCTCTGTAGGGAGTGAAATACATTTTTGACCCATAAAACAGAATTTCTCTTGGGTGTGAATAAACACATTTCATGCTGAAAAAAAGCAGCCATAGTCACTTGACTGATTTTTTTTAACTCAGCAGCTAAAAGTTTGAGAGTTAAATTTATTTCACTTATTGCCATATTTTCTTGCAGATTCAGCATGTACGTGTTTCTAAAGCAAAAAAAAAAAAAATACCTACCATAAGCAGTAAACTGACATGAAATAAAGCAGAAGCAAGAACTGGCCAGCTCCATGTCAGCTGACAGTAAGATTCCGTGCTCCAAAGACCAGGTTTATTTTGTGATCAAATCAAAAATCAAAAAATAAATTAATAGATGTTGTGTAATAGTTGATTATTGCCAGAACATCAAATCCTGGTATTCACTTGCAATGACTAATTTCTGGATACTTAAGCAAGTTTATTGAACAATTTTTTTATTTCACTGTAACTTAATGGACCACTATAATTTGCTAACATCCATATCTTTGATATGCCTCTGCTATCACCAAAAGCCTCCCTACACATCAAAGCTTATCTTGTTCATTTTTTTTCTCGATGTCAAGACCTAAATTTGTCAAGTCACTGTAGCAAATTAATTTGCCTAAAGTTATCTGTAACTCCTGCTAAATGTACTATGTTCCTCATAACTTGTTTGTTATCAAAGACCTATCATGCCAAATTTTCACAGTGTGCAGTAACAAAAAGATAAAATATCAAAGATCCTACACAAATTCTGTTTGAAAACAACTTGTTTTATCTTTTGAATAGCTTGCTTTGGTTTTGTTTTCCCTAGAAAAATGCCAAACCTAGTTTCATGTGCCTATTCACATCCTCATAGTACATTAAATTGTCTTTATATTGGTTTTTTGCAGGGGGAAAAAAAAAAAAGCCATGCATTTAGATATGAAAGGATTCATAATGACAATCCAGATAGGTGGGAATTTAAGCAGGACCCTTACTTTCGACACAGGGCTCATCCTATTAACTTCAACCTATCTGGACAACTGGAATTTCCAATCTGGAAATGCTAATGTGGTGTCAATTGTGAAATGATTTCTTTTGAAATCATTTAAATTGTTTGACATAAGATACATCTACCTGCTAACAACTTTTAGCTCAGTCTCACACAGCCACTCACTCACTCCCTCATCACAGTGGGATGGGAGAAAGAATGATAAGGGTAAAACCAAAAATTCAGGGGTTCTGATAAAGACAGTTGAATAAAAACTAAGTTAAATAAAAGCTCTGCACACCACCAAAGCAACATAAGGAATTAATTCACCACCCTCCATGAGCAGGCAGGAACTTAACCATCCCCAGAAAAGCAGGGGTCCCAAAAGCAGGCCTAACAGTGACTTGGGAATACAAAAGCCATTACTTCAAACATGCCCCTCTCCCTTCTTCCCCAGTTCTATATGCTAAACATGATATTCCACACCATATGGTATGAAATATCCCTTGGGTCAGTTGGGGTCAGCTATCCTGGTCTGTGTCACCTCCCAAATCCTTGTGCATCCCCAGCCTCCTCACTGGTGGGGTGGACTGAGGAGCAGATAAATCCTTGATGCAGTGTAGGCACCGCTCAGCAGTAACAGAAACATCCCTATGCTATCAACGCATTTTCAGCACAAATCCAAAACATAGTCAAAATTAACTCTCTCCCAGCCAAAACCAATACACTGTGTTACATCATAAAGCTGTCTGCAACCAAACAGGTGATAGTAATAATGTTACAAGTGCCTTTTTTAACCCAGTTTGAAGAAAATGTTTACTGAAAGGTTTTCACAATTTCCACATAGGATAGCTAAGGTTAATTCCTATAACCGATTGGATTCAGTTATAGGGAATAGTGAGCAAATTTAATAAGTTCTGAAAATAAAAGAGAGTATAATCATTCAACATTTTCTTAATAAATGGATATATATATTTTGATGTCAGGTCAACACCCTGAAATACAGACACAAACTCTCTCCCCCTCATGAAAAGGTATTGATCACAAAAAAATTACTTTGATGGTAACACATGTAAAAGGTAAATCTCTGACACTTAAATACGTAGTAAAACTATCATAACTGTTTTTTATAGGCAGCAGGAAGGTATGAGAAACTTCTCTGTTTTCCCATCATTCAGCCAAGTTTAACTTCCTCAGAGATTAAAAGACTAAAATTCATTTCATCAGTGTGCAGTCCCTTTATGCCATTAAGTATCCATTGTTCTTTTGTCTTCCACAGTACACATAATGAATTATTAGGCATAGTAAAAAAAAAAGAGCAAAAGGTATGAAAAACTAGCAGGAAGGAGAACAGAATCAATAGAAGGGTCTATTTATGGTGAGATTTAACTGGATATCCATTGAAACAGGTAAATAAGTTAAAAAAAATAATTAGGGAGGCTGTGCTTATTTTCTGCATTAAATTAGACTTTATTGTCTAACATATTTGAAGCTGGTCAGGCACTATCGCATTTTCAGTTGCTTTGTACTCCCTTTTAAAATGTTTCTAAAAATACCATTGCACAATATAGCCTTCTGAGCAAACCCCTTAGTTTATGCCTTATTGTTTAGTACTCCAAAATATATAGTTCTTATTGTAGCATATGCATAAATGTGATACTAGTACAAATTAATGAAAGCCTATGTTTTTATTTGCTGTCAAATAAAATAGATCCTCTGTTTGTTGAACGTGTATTTTTTTTCCTTTTAAAAAGACATAGAAACATGAAATAGAATCATAGAATGATTTGAGTTATAAGACACTTTAAAGATCATTTCATTCCAATTCTCCTTTTCCCACCGTAGTTCCAACTCCCCCTTTCCAAGCAAAACCTTTCACTAGACCAAGTGTGGTCTAAAACAGTGTGTGTTTTTTTCTTTTTAAAATATTTTTTTTCCTGCACAACAAAGACAGATCTGTAGAACCGTGTAATTTTGAAAGGTGAAACATCTATCAAAGTGAGACTGAGCATTATTTTCATTATAGCTATTACGTGTAATGCCACTGTCATTTTGTATCAATGGAATGGTTTTTCATATGTGGAAGAGAGATTAATACAGTTTCAATATGTGTCTAAAAGTACAGCCAGCCCTTATTTATTTTCTTGAATGCATTGTCTGAGTTTTGAAGACAAAGGTAGAAACATAAGGCAATAAAATGACTTCTATATATTATTTTTATAATGAACTTATATATTATATATTGAATATAATTATAAAGCCTTAATTTTACAGATTTATCATGTTGACTCTTGTCCTTTTTGGTTGAGTGCATTTTAAATTTCATTATCCTTGAGAC
>WEIV01004804.1:65235-84984 GCA_013390005.1 Calyptomena viridis
GAAAAAATATTTAAAATTTCTCATGTCATTTATAGCACATTATGATCACATAATGTATAAAAAACATTAAAGAAAAGTCTCGGAGGCTAAAATAAATTAAATGTTAAACAAATTTTTCAAATCATAAAGCTCACTTTCCTCCTATGATAAGGGTTATGTCTTGTACACAATCTTGGTGAAAATNAGTTTGGGTTTTTTTACTGTTATGGAATACTAACACATTTTATGCATATAAGGCACTATTGCCCATAAATCAAACAAAAACCACTATATTGTTTTCTATAAATTACAGACTGCCAACTGTGTGGAATGGATTAAACTCAAGAATAATGTACATATCTCTATACATATATCTATAGTTATATCTCTCTCTATCAGGATATATACCTGATATCATTATCCCAGACTGTTTTAATAGCTAATTAGAAAAGTAGATATTCATGAAGCATGATTGATCTCACCTACTTAGTTGTAGATTTCATGATAACGAGAATCCTACCCAGGCTGTATCCATTTCTCCCTGTGTAGGAGAGTATGTCTGGACGGCCACTTCTGACCAAAAGTCTCACTGCAAAGTTCAGCACCAGAAATGTACTTCTGATTTCTGTTTTATTGTTGTTATAAAGTTTATGCTCTTCTTCTTTTGGACCTCAAACTCACACCTTACTGAATTTCTGTAAAGCTAGACTAAATTATTGATTTCTGTAATTCAGCAACATTTCATATTATTTTTCATTGGGAATGTAAATGGTACTGTATGTGTGTTTGTTTGTTTATCCATAATTGCTCTCCATAAAGGCAGAAAAGTTGCAGAATATTGGCAACAACACAAGGAAAAAATATTTAAAATTTCTCATGTCATTTATAGCACATTATGACCACATAATGTATAAAAGACATTAAAGAAAAGTCTCNAAACATTAAAGAAAAGTCTCGGAGGCTAAAATAAATTAAATGTTAAACAAATTTTTCAAATCATAAAGCTCACTTTCCTCCTATGATAAGGGTTATGTCTTGTACACAATCTTGGTGAAAATAAATTCTGTGTTTCCCTAAATATCATTACAGTTTACAACACTCATTAGCAATATGACACAGGAAAGTGTTAACCTTGGACCTAAAATTCTATTCAGGTAGAATCATATGAAGTAGAGAAAATGGGCTATGTCAAATATTTAATTAAAATGTATTGGGAAGCCTATCTCTCTGGAACATAAACACATTTGACAACTTTGATTAAGGATTTTCTGTATGAAAATGCCAACTTTCAGTTTCTTTTAGTCTTCATGTGTGCTGTGTTTGGAAGTCAAACAAGAGAATTTAGCACTTGAGTAAAATCATCACTGCTGCACTGTCATCTGGAAGGATGTGACAAAGTGCAGTGACATTTACAAACCCTTTGATTGCCAAGGATGATTAGATGCTCTGGCTAGTCACAGAAGCATTTATTGTTTCTTTGCAACAACTGTAAAAGAGTCAGTCATCACATTCTATGTGCTCAGTAGAAAAGGATGCAAAATATCCAGCCTAGAAATATTAGGAATAAAATCCAGGGGACTAACTTGCTTGGCCTACTTTTCCAATGCTTAGAATCATAGGAAGAGCTTGGAATATCAAGGTGATTATGAAACTGTAAAGAATGTATTAATTTTCTACAGTTTGGTTTAATAAATGCCACTCAAAGGCAAAGGAGATCAAACCCCATGGATTAATGATAAAGCTTTGTTTCAGTTTTAACTGGTTGGATAAGATTTATCTGTCCATAATTTAGCTACTTAAGGTAGCAGCTCAAGACCTTCTGGGTACTCCTTTCCGCATTCACTGCCAAAGTGCCATTTACCTGTTTTGGTCACTATTTAAGCATGAATTATTAAAAAATTGTATAAATAATAATCTCCGAATCATGGTCAAGCTCCCAGTTTATATCCTCAAAACATTTTGCTTACTTGCAGGAAAAGTTATTTTTAAAAGTATCTGTGCCTTTGGAATAAAAGCCATACATATCTATACTGGCACCTTAAAATTTTCTGCTTGTTTGTCTACAAGGAATACATTATCTCATGGCTGACCTGAGAATTTCAAAGTGTATGATGCTCAAACTGCAAAATATAGAAGACATATTCTACGCACCTCAGCTCCCCTAGTGTGAAATTAATTTCTTAAATACATAGCAGCCAAAATACTATTTGTATTAAAAGGTATGAGTTCAGATATTACAATAATACACTTTGTTGTGTTTTTCCCTCTGATGAAAGAATTATAAGTGTCAGTCATATTCCTAAATGCATAAATAGAACCTAGTATCTAAGACAGAAAGAATGCAGTACAATTGCTTTATAGTTTTTCTTAGAATTAAAAACGTTTTCCTTTTCCAAAAGTTTACAAGCTGCTTTTGAGTTGTGGGACTTGGTGGTACCATCTGCCCTCTACATGCAGTTGTTATTATAATTTTGCGCTCATGGACATTTTATAGCAGCAGCTCTGCAATTAGATGATGATTAGTAAGTTGTCCAGTTTTAAATAACTAGGTTTGCAGAAAGCAGTGCACCAATTGCACCTCTGTCCAGATGTTTTGTGCAGATGGTGCACTGTTTGCTAGGAGGTATAAATAAAAAAACCCTTGGTCTGAGGACATGTGTATGCATGACTCCAAGAAGTGGATTAGTCTCCTCTATCTTTCCATATCTATTTCTGAGAACTGTTTTGTACTGTTCTTTCTGAGATTACTTTAGTTCTACAAAATCTATTAGAATGAGGATGATCACAATTCTTGATGGACTGAGACTAGCTTCATAAAATTTAACATTATGCATGAATGATATCCTCAACTGTGATGAACTGATTCTGGTTTTTTTGAACATTAGGTAATATTAAAATAATGAATGAAAAATAATGTAGCCAAGAATTGGAAGAATAAAACAATCTTTCAAATGAATATGACTCACCCTTCTGAGAGTTGAGTTTTTATGACTATAACGTCATCTGTTTTAATGTTGATATTGACCACAGAGTGGGCCCTAAAAGATCTACTTCAGATATATTCATTCAATAGTTAGAACATGTTTACTTTAAACAAGTATTTAATGCTAATGTCATGCCATGACTGTTCTGTTGACCTATTCAGTATAGATTTATATTTCTTTTGAAATGCCCCGGCAATCGCCACACTTTATATGGATGACAGGTACATTATAAAATGTACTGTTATCTCTAATATTCATAGCTAGGGGACATAGTTAAATTAAGTCAAGCCTACAATGGAGAAGACTCTGCTGTGTAATTAAATCCCAATCCTTGCAACTGGAGGCCTTGTAGGTACTGTCACAATTTAGGAGTTGTCTGGTGACCAGAGAAGAAAATGAAACATCTGTGAAAATCAAGGTAACAGGTCTGTTTGGTTGACTGATTGATTGAACATCTTGGACTAAATGAAAGACTGATTTAGACAAAAGACAATGAGATACAAGTAACATTATTTAATTTTCTAACACTCAGAAGAAATATTTGCCACTCTCTTTTTTGTCCCACCGTTCCCTGTAATTGACAGGACAGAAGAGAACACAACTTGTGTTCCAGACCCCTTGAGCAGCTGTCTCAAGTTCCTGAGGTCCCCCTTGATTGTCCACAGTCTTCTTGAGACTTTGTTGTTATCCACCTGGAAAACCAGTAGTGGCTTATAATCATTGGGCTATACAAGGAGGGGAAGTTTCCTGGTAATGTCTCTTACCTGGGCCGTATTTAATGCTAATGTAATGCCATGACTGTTCTGTTGACCTATTCAGTATAGATTTATATTTCTTTTGAAATGCCCCGGCAATCGCCACACTTTATATGGATGACAGGTACATTATAAAATGTACTGTTATCTCTAATATTCATAGCTAGGGGACATAGTTAAATTAAGTCAAGCCTACAATGGAGAAGTNCGGGGAAACACACCTCCCTATGTGTTGGGTCTGGTCAGCTTATCGGGCCCTCTATATCTGTCAAAAGGGAGTTACCAATGACTAACAGCTTTCCTTTGCTCTTAATTGAGGAGGTTGTGATGCTTGGGGTAGGCTATCCTGCCTTAGGTGATCTTTCCGACCTTCATCCACGTTCTCGCTTCCCTGGTCCTCAGATTCCAGCGCATCATACCTATTGTATAAGGGCATCTGGGGAGATAAGTTAAGTCAGGAGTGGTTTCATGAGCCACCCTGAGCAGAAGCCCGTTTCTACTCCCCTTTTGAGATGGTCCCCTAAGGTCCCCTTCTTCTGCCTGGTGGTGAGAACGTAGGGGATCCATTGCTTCTTGTGAAGTGGATGGTGGATCTGCTTGTCTCAGGCATGGTAGAGTGTGTCTCCAAAAGGGTAACAGAAGGATGAGGCATTAAAATAGGAAATTTCAAGTACTTGGGGTTAAGATTGAGAGTCCAGTGATGTATATCAGAAGTAGAACTCTTTGAATAGTTAAGGTATAAACTGCAGTCTTGTCTGGGTTTTATTTGGTTTTAATAAATAAATTTTGAACAGTGTATAGGCATTAAGATGGATGACATTCTATTGTTTTATTTGTCTTCTTGAGAAAATAATTGTTTCAATGACCATTTTGAACTTCCTTATCTTTTCTGCACATTCCCACTTAATGACAGCTTCTTTCTAATGCAGTTAGCCCTATCATAACCTCTTCATGTCAGTCCTTATGGTCAACTTGGACAAGGTAGGTGCTGTTAATGTCTGAGCCACAAAGGCTCCTGTCATATAAAGCCAGAATAGCTTGTCTTAAGTTTGTATTCAGACAGTTAAAACGCCAGCTGCTCACTGCTGTAGGCAACATATAGTTTATTTCTCTTTCAATCATGATCCCTAGTACTTCTTAGGAAGGCAGCCTGAGGAATGATAGCGATTAATACAAATTTAAAGTCAGAGAAAAGATTATCACAGAAAATTTCCTTGCTTGTGCCAGAAAACATTGGCAAACGCCTGTGATTTAAAATATCTCCTTGACAGTTTTGATTATAATTAAATTGCAGACATATGGGAGGCGAATAACTGAATGTCATTTAAGCAAAGAAAAGTTTTAGAAGCAAAGAAATAAGGGACTTCTTTCTTATTGAATGTAATTTTTCTTCTTTCCCCACTGTTCTTTGCTTTTGTAACTGATCCAGCAGTGTAACCAACAGTTTATTGTAAATATTTTTCTGATGTGAAAAGTAAAGAGATTCTGACTGTGTACAAAAGGATTAGTGTTCTCTTTGTAGTCCAGAATTACAGTAAATTAAATTTTCTGGGAACATAGTAAGGACATCAGAGAAATTAGAACCTGCTTACAAGATTGGAATACTTTATGTATTGCTTTCTTAATCAGCAGTTTCTTGAAAACTTCTATCTGTTACAGATATATATAGCAGCAAAGATTTGGTCTGATTGCCTTTGTTTATAAAGTGTCATTATTGATTCAGTTCTGAGGAGATTTAAAGTATGCAGCAATGAATAAGACAGCTGTGTTGATGACTATAAAGATTAAAAGGAAAGAATCAATATCTGTTTTTAAAATGTTGAAGTATCTAAATAATCTATTATTTTTATTTTCTAAATTACCTTTTATTATGCTGTACATGAATGAAAAGTGAGCCTTGGGTGGATTATTTTGCCTCCAGTGAAATTTTTCCAGTATTTTGAAATACAGTGATTAACTCCAAGTCCTGTTTAACAACAGCCAAAATAGCCAATTAAACCAGACTGTACCCTAGAATATTCCAATCCTTACTTTTACAAGCATGTAAAAACCAAAACTCAATCCCTGCCAAAAACATAGAAAATTATTAATATATTTATGCTCCATATACACTTAAAATACTTGCATGTAATAATGCTCATAATTTCCCTCAAAAATATTTGAGATCGTGACTTTTTGAACTCTAATGTCTTTTCAATGTGTTTCCTTAAATGTTACACATCTGTAGTTCTACTTGGTAATTTTTATAAAAAATTTAGTGCAACAATAACAGAAGAAACAAGAAGGATCAGTGTAAACTTAAAATACAGGAAAAAATTAACTCAAAATTAAGGTAAGAGATAAGATTAGGATTCAGGGAGTGTGAGAAAGCCTACAGTTCTAGAGCTGCTGCAGCTGCAAAAAGCATGTCAAGGTGAGCATGGCACTACACCAACATTGCTCCCTCAAATACCCATGTTCTTGTGGAGCTCACCCTCAACCCCAATCTGCCATTGGTAGAATATCTTCAAAGGAAGTTAAAAAAGGTAGAGAAAAAAATGGAAATCTGTTACTGGAAAAAGGTACTGCAAGAAGAATAGAAAAAAATAAGCAGCTTTTTTTATAACATGGCTGTCTTAATTACTTGGTTTGAGTATGCTGAATATCTGCTTCCACAAATTCAGAACTATTTCTGAAAATTCTTTCTATGATTGTTTAATTTTAGAATCTCCATTACTTAGAGACAAGAAAAAAGGACCTCTGGAAAAATATTGAAAAAAATGAGAAACTGATGTTATAGAGGAAGATTAAAGCAGATTACATAATAACAGTCTATTTAAGAAGCCTCTGGAGATAAAGGGAAACCTTGACCAGATGAGAGTAACCAGCGGAATGGTGCTGACAAAATTTGGTTTTTCTGCCCTGTAAGTGGGCTACAAGGTAGTGCTCATCATTGGTAAGGCAAAAATCTAGTTTGCACTAATAACAAAATGGGAGGGATGCAAAATATGTAAGGAAGTACTGAGATCTTCTCAGAAGAAGGGAATGCCTCAAGAACAGGTGTAGGGATGGTTTCACTCAAATGCATTGGGAGCTGCCAAACAGGCAGGGAATAAAAGCTTTATGAGGAGCATGACCACAGTAGAGTAAAATGGACTGTTTAGGGAAAGAAGTAGACACAACTTTAATAGTGGTAAGCAATTAGCCAGCATTAGCAACTTCATTAGTGGTAAGTAATTCAGAGATAGAATATTTAGATTGAATGTTAATACTTGGCCTGTCCTAGGGAAAGAATTTTCATTCAGGTTAGGAAAGTAATCTTGAGGCTGGATTCTTCCCTTTCTAGAACTGTAGTTTAAAATCTGGTATTTTTATATTTAGATCACTTTTATTTTAAATGTCATACCTAAAGTATGCTTATAAAGTTTTTCTGATGTCTCTTCATTGATATGAGTGATGTTAAGAACCAAATCTTCTATCCTTTGTGTGGGAGGTTAAATTGCTGGATTAGGGAGTGTCCATCTGAGACAAATCTGTTATCTATGATTTAACATTGCAATAGCTACTGCACCCGTATGTTAAAAAGGGATCAATAACCTTGAAGGATGAGTAGAGCAAGACCAAACATATTGGCAGTTACCACAGAGCACCTGACAAGTTTGAATTCATCCTCTATCTCAGTACAAAACACTTGCTCATATATCCATATTCCTATATTATTATCACCAGGTCCAGTACTCACCATTCTTTCAAGGTGTCCTTCAGCATGTTGCTAAATTTATAAGATCTGACAGAATCAGAGCTAACTAGTTTAATTTTTCTGGAAAAAAAGTGTAACTTCTACTTCCTAATCTTCTGCTCTGTTATTATTGTCTGAAATAGTTGAGGTTTCTTTAACTCATTATATCACATTATTCAAATCCTATTTTCATTGTAGTAAAACTAGTACAGCCCCTTGTATTATTCTGTGTTTAACATTTGCTTTCTATGTACTGCCCACTTAATTTCTATCATTGTGTGTGTCCAGGTACATCATCCAACAATTTGACCCAAACAATCACTGAGGTAACACGCATTGCAGAATAAATTCTATCGGGTTTTTTATTTAATATTTTATTTAATTTTTTAATTTTTTTATTTATTCTTGTACTGAAAGAAGTCAAGATGAGAGCATGACAAATAGAAAAAGATGTTATATCAGACTATAAACATAGGTAACTCTAAACATGAATAAACAAACTATTAACCTACTTTTGGTGCAGCTCTTTACTGGTAGGAATAAACCACAAATATTTCTGTCAATTTACCATTTTTAAGTCTGGCATTCTGATGCATCAACTTCAGACAATGTGAAGTCAATACCAAGGGAATCTTAAACATAGAAGAAGAAAGATATTTTATTATTCCTTTTTTAAGATAGGTGTCACTTGACAACTGCTCATAGTCGTAGTTACAGATTAAAAATCATCAGATGATGAAAACATTTCTCTTTACCTAATTAACACATTTCAAAAAGGTAATTCTAATGACAACCTTTTTTCTGACAATGATTATGAGCAAAGGGTTAAATCTCCCCTGATCTCCCCTGTTGATTTCTGCTGCATGAATGAAAGCATAGGACTACAGAGGACACTAGCTCAGAATACAATGCCAGATAAGCATGTCTTTTCTTCTTTACCCAAGACAATATATAGGGTAGAATTAACAGCAAGAAAATCATCTTCTATGAAGAACTGCTTCCTCTGCTTCAGATTATAAAGCATTGTATGAATATTATGGGTAAAGGCTTTGGGTCTCACATTTCCTAGTGTAACCAGGTTGCTGTGGGGGGACTAGAGATGGGCAGAAAACAAGGATGAATCAAAAAAAGTAAATTCTGAACTTATTTTGGTCTTTTCTTTGTTTTTGAAAATCTGAACTTTGATATAAATCTGTTACAAGTTGGAAAGAGAGTAGAATTTGTATTTCAAGTGTGGCTTCATCTGTATGATTTACAGAAAGGACTCATCTATGTCAAGTTTTTGCTGGAAATAACTTGTTTTTCTCTCTTTTTCAGAATTCTGCAAAATATTCTGACAAGTGTAGACTGTGCCTATATTTTATAATTTTTCTAAGATATAGAATTTGGGCTTCATTTTGCTGAGGAATTTTTATTGTACCCCTTGAGGTCAGTTAAACACATATTTCTGCTTAAATATAATAAAAAAGAGAAAATACGGAACACTGCATTGGACATGGTCCTACTGCCATAAGTGGTTCTACAAAGACTCTACAAACACAACTCATAAACTAGTTCCTCATCCACACTTGCACTGGCACCAATCCCATGAGAGTCAGCGTGAGGCAACTCAGTGCAGCCTTGGATTTGTTCCCCACCCCAATAGTGCTGCCCAAAGGCAGCCCCTGTTCGCACCCATTCCAAGCGGGTTATAAGTCAATGCTGAGGCTGTTTCTTTTCTCATCATTGTTGTGGTTTTAAGTAGTCAGAGTTTTTTATTAGCTGGGGGGGCTATGAGAGGCTTCTTTAAGAAGCTGCTGGAAATTTCTTAGCTCCAGTCTAGCCAAGGTCAGCTGGTAACGCCTCTGTGACAAAATATTTAAGCAGAAGAAAAAAAAAGACAAGGCAGAACATCATGGCCACTTAAGGGAGAGGAGAGTGAGAAGTTTGATTAACATCAAGGTTGGAGAGAAGAAGAAAGAGAAGATGCCTTCAACACTGAAATAGGGCCCCAGCAACCCGTGGGGGACCATAGGGAGCCAAGATTCACCTGCAAACCCATGGAAGACTCCATGCTGGAGCAGATAAGTGCTGGAAAAGAGAGGCTGTGATCCTGTGGGATGTTTGATGTCTGTGTTTGGAGCAGGGGCCTGATGGAGTCCTGTAGGCTGTGGGAAGAAGCGACCCACACTGGAGCAGCAGAGCAGCATTTCTTGGGAGGACCGGTGGCCTGTATGAATCTACACTGNGTGTATGGGTTCTTGGCTTTTGGCCAGAGTCAAACCATAACAATCATCAAAAGAAAACTTCACTCCCTTACAGGCCTCTCACTCCAAGAAAGATGTTGAGATGCTGGAGTTAGTTCAGAGAAGGACAACAAATCTGGTGAATGGTCTGGAGCACGAGTCTGATAAGTAGCAGTTGATAGTACTGGGTTTTTTGGCTTGGAGAAAAGAATGCTTAAGGGGGACCTTATCACTCCCTACAACTACCCGAAAGGTGATTGTAGACAGGTAAAATTTGCTCTCTTTTCACAAGTAACTAGTGATAGGGCACAGGAAACAGTTTCAAGTTGTTCCAGGGGAACATTAGATGGGATTTTAGAGAAGATTCTCCATGGGAAGGGTTTTCAAGCACTGGAACAGGCTGCCCAGGGAAGTGGGTGTTTGACTATGCCTGGAGGTATTTAAAGGATACGTAGATGTGGCACTTAGGGACATTTATTGCTGAGCAGTACTTGCACAGTGTCAAGGCTTTTTCTGCTTCTCACCCCACTCCACCAGTAAGAAGGCTGTGGGTGTACAAGGTACTGGGAAGGGACACAGACAAGACAGCTGATCTTAATGGACCCAAGAGATGTTCCAGACGATATGGTGTCATGCTCAGCATATAGAGATGGGGGAAGAAGAAGGAAGGAGAGATTCACAGTGATGGTGTTTGTCTTCCCAAGTCACCATTACACGTAATGAAGCTCTGCTTTCTTGGGAAAGGCTGAACACCTACCCCTTCATGAGAAGTGGTGACTTAATTATTTGCTTTTATTGCATATAACTTTTGCTTTACCTCTTGAACTGTCTATCTCAATCCTGGAGTTTTCTCCTTTTTACAATTCTGACTCTCTCCGCCATCCCAGTAGTAGGGAGTGAACAAGCATCCACTTAGGGCTGAGCAGCCTATCAGGGTCAACACACAACAGTTAGTAGAATATGTAGAGACCCAAGAAGAAATGGCATAAATAAAATACAGCTGATTTGAGCAGAACCGTTTAAGCTCACAGAATATTTTACAGTGGTTTCTCAGTGCTTTCCACTGCACATTTATTGTTTGCATTGGAAGTCATATACAAATAGCAAAGCATTCATAATTGAGAATTCTTTAATAAAACAAAGTGTTTATGGTATGAAAAAAGAGAATCATGTTTTTGAACATTAAAAATTCTGTGAGTGTCACACTTGCATATCAGCTTCTCACAGCAGTGGGAAAACCTCCGAGTACTACAGAAAAACCTATAAATGGAACAGCCGTGGTGTCCACCTCTCATATTTCTTCCTTACTATAGCATAAGTAAATTTTATTTTCTCATCTTCCAATTCTGAACAGCATATCCCTCAAACATATAGGCAAGTCTAAGTGAATTTCATGTTCTAACAGAGATTTTAAGAAGAAAGCTTGTTCAGAAGTGAAAGGATAGGTCAGATTTATTTTTGTTTTCTAAACCTTTGCCTTTTAGTGCACATAGATCCCCCTTTATCATTTCAACTTCTTTTATTTACTATGTGATCTGCATATTGTTGGAGTCCAGGATATCAGGACTACACCTCAAAGTGCCCTGGAGGATCTGGGATCCTCACAGAGACCCCAGCAGGATACAGTTTTTGATCTGGGCCCCTGGGAAAAGCTTCCAACATTGATGGAAGAAGCAAAATCAACAAAAATATAATTTGGATCATAGTTTAGTTTGTCATAGAAGTGCAACTTATAGTTTTAGGTTTTGTAGTATAGTTATAAAAGAAGACAAGACGGAGGATTTTGGGTGTTGCCTTGAGTGAGGAATGTTGCTTGGTTAATAACACCCAGGGCCATATCAAGACTTAAATACTGCTTCTTAGCTGGGACTAGTTCATTTTTACAGAAAACGAGGGCACCCCATGCTTAAGGTACAAATTGCATGAGTGTAGATGCTCCTTGCCTGTCTCTCCAGCTTTCTTTTCTGTTACTGCAGTAAAAGTGGAAGCTAAATAAAATGGTTAGGATCCTTCCTTGGGGAATACTTAAGACATTTAGAAGAGACATAGAAGCAGATGTGATTTGCATCGTTTTTCAGCTTAAAATGAATCTTACTGCTTACAAGACATAATTTGGTATCAGGTACTAAATCCTGAAGGCTTTTTTTGGTCTTGGAGTACTTTATTAAGTATGCTGTAAATGTATCCATATAGCTTATATGGCAAAAAATGTTCTTAGCACTGCTTCAAAACCATCTTCCATATGAAATTCTGCTTCCAAAATGTATGTGAGTAGGTGTAATATAAAGTATAAAAAGACAAATGTGTGGAGTTACTTAATGTCTGGACTAAAACCTTGGGATTATTTGTGACATATCTCACAGCTCAAAACCTTTGTCTATGATGAAAATGATTTACAGTGAAATTCTTGTGCACTACTGCAAATTTGCGGTTTGAGAACTCAAGATGTCATGTTTTTGTTTTCTTTTCTAGATGACAGTGTTTGACTTGTCAATATTATTACACTCTCAGCGTCTGAAACAAAATGATTTTGATCAAACTGACTGTTGTGAATGATCTCTGGACTGAGCTAATGTCCAAAGTGTTCATAAGAATTCTGGGAGGTGGTGGTCATTCTAACGATTTGGGACTAGAGATTTCCAGCACCCTATAAGTAGGGCTATTGCCCCAGCACTTTTTGTTTTAATAGCACAATCATAAGCTTTGAATGTCCTTGACTGACTTTTTTCTCCTGCTTTGTCTCTCGAAAATTCTACACCAGTTATGAGCTGTATGTGGCACAACACATCAAGCAGGATCAGCTTTATTGGCTCTCATAAAGCATCAATAGAATCACCATGTTGGTTTAAAAGTACATTTTGAACCTTAAATGCAATGTACATCTCTGCTTTCTTTAATGTTCTGAGCCACAAAATAAGGAAGAGTTGGGTATGGAGAAGTTTAAGATGATTTGGTCTGTTTAGCAAAGAAAAATAAATGGTATTTGAAGTGTGAGATCTGGCAAATACATATTCTTCTTTTTGACAGCAAGAGGAAGGGATTTAATTTTTCTTTTAGTTTTGTATCTGCGTATTCCATTTTTATTATTTTTTCCAGGCAATTCTATTTTTAATTTTTCTTAAAAAAAAAAAAAAAAAGAGAGCCTGTTCAGGGATATTCTTTTATATATTTGTCATAGAATAAGGTGAAAAAACCAACAAAGTGAATTTTCTTCTGAACAGAAGAATCATGAACTGGATTTGTGATAGTATTATATTTGGTATAAATCTTTCAAAGTATTAGCCAGCTATTCATAATCCAAAATATGTTTAGATCACTTTCTCGCCATTTCCTCGAAAAATTTTCTGACCAGTAGGTTCTTATACAGAACGTACAAGGTAATCCTAATGATATTAACCCTTGGAGAATTGTGGACATCAGTAGTCATATGAATTTACTGTATGTTTCTGGTTAAATGGAATATTGATGCCTCCCATTTTCCACCAAAGAGAATATAGTGGCGGGAAATGTAAAATCTGAGTCAATTTCTAAAAATTAGATGCTCCCTAAACTGGGAATTCAAGGGGTAAAAGTATTCAGCTTTTCTGAATACTTTTTTTTCATTCCCAGTTCTGTTATTTCCTCCAGTATAACTCTGGGCAATCAGATCTCCGATATGTATTCTGTCTACTGAGAGTAAAGTATCTATAAGTGATTGAATTTTACTACACGTATATGCAGTGCCTATATGCAGTGATGCTAATTAGCATGTGTTACAAATACACAGAAATGGATCTTGAAACAATAATTTGTGCATAAGGCTACTCCAAAGTATAAGTATTATGCATCATATCAAAGGTTTAAATTCTGTAGTTCTTTAACTTGTTAAAAATACAGTAGCTACAGGGAATGTATCTTACACCATTATGAAATAAATCTTTACATCAAATAAACAGTGGCACTAAATTTACTTTCCATGCGTCAAGGTAAAATTTGAAATGTGCAACTGTGTTGCAATGTGTGATTAGCATGTATTTCTCACTGTATATTATTGTTCTGTTACATAGTATATCCTGTTATGATGTGCCCCACCCCTCACCCCAGATGGTTTGTCCCTTCCCTTGTCCTCCCTTCCCATTGGCTGGAGCTCCTACAAGAACCAGGGGCCGGAAATGGGAAGGGCTCTTTCCTTGGTTATCCCACATAAGCTTGGACCCTCCAGGTGGCCTGTTGCCTCTGGAGTGAATAAACTTATATTATATGTAACCATGGAGAGCCGCCATCACCTTCTTCGTCCTCCGTTTCCCTCAGCCATCCCCTGGGGAGTGCAGGGGCACACTCACCCTTCAGCAAGCCCTGACAGGGGATGGCTACACAACTGTATTTGTTGTGGTGTGCATTTATCAATGAACTGTTATGCATTATCTTTTAATACTCTCTAAGGAAAGAGACTTTTAAATTTGTATTTCTCATAAAAGAAGTTTTATCATGAATCACACACAGAATCACACAGAATTAACAAGGTTGGAAAAGACGTTTAAGATCATCAAGTCCAACCTATTACCTAACACCACCTTATCAACCAAACCATGGCACTAAGTGCCATATCCATGGACGGTTACTAAACCACCCTGGGCAGCCCATTCCAATGCCCAATCACTCTTTCTGTGAAGAATTTTTTCCTAACATCAAGCCAGGATGGAGAGAATTGGGGTCACAAAAGGTGAAGATCATGAGTTGAGATAAGGACAATTTACTGGAAACAGCAATGAGATAAGAAAACCCACAGTTAAAGCAAGAATACCAATGAGAGGAGATACAAGAAAAAGGTGAACGATTCACATGGAAAATCCCCAACAACATCAGACCACTCCCTCCACCATATTAGGCTGACCCATCCCTGAAAAATGACATAAGGTGGTATAGAATAACCTCCAGGTCCTAGCCATGCCCTCTCCTGGCTACTGTAAAAATTAACCCTATCCTGGCCAGAACCAAGCCAAAAGACCAAAACAGAAAAAAAAAAAATTGTCCTAAATTCCTCCAAATGTGGTCACAGTAATCTTGCTTCTAGAAGCAGGAGGTTACGAATTGCTCTCTTGTGTCCCTTCCAAGAAAAGCTGGTAGCTGGAACTCAGGCCTTTATTGTCAGACATCTGTTTCATTTCATGGGTTTTTTTTTCACTAGGTTGACCTCAGAAAATGATTTCATTAACTTTGCCTTTGGGGGTCTGTCACGCTGCCACTTCAATCAAATATATGCTCCAAAGGGAACATATGCACTGATAAACCAAAAGACAAAGTAACCCATTAGATCTGTGAAAAAGATTTCACGAAACATCATTAAATCATTAAAATGTTATTATTATGAATATGTAAATAAATAATAAATCCATACTGGAAAGTGTTGAAAAACTGCAATAACTCAATAGGAGTGGATTGTTTTCTACTTTTTCAAGACTCAATTAATAGTTCTAGGAAAAAGCATTTTTTAAGAGCCTTCCACATTTTTTCTTTTATTGCAAATAAGAAATACATATGTGAGTTTCTATTACTTAAATTCATGAGGATGTACATTCTGTTCTGATGTACATTTAACATTTAATACACAGGTGGAATCTTCATGAATGTATAATGAAACTGCTCAAATATTAATATATATGAGCTATTCATGTATCCTGAGATAAAGGTGATTATGTGTCAAATGTTATCGTTTGACCCAATGGTTATCCAGCTTGACATTGTGATTAATGGGATTTACACAAAGTGGTGGCTCATTGCTGCTTCTAATAAATCCCATTATGTTCACTTGTCACTAGCCAAGTATTGAAATAAATGGCTGATAATGTACAATTCAGATAAGGAATCTGTGAACAAAGAAACCTAGCTGAAGAAGGAAAAACAAATACCACTTGAGTACATATACCTTGGCCTATTACCAGAAGAATTATATAGTCTGTATAAATGTTATTAATAAATAAAACTATAGCATTTATTGTGGCATTCAGGGTTTACAGACTTCAGCAACCAAACAGTCTGGAAGACTTCGGCCAAAGACCTTTATTATTCTCATTATATTACATCTAACTTTCAGGGTTCTTGCAGGGCTTTTTATACCTACTTTTAAGCATCACTTTGCTATAGTTCCCATATATAGTTCCCATTCCCCTATACAGGGGAATGCGAACTAAGTAGCTAAGTGGTTAAATTATACCCAGCCTGGGTTTGAGTGACAGCTGAGAGTCACCTTGTTACCACTTGCAAAGGCCCATGGCCTAGTTTGATTACAGCTGTTTCAGGGCAGTTAGCCAACGTATTATATTGCTAATAGACTTTAACTGAAACCTCCAACAATTTATAAAGGATTAAAAAAAAAAACCAAACAAAAACCCAACAACAAAAACTCTTAGTTTTCTGCATTCTAAGGGAAGGATATGGGCTACAGAACAGGAAGAGATGAATGTCATTCATACACATAGGGCTCTTGCTGAGGACTTTATAATGGACTAAAACACAGAAATTAATAACAGGAATTAAAGACAAAGAAAAGCTTTTGTTTGTGAGAACAGTCAGGTATGTAAAAAAATTAATAAAAAGTTTGTTCCTAATACAGTTATCAAACTGGAGGCTGCTATGCTTTCTGCTTATGAAGGCTAGAAAGTACAAGTAGCTGTTGAAATGGGTTCACTCTTGTTCCCTCAAAACTATTTCCTCTGTAACTTATAGATTATTCTCATTTTCTCTTCTGCCTTGTGACAGAAAATATTTAGTGTAGCACTAGCCAATCCTTGTGTTCTCCAGAAAAATTTCCAAGGTGATATACAAGTTTAATTACAAGTGTAAATGCAATCTCAAAGGCTAATCCAAGACATGGTTTGTGAGAAGGACCATGTCACTTTTCTTAATAGTCTGAGTTTAATCTATTTAAACAATCTGGCTATACTAGTAGGCAACTAAAACATATTTAGTTTTTAACTATCTAAAACATATTTAAAAGTAGCATTGTTACCTACATGGTTTAAAAGAAAATTTGGGTGAAAAGGCTTTTTAAAGAAAGAACCTGATGGATTAATGTGGTACCTCTGTTTTGTAAGGCGGTCATAAGTCACAAAATTGCTAGGATTTCTGCAAAGCATTTGCTACACAGTTAATGAGATCTCATGAAATTGCATTTTTACATATATTCCTTTTCTGTTGTGTTCTGATAAGCCATGGCTGGAAATTACTGCAGGAAAGAAAAGTCTGTGTAGGATAGTCAAATATGGGATCAGTTTCTCATGAGTATTAAGGTCTTGTGAAAAGTAAAACTAGATGGTTCTGGAAATACATTTTCAGTAAAGATATCATTAATACCATTGCAAAAAGTCCTGGCAGTATACAATACTTCATGTTATTCTGAATTTGCATTTTCACATGATTAACTGCATATTAGTTACATTCCACCATGAGCACAATCAACAGGTGGCAAGTCAGTTTGGACCAAGCTACTAAAATCACGTCTGGGATGGAAGGTACTGGCACCGCAAGAGTAAATAGCAGCCACAGGGCTCCTCGACATGTTGCATGTCCTATAGAATTAATGTACATTCAGGTTCTTCAGATGATCATGATCATGCCTGATCTTTACTTGAAGGGGGAAGGATTTTGCTCTCCAAGTTCCCATGTGAAATGTGGGAAGAGAGATTGTCATTGAAGACTGAAGCAAAAAAGTTATTGAGTACCTCAGCCTTCTCCTCATCCATTGTTACCAGTTTTCCAGCATTTTTATCAGGGAGGTTGTATCTTCTTTGATCTTTATTTTTGTTTTGGTTAACATACCTGTACAAGTCCTTCTTGTTATTGTTTGTGTCCCTTGACAGGTTCAGTTCCAGCTGATGAGATCAAAGAAAGCTTAAGCATGTTTAAACATGCAGAATGGGTGTAAATATCTGAACAAAATTAAAATGTGTACTGTATCTAGCAAAAATACTCTCTGGAAGAACATCACAGACATCTGGTAACATATGAGGAAGATATATGCGGAAAAAGGGAGGGAAAAAAGCATATGCACTGAGTCCCAATGGCAATGCAAACACCTGTAAATTCTACCTGGGCGTGATGAGTTCAGGCTACCAATGAAAGGATTTCTACCTTACAATGAGGTTCTGGGACAATATTTTACTAGTTTTTGAAAAGATATAAGTTTATCTACTTTAGAAAAGAATTTGTTTCTAAAAGGAATCACTTGGCCAGTTCACCATAGTAGAGACACAAATCTAGAATTTGCATTGTATACCTCTTCAGTAAAATATTATTCCTTTCACAAATTTAGACTGCTTATATGTATTTTATATATGTATATATGTTTTATTTACTTTTCCAGTAATTTTTCTTTTAATACAATTATATGTATACTTGCTTTGCTTCTTTAATCTTCTAGGAGGCTTTCATCTCTATTTCATGTGCAGTTATTACATGGCTTATGTAGAAGTAATTTTTTTTGTGTGTGATATCCTGACAAAAATGAGTTTGTTCAACTATAGTAACAACACAGTGCTGGAAGTCAGTTATTTCATAAGAGATTTTTATTGCTACCAGAGGAAAGAGAAGTGGATAATCAGTACCCTAAGGGAAATGAATGAGTGCTATAATTCAATTCCTAAGTGACCTGGCAATTAATAACCAATAATTATGAGGCCCAAAGAGCAAAATAATAAGATATGCTGTAAATTACTTCAGGAACAGATTGCATGAGAAAGGGCACAATTCTCAGGCATTTATAGGCCAACAAAGAATTTTTTAATACTCTTATATCTGTAGGTGAACTCTGCTATGTGAAACAAAATAATATAGTCTTCATCCTTTTATGATGATAACATGATTACATAAATAATGCTAAGTAATTTTTCATAGCCAAAATATGCAAAGCTCACCAGTTTGAGCAATGTAAGGTTCACTAACATCTACCTATATGAAAAGTATGGCATGCCTTAGTGACAGTGTAGTGAAATAAGATATATTATCATGTAATTTAATACACGGTAAAGGAAAAACCCTAATAAATAATCTATATGTAAAAGTACAGAATAATATAATATCAAATTATTAAAAAGGGATAATTTGAGCTAATACTGGGAAAAGAGATGTTCCTACTAATTTGTGCTTTATTGTTATTCTTGGATTTTCACTTTTTCCCTATAGCTTTTAAACCTAAATCTTACATATGTAATTGTAAGATATATGTTTCATTGCTGTGCTCATCCTGACACTCAAATATTGAGGTAAACCTTAGCTGCAAATGAATTATGGCACAGATGAAAAATTTGTGGAAATGCAATCTCATGAGTACCTAAAAAACATCTCAACTTCATTAGATTTCAAGTCACTGTGTGTGTACACACACATAGCCATATATGCAATAAGATACAGGAAAAGGACTTGGTTAGAACACCTTTTTTATTAGAATGCATCTCTAACTTCTTTTATTTAAAACAATTTTCAAATATCAACATAGTGAAGCTGGAAAACAGACAAAGAAATTGTAGAAAAATATTTTAAAAAGTCACATCCACAAACATATACAAAAGAATCTTTCAGGTTGGAAAAAACTTTTAAGATCACTTAGTCGAATCATAAACCTAGCAGTGTCGAAGGGTGGAAACTGTCTAAAAAATATAAAAATGTAAAAATATTTACTTTTTGTAGGGAAAAAGAGTGTTACTTTCTTATAAGAATGTAAAACAAATATAAAGAAATATAAAGAAATATATAAATAAATTAGATAGATATATATATTAATAGAGTACAAAATAAACTTCAACCTTACAGGTTCAAAAGAAAAAAAATTACCTTAAAAATATTAATAATTTCAGTAATGCTGATAGGAAGCAAACAAACAAACTAAACCTTCTGAAATTTCACAGGCATTTAGGAAAAAATTTTCCATATAATTGTAATCTGAGAATTTTTGAAATTGTGATTGCACAGCACCAAAGAATTTAATTGGGAAAAATATGCCTTTATGCAAACATTTAATACTTCCCAAGCAACACAAATACCAAGAAACAGAGCTCACTTATACCAGGGAAACATTTCTTTCCTAGGTGTTATGGTTTGACTCTGGCTAAAAG
>WEIV01004804.1:85599-138029 GCA_013390005.1 Calyptomena viridis
TTAAAACCATGACACTAGGCAACATTCTGTCAGGGGAGCTCAATTTCTCTGTACAGCTAAATTGTTAAAAAACTGTGGCATGGGTTGAAATTCGGTACAGGGCAGACAGTTCCAATACACAGTCTGAAAGTAACCCTTCAAGTCTGCTAGCAAAGTGAGCTGAAGACTCACACCTACTTGGCTTGTTAGTACAGATCCAGGGAATAAGTTTATGAATATCATATTTTCATCTTTTTTCCTTAAAAAATTATTTCATTGAAAAGACTTATTTTTGCTTGAATGTGTGTGTGAAGGGAAGAGTGTCCTATTTGCTTCCTCGCTGTTAATTAAATAAGCATTTTTATGAACACTAGAAAGTTTTTTTCTTCAAGTGTCTTCTTATTATGATGACTTTTAGAACTTTAATCTGTGAAGGTTTTAATGCAAATTGCATAGCTTTTTCCCTTACTCCCACTTCCTTGTGGTTTAACCTCAGACAGAAACTAAGTGAGCTGCTCTCTCAATCGCCTACACTGGGATCAGGGAGAGAATCAGAAGAGTAAAAGCTGGAAAATTAAAAAATTGAGATAAAGACAATTTAATAGGGAAAGGTAAAGCTGCACATCCAAGCAAAGAAAAACAAGGAATTCATTCACTGCCTCCCATGGTCAGGCAGGTGTTCAGCCATCCACAGAAGAGCGGGGCCCAATCACATGTAATGGTTACTTGAGAAGACAAACAACATCACTTCAAACATCCCCCCCTTCCTCCTTCTTCCCCCCACTTTATACACTGAGCATGATGTCATATGGTATGGAATATCCCCTTGGCCTATTGAGGTCAGCTGTCTCAGCTCTGTTTCCTCTTATTTTACCATACACCCCAGCCACGTTGCCAGAGTGGCAGTACAAAAAGCAGAAAAGGCCTTGGCTTTGTGAAAGCACTGCTCAGCAGTAACAAAAAACATTTCTATATTTTCAGGATAAATCCAAAACATAGCCCCATACTACTCATTGTGAAGCAAATTCTACCCCAGCCAAAGACTTCAAGACCAGTATTTGGAACTTTGTCAATGTGGACAATTTTTGAATATGAGTGAGGCTTGAGTTATATCATAGTTAATTTTACTTTTTAGAAAAGTGGTGGCTATTCTCAATTAGTATTTTATTTCTATCTTTCTACTTTAATCAGGTATGTCTAAGTTTCTGCAGTGACAAGAATATGGAAGAAAGCCAGTATACCTGGAATTGCCTATTCTTTTATATTCACAATAATAAAATTAAATTGTTCATTCTGCTTTTCTGACATTGGGTGTTATAAAGTGTTTTACAAAGTAATGAATTAAATGTTGATAGTATTGTGCCTTGTAGGCAAATAGAGCTTCTATTATGCTACAACTGTTCTCACACAGATGTAAAATTGCAACCTGATTTCATATTGCGAGCATGAATGGTGAGGACACTGAGGTTATTCTCTACACATTTTATGCAGTTCCAACAGCTCTAAAAATTTTCACCTGAACAGAAAAAGGAATAAAAGGCAGAAAGAACAGCTACAGATGAAGAAACTAGCAATGGCTACATTTTGCCATTATATCTAAAGAAGGAGAACTAGCTAGCCTAAAGCCTTTGTTGGCATTGTGATTTGTCAATATGCAAAAAGAGTGTAGTTACAGAGAAAAAATGTTCAACAGTATTCACGATTCTTTCGCAAATCATCATATCCAAATTTATCATCAATATAAAGAAACTATGGTAAGTGAAGTACATGAATTGTGTCAAGCGTTAATATAGATTTGATTAAATAATTTATTCAGTGCCCTCTTTGGCCAGACTTCTCATGCTAATTCCATCTGATCCCTTCCTACCTAAGTTTGATTTTTTTATTCTACTGTGAATCTTTCTTCTGTTGTACCATCTCATAGAGAAGTGATTTACATGAGAAACCAAACATATTATTTTTTATTAAACAGGAAATTTAAGTCTTGATATAAAGGGAAGGCCTGCAGAAAGAGGAAGCAACAGTTAGTTGAAGGTGTCCTTATACAGTTTCCTATAGAAAGGCTTTTGTAATTATGTTTATCTACCTGATTATTTCTTCTTCCTAATGTAATAATTTTGAACTAGTTAGACAGTCACAGACTAGCTTTACATTCTTAGTTTTACTCTCTTTGCGATACCATTTTTTGCAGAAATTGGTGACTACAGAGACATGAGAGAAGGGGATGAAGAAAAAAAATACAGTATATTTTTGTATCTCTGTCCCACTGTCATTCCCTGAGGGAACTCTAAATCTGTCACAGCTTGTGGTGGTATTTATGCAAGTGTGCAAAATGTTTAGGTAGATATAGTATATTTAAAGGATTACCAAACACTTGAGCTAGAAGGGACCTCTGGAGATTAGTCCTTCACTCCTGTTCAAAAAAGGGTTAAATCAAGCAGTTTGTTCAGTGTTGGGATGAATAGTGAGGTGAACTGAGAAGAATCATGACACAGAGCAGCCTGTAATCAAATCATGTTTAGCAGAGAAGTCTGAAGCTGACCATGTCTCATGGACACAGCCCGACCAGAGCAGTGATTGGACAAAATGACACGTGGACAACTTGTGGACTTTTTAACCCTCAGATAATTGGATGGATATTGTAAATATTGTTATTGCTTAATATAGCTACTGCTGTAGATGGCAGACATTATTATTAGCTATGAGGTAGGTTGATGTTAGATGTAGGATAGACATGTTAGTAGTTAGCAGTAGATGTAGGATTTGTCTATAGCTGTAATGAAGACGCAGAGTGTGTGAATATTAAATGCCTTAATATAAATAAATAGGATTTGGCAAGCATCAGCTGTCCTCCTTTTATTGCTTTGAGACGGTTCAGGACCGTTTCCTTCCAAGTTTTGAAAATCCCCATAGATGGAGACTCTAAAACTTCACTGGGCAGACTGTTCCAGTGTTCAATTGTCCACACAGTAAAACATTTGTCTTAATTTAGGGTAATGAAAGACACTGGAGAAGACAGGACATAATGGACAATCTACAAAAGCCTGTTGCACAGCAAAATGAGTATAAGAGTGAAATAGAGATGGGGGTGCCTAGCAACCATGGGATGAAAGTGGCAATACTACAGTAAGGTAGTACTCAGTATGAAAATAATAAATGAGAAGAAATCAACCTTCCCTGACCAACACAGAAAAGTTATTTTCTTCTTTAGAATCCATTAAAATTAAAAAAAAATAATAAAAAAGTTTGGGAAATTTTCAAGCCATTGCTATGAAATGGAATAATTTGGGGTTTTTTGATCTGCTTTATTTATATCCTCAGATTGTACCGTTCTCAAAGAAACATTTCCTAGTGTGAAAGGGTTAACCTTACTACTTCTAATCTAGGTATCTGTTGTCATCAAAGAGAGAAGAGATAAAAACTTGTTTCCTCTTCAAATGGGTCACTGTCAACACAGTGATAGTATAAGAAGACCAATCAATGTGCTGCAATTTTGAAGTCATACAAATTTATGAATATACAGAAATCTCCTCACATTGGCTCTAATACAGCTGCAACAAGCATTAAGAGCTTCTACCTGATACCAAATATGCATTTCTACTCAAAATCAATCGACTATTATCCATGTGCTCAAGTAATCGAAGAGTAATTAATATTGGAAGGCACCTCCATATGTCATCTAGTCAAATTTTCTGTTCATAGTAGGGTCATTTCGATAAGGTTGTCCAGGGCTTTGTCTAACTGAATCCTAAAAATCTCTGAGGGTGGGATTTGTACAACCTCTCTGGGAAACTAGTTTCAATCTTTGTCTGACCTCATGGCTATTTCCCTGCTCTCTTGGAAGTGCAGAATATTCCACGTTCCAGCTTGTGCCTGATGCCCCATGTCTTTTCACCTCTCAGAAAAAATTAGTTTCATCTTCTCTGCCCCCGCCCATGAGACAGACACAGATAGCTACAAAACTTCCCTTCAGCCTTTATTCTTTAGGTTGGAAAAAGTAATCTTCTCAGCCTTTCCCTCTATGTCATGTTACAGCCCCTTGTCTGTCCTGATTGCTCTTCAGTAGACTTGTTTGTGCATCAAGGTCTTTTTGTGCTGGAGAATCCTGAACTGCATGCAGCAAATACAATGCAGTCTCCCAGCTTCTGACAGGAGAAAAGTAACACCCCACAAGAAGGAGGAAGAACAGGTTGGTTAGAGTTACGGGGCTTGTTTTCCCAAGTAGCTGTTACGTGTGATGGAGCCCTGCTCTCTTGGAAGTGGCTGAGCACCTGTTCTCCCATGAGAAGCAGTGAAAGGATTCCTCGCTTTGCTTTACTTTGCTTCTCAACCCATGAGTTTNTAGTGAAAGGATTCCTCACTTTGCTTTGCTTTGCTTTGTGTGCATGGCTTTGTCTTTCCCTATTAAATTGTCTGTGTCTCAACCCATGAGTTTTCTAGCTTTTACTCTTCCAATTCTCTCCCTGATCCTGTTGGCGGGGGAGTGAGCCAGCTGCTGTGTTGTACTTGATGGGTGTCTAGGGTTAAACCACAACAGTAAGCAAGCTCAATAAAGAATGGAACCTTATGCATACCTCTTTCCATAGCCGTGTTGTACTAGGGGTTCATGAGAAGGTCACCATCTTTTACAAAAATATCAATCAATGGCAGACAAGATCTACTAGACCACATAGAGATGATTTTTATTTCTGTTTCTGTTTTGTATTTCTTCTTTAGGAAGTTAGTTTAAAGACTTTAGAAAGACTGTGGCAAATAAATTGATCATTTTAATGACTATATGTTTATCATATTTTTGCAGTCACATATGATATTTACAGTATCATTCTTGGTTTATTCCGTTACAAATGGCTAAATCAGCGTATGTCCTCTGTATGTTCTTTTTTTCCTGAGTACTGTCAAGACCTTAGACTGAGGAAAGTTTCTGAATCCATTTAAGACTTCAAAGGATTCCAAACAGGAATGACTCATTTTTTAACATTTTGGAAAAATAGATCTGCATATCTACTAAAACCATATGCCAGAAAGAAGATATAAAAGTTTTGATATACAGAATGCATAAGTAGTGTGTGGCAGGTTCCACAGATATCAGCATGCTCTTTTCCTTCAGAAGCTGAATGGATGTGCTTTTCTAGTCTCAAACTCTTTGGTTTCTTCTTCAATCTTCTTCAAAACTGCAAGTTGCAGTTTTTTGCAGCATGTATCACACGTTGTCTCTGTTGCCCCTTCTTTCTCAGCTTTCCGTACTCGAGCATGAGGTCCCTTCCATGGTAGAGTGTCCTCCAGAAACTTCTTTGATGTGAATCCTTCCCACAAGCTGCAGTTCTTCACAAACTGCTTCAGTTTGGAATGCAGTCCTTCTGAGGAACAGACTTCTCCGGTGTCCTCAGGGGATCATAAGTCCTGTCAAAAAAACCTCCTCCAGCTTGGACTTCTCTTTCCACAGGTCCACAGGTCCTGCCAGGAGCCTGCCTCACTGCAGGCATCACATGGAGAAACAGCCTCTGGTGTGGGGTCCTCCAGGAGTTGCAAGTGGATCTGTGCTCCCCCATGGACCTCTCTGGGCTGCAGAGGCAAACTGCCCCGTCATGGTCTGCACCATGGGCTGCAGGGGAATCTGGTCTGGCACCTGGAGCACCCCTTCCCCCTCCTTCTTTACTGACCTTGGGGTCTGCAAGGTTGTTGCTCCAGCATATTATTGCTCCTCTCTCCACTTCTCTTTCTGCAGCAGTTTTTTTCTCTCTAATTCCCTTATCCCAGAGGTGCTGCCACCACTGATGATGGACTCAGCCTTGGCCAGTGGCAGGTCCATCCTAGAGCTGACTGGCATTGGCTCTGTCAGATATGGGGGGAAGCTTCTGGCAGTTTCTCAGAGAACCTGTAGCCCCTCCATTACCAAAACCTTGTCATACTAATCCAAAAACGGCATTTTGAGGAAAATGCCTAGCTTTTCCCCAGATTTTATGAGATTAACACAGAAAGTGGTAGCAATAAAGGATAGAAAATGACAGCCAAAGGCTGTAGAATCCACTCATGAAGAACATCACATATTTATATCATTGCTTGCTGAAGATCACTGTCACTGTTTGTACAATAGCTGTATATACATATATGTATTAATGTGTGTGTAGAGTTAGAATATATTAGTTTGGGCATTGAGCTGANAGTTTGGGCATTTAGCTGACGATATGGGATAAGGGGTGGAATGTCTTGGGGTGACTTTATGATGTATCCTATATCGCCATATCGCCAACTCTACACCAGGAAAAATGAATCTTGGGTCTTTCTGTGTCTTTAAACTGGGCCCAAGAGCTGAGACAGCAGCGTGAAGAGGAAATGTCCAGCAAGATCCCTGGAATACGCAGGTCCCAGCTGCAGAGCCTTTAGGCTCGTTAACATTCCTTCCCGAAGCTGCAGGATATAAGGCTTGAAAAGGGTTCCTCTGGAGGTGTGCTGGAGAGAGGATGAAGAGTGGAACTTCTGTGTTTTCTTGAGACTTTGGTTTCTCTTCTTTGCTTCTGGACTTGTTCAGGACATTAGAACATCAAAACCTCACTGGGAGACCCTTTTCACTGACCTGGCCTGGGGGAGGGCCCACATTTTTTCTCTTCCGTGGCGAAGGAAGAAGGAGATCATATCAACAAAAGGACTCTGAATCTTCCAGGTTCTCTCTGCCCACCATGGGGGAGGGGGAGCTGTGGTCTCCTTTTTGTCAGAGAATATTTATCTCTCTGAACGTATTTGTCCCAAACCAGGACAGTGACCTACCATTGCCATCAGATTATACAAATAATTTACAATGAATAAATTTGGTATTG
The DNA here is from genome assembly GCA_013390005.1 of Calyptomena viridis. NCBI lineage: Eukaryota > Metazoa > Chordata > Aves > Passeriformes > Eurylaimidae > Calyptomena > Calyptomena viridis. Next base: position 92,394 of record WEIV01004804.1, read on the forward strand.
AATACATTAAGCCAATTATCATTGCAATAGTTGCATAATAATAACCTAAATAACCCTCTAAAAACATAGAGGAAAATAAAACACTAAAACATCAGAACAGTTATTCCTGTAAGGTCCAGCGGTGAACTGTGCCTATATGGTAATGTGAAATATGTGCTAATAATAGTTTTGCAGCTTTTGATCACTACAATGTATTGTTAGCTAGCCATGGGGATTGCACTTGAATCGAGAAAATTGAAACCCCATGCACTGAATGAGTATAATAGACTGCTCTGTGTGTAAATTATATTTATTTGGCTGCAGCCAGAAAGATAAAATGCTTAATCTAAAAAACTAATAATCACAAAACAGAAATTCGTCACTATAACTCATTTCTGTGGTACATGTTACAAATTAAAAAATAAACATTAGAGGAAACTATATATAAATAATCCCAGAGGTTCTTAAACTATTCAAAATGGATCATAATTTAATAGCTGAAAAACTGCATAATACTTTATTGATGGATTATACTCATAAGTTGTGACTGTGCAAATAAATTATATTTTTTAAAAATTGGCAGGAAATACTAGGAATATATTTTAAATAGTGCTATTGAAATTCAGCTCTTACATTTCATAATTTTGTGTTTGCCTTCCTCATAAAAAAGTTTCACATGACAATTAAACAGTCATTATTCATCTCTAATTGATGTGGGTGTTCATCCTGCTTTCACTGAAATTAGAAGCAAAATTTTGTATGCTTAATGGTAAAAGTAGTGTTTCCATTGGATGGAAACATGCTGGATATAAGATATATATTTTAGAATGCAAAAAGATTGTACTTTTTAATATCATACAATACAGTCTTTAATATCATACAATACAATACATAGAATCATTTAAGTTGTCAAAGAACTCTAAGGTCATCAAGTTTAACTGTTAACCCTGCACAGCGAAGTCCACCACTAAACCATGTCCCCAAGTGAGACATCAACATGTCTTTTAAATATCTCCAGAGACAGTGGCTCAACCACTTTCCTGAGCAGCCTGTTCCAATGTTTGACAACTCTTTCTGTGACAAATTTTTTTCTAATATCCAAACTAATGTTTCCCTGGCAAACTAATGTTTCCCTGGCACAGCTTGAAACTACGTCTTCTTGTCCTATCACTGGTTGCTTTGGAGAAGAGATCGCACCCCACCTGGCTACAACCTCCTTTCAGGTAGTTGCAGAGAACAATAAGGTTTCCTCCTGAGCCTCCTTTTCTCCACACTAAACAACCCCTCTCAGCAGCTTGTCATATGACCCTTTACTGACTTTGTTGCCCTTTTTTGGACACCCAGCATCTCAATGTCTTTCTTGAAGTGAGTGGCCCAAAACTGAACACAGGAGTTGAGGTTCAGCTTCACTAGGGCCAAGTACATTGGGACAATCACCGCCTTGGTCCTGCTGACCATGCTATTTCTCATAAAAGCTGGGATGTCATTGGCCTTCTTGGCCCCCTGAGCACACTGCTGGCTCATATTCAACTTTTTTTTGGTATATCTTTTATTCAGTGAGAAAAACCATGGATATTTCTATAAACAGAGTTATAAGGTAAACAAATGCTCAGTTTAACATGAATTACTCACATAGACTCTCATACTGATGTGTGGCACTGGGTTTACCATCTTCAGCACCACACAGTCTTGAAGACTTTAGCTAAAGACTTTTATTATCTTACATAAATATATCTTGCACACAACACACACATACTTAACTTCCAGGGTTTTCAGAAGACTCTTTATACCTTTCTAAGAACATTTGCATATATGAAAAACAGTAGCTAAGTAACAAAATTTTTAACTTTTTGTTGATTGGTTAAGTTTTGCCCAACCTGGTTCTTGAGTGACAGCTGAGAGTCACCTCCTTACCACTTGCAAAGGCCCATGGCGCCTTGCTCGATTACAGCTATTTCAGAGCAGTTAGTCAATGTATTCTTTTGCTAATAGACTTTAACTGAAATCTCCCAACACTAATGAATAAAATAATCTCTATTTTCTGAATTAAACTTCTGTGATCTAAGAGTACATTAAACCGAAGTGTCCTTTTCCAGATCAAATTTATTTGTCTTGACATTCTCTTGCAGACAAAATGCAAGACAGTCTGTGCAGAAGGTATACAATTATTTTATTGTCTAGTTATAGTCAATAGAAAAGAATTTATTACCTTCTCGATGATAGTTAGAGCACCTATTGATCTATTAATTTATTTGTTAAGCTTACAAATTTTTCCAATCTTTCAAGCACTGGTGCCTGTATAAATGCTAAAATAGTAAGCAATATCACTTTTCAAGTTAGGCTTTCTTTAGGAAATACTACCACTGAGAACGTTGTCAACTTTTTCAATGCAATGCTTAGCCCTCAAAATCAGAATAATCACAAAGAAGAATGGCATAAATATAATCTTCAAAGATACTTTGAATTTTCCTTTCTTTTTGTAAGTAAATGAGTAAAAAATATATTTTTACACTAAGTCAGTCTTAGGTACCTGTTTTAACTATGACAATAAATTGTAGTGGGTGACAGAGTGAGACCATGAAAAGAACAAGGATGGCTGAAAATTTAATAGTTGTGGTTGTTAACATCAGCTAGGCCAAATCCTGAAAAGACTTACACCCTTGATATTATGTAGGGATAGCCATGTTAGATTTGATTCTCTAAATCATAATCAGGTATATTAAAGTGTTTAAATAATCACAGTCTAAAATTTTTTTGTTGTAGAGCCTTTAAACTCAAAGAAGGATCTTGTTGATGTTGATAAGCAGAAGAGTACTACATCAATGAAAAAATCCAATTAAATGTAATTTACAGATGTCTGGGGAGACACAATTAATTGATGGTCAAGCAGGTATTTAAAAGAATTAAAGCTATGTTGTGTCTAAGTCTATTACACCCGACACATTCCGAACTAGATGTGAAAAAGCTGTAACTCTCACCTTTGGATTTATTACTGACATTTAAATAGACAATTAAAACATCCACAAGCATTTATCAGTTTTCAGATATATAAGCACTCAGTAAAATATAAACCAAGATCTTTTCGCAACATAGGAGACAATATAATATCAAATAATCAGACATTCAGATTTTTTTGTGCCAATAATGACCAATAAATCAGATTTCAGAAAATCACTCTGTTTCCAGTTGACATGCTAGCAGTAGCTTAAAAATGATGATATCTATAAAGGATGAGAATGAAGCTCTCAATTCTACTCATTCTTTTTATATGAAGCATTTATTAGATTTAAAAAGCCCACCTAGAATCAATTCAGAGGAGGAATATATCTCACTCTTGATGTTTCTCCTTAAAATTCTTCCCCTAAAATTATTTCTAAGAAATCAAATTTTTTCTTTTTTTTTTTAGTAGATGAAAAGGAATCAGCTGTTTTCCATTCATGATTATAACTGTTCTGTGTAGAAAACCTGTTTGCTTTTTAAAAAATACATACTTGTCAGAAATAACTTGACTCTAATTGAATTAAAAAAGGAAAAATCTTATTCTCTCAGCTTTACTAGAAATATGTAATACATCTTAAAGAATGTATATGTGTTTATGAAAATGAGATGTATGCATTGAAACATCATTTAAGCTAACAAGAATTCATGTTTTTTTATTGGACTCCATAGAGATTTATGCTAACCCAAAAAATAATGCTATCAGAACTATTTCAAGACATGAATATCTACATGTGAATCCAAGAAGAAATGAGTAGCATGTTAGTAGTAAACCTTGTTATTTTCCATATTCAAAAAATATGCTACTTGAATTTCATCTTACTAGAAAAATATGCTGTATTTCTTTACAGTTGCGGCAAGAATAATGTAGATCCTTACCAAGTACATTACAGGTTTCTGTACTCAACTATGTGTACATATGAATGCCATTTAACAAGGTGGAAATGCCAGTAGATTATTTTTTTAGTTATCATTTACTGAAATGGTAAATTTCTCTATTGAAAGAGTCCAATCATAATCGCCTGATCATAGTCAACATCTGCTCTCAAACAAGTTGACAAGCTAAAAAGGCTTACACTTAAAATGCTCCATGGGAATAGCAGACTTTTATATAAGGATTAAAACAATCCCAATTTAGAATAGAGACCAAAGTCTGTATTTTATGATCTAAGAAGGTACTGAGACTTCCCTTTTCCTGGATTGTGAATCAGGTAAAAGCAGCAATAAGAAAATGAACTTTCTGTCATTTGTCAAAAATGAATCATAATCCAGATATCTGTATCACTAAATTGTGATTGGAATTCGGCCTTTATGGAAATGTGGTATCAAAGATGGTGTTTTATAAATTTGTCCCTTAGTGTTTTAGATATAATTTGAAAAGACAATACAAAATAACTTTTTTCCTCATTCCTAGATATAATTAATTGCGACTTACCACTGTGTTTTAAACCAGAAAATTAATTGATAGATTTTCTTCCCTGATTATTTTCCCTGGGAAATAATAATTCTCATTAGACCTTAAGTAAGACTGGAAACCAAAAATCATCAAAATTATTCTATATAAAAATTACCTTTCTACTCGTGTGTATACTTAGATAGGAATACCTTTATATTGAACCCAGGCATTTATTTTTCAAGAAATATATACGCTATCATTTAGAAACCTCTTGATACAAAAAAGTCAAATCTATTCAGTACTGTACATTATTCATATCATAATCCAATTACTATTATCTAATTACTATTAGATTCTTTTTCTATCTCAGAATGAAACAAACTGCAGTATGGCTGAATTACTCTGCTGGAAATGCTTAGATCAGGTGAAAATTCTTTCTGGCCCATACATTTTAAGTCATATGAGCAAAAAAGAGGGGCAAATGAGGGTTCGGAAAATCGCAGGCAGTGAGATATGCTGCAGAAAGTTAGTTTGTTGCATGAAAATATCCATTCTATTATATGAACACTTAAATGTCTTAAATGCCTAATTTCAGGAATAATCCAAACATAATTCATGCTATCTCTACATACATTAAAATAAAAAAATAAAAATACCCTTATTTATTATTGTTAATTATATTTTTAATACTAATGTCATGATTGTTGTGATTTTTTTGAATGAACAAGAATGACAATCTCAGGACTTGAACTTGACTTCAGGCAGTGATCATGAAGGAATATCATATGAGTTGAGAACAGAGAAATCCATTTCTCTTAAGTGATTTAATTAAAAAGCACAATTAGAAATGAAAACTGCTAAGAACAGTCACTGCTTTATTAAAATGGGAGTGACTATGCCAAGGAAATTAAGTAACATTAATATGGGAATAATTACTAAAACACCATGAGAAACTTATTGAAAATTAGTTAGTTTTCCTGAAAATCTTTTCAGATTGAATGACTGAGTTGACCAATTCTATGGTTTATATTTTTTGCTTTACTATATGAAGAATATTTTCAGGGATTTTGATTTCCTTCTTATTCTCTTCCTCTTACTACTTCATACTGAAATGAGCCAAGTGAAGTAATTTAAAATACCTTTTTGCAAAATGAAATTTGCCCAAATGATCAGGTTAGTAATTAGGCTTCACTCAAAGTAACTAAAAAAATAAGCTGAAATTTCATTTGTTTTCAATAGACACTCTTCCATAAACATTTAAGTTTTCATCACCATTAAAAATAAATTTCAAAAACTGTATCCTGCACCTAATCTTTTATTTTTTTCTTGGCAGAATAGTCCTTGATTCCTTTCAAGGGTGAAAAATTAACCAAAAAGGAAATAATTGTTCAAGAAGGAAAATTCTGAACAGAGAAATGAATATATTTAAGCAATAGTTTGATATTTTTCTAATAGGAATCATAAAGTATTTAAATCCAATTCTACAAAAACATATACATTAACTCAAATACATTTTTTCAGCATATAATATTTTTCACCTGCAAAGCTTCATCAGGCTTTAGCTACCTGAGAATCTAATTGCATTTTTTGCTAATTGCTTTTGTTGATTCACCAATTACTTGCAACTGATGCTGCTATTCTCCCTCCAGTCTCTCACTGATAATGCAGCATGCGCTTCTTACAGTCTTGAGGCCCCTATTACCAAACCAAAAATATCACCACAATAGAGTTGCAAACATTGATTTAACTTCTTCAAGAATTGCTAGTTCAAAATAGCTGAAAAGGGATTCAGGTTCCTAGATACGTTTATGCTTTCAACTAGACACTATCCCAATGTACATCTACCAAGCTGCCCTCATCTAACCTCTCTGTTCAACATTTTTCCTAGTCTTTGTTGCTGCTTCCACCAACAGATCACATGGCTTTAACATCTCCATAAAAGCTGGAGATGCTTTGTAGCTGTAAGGAAAGGATATTTTTCTGTCTTGATGGAAAGAGAATATTCACCACTTTTATTTTCTTGTTTATTAAAAAAAAAAATTATATTTAAAAAAAATTAAGCCAAATAGCTTTCCAGCTCAGCTAAAAAGATGGAAAACATATCACAACCAAAAATAGGTAGAAGGTGAGAGGAGGTGACTGCAGAAATAAAAAAGGACCTTGGCAGTTCTAATATATAAGGATTCACAATGGGAAGGAATTCATTAGAACACACCAGAATAATTTTTTTTCATAGCCGGGCAACATTGATCCTCTTTGTTGAGCTCATAAGACTGTTATTTACTCAAAGTGTTAATCACATCTTTTCATAAAAGACTGTACTATATACTGCCAGTATGACTGCAGACTCAGTTCCATTGCTGCTTCTTCAGCACCTTTGCCACTCCTTCCTTTTGCAGTTGACACATCATTACTGCTATAAGAGAAGTCACTGCATGTCCAGCAGCTCCCAAATTACCTCTCTTGTTGGGACAATGGAAGCCTGAAGGACTCATACTCTTGACTGATGTCATTTCATCAATATGGCACTTGCTATTAGCAAATCCAAAATAGTAACTTGTAGCTAAGCAGCATCATTTCATCCTCTACATGTTAAACCATAAATTGCTTCAAACAAATTTGTTCTGTTTCACTATCCATTTTCCACTGTGCATTTGTTTTTAATAGAGCTTTTTATGATTCATTGTCCACTGTGGAAGTGTAATCATATTTTTTAGCCCTTCAGAGTAAGTTAGTATCAATGACAAAAAGACCAAAGCTGGGAAAATACTCCAGAGCTGCTAAATGCAGTTTTTGGATCCCAAAGACTGGGATTTAAAATACAGCTGGTTCTGGATTCCCAGCTACAGGCAGAAGCTTGAGGTCAGTGACTGCCAGAGGCTATACTGTGAGCATTCAGTGACATCAGGGGAAAGAAGGATATGGGAAAAAAGTTATAGGGACTTTTTTTAATGATTTGCATCTGCTACCTATGAAAATTCCCAGTGCAGGCAAAGACTTGTCAAAAATTTACATAAATTTTTCAGCCAGAATATCCCTTATGGCTTTTCTGGTTCACACAGATGAGTGAACTGGACTCAGCTGGCACAGGTAGTAGCCATGGCTTTACTTGATCTTCTGCTCCTATTTTTTTTTGTGTCCCTTTCACTCCTGCAAATACCAAAAAAAGGATGAGACTAAGTAAAGAAGAGTGATTTAAGTCCATTCCTCCATGAAAAACTCATTCCCTGACCATCTGGCAACTCCTTAGGTGGTAACTAAAGATGTTCAGTGATAGATGAGGTTGCGTTTGTGAACTTTATGAGCCATGGTAATAAGAATATAAGCACTCTGCCAAGTAACAATGGCACAAAGACTCCATTAATCTTGTCTAGACTCAGCACCATGGTTACACAGAGCTGTTTCCCTGTCACACTTTAAGAAGGTGATGTGAACTGGGCCACGGTATATTTTTCTAGGCCATCTGACAGTGATGTTAGCTGTCCACAGAGACAAAAAATATCCTACAAAATGGTGGAGTACCATCCTTTTCAGCTGCTGAAGCATAACTGTTGGGGGGTCTGGATATGTAGATGTGTGTGTCATCAGTATTTTCAGAGCAGCTGGGAGATTCACTTGGTCAAAGCCTGATATGACTTCACACACCACTGCTGAAAGGTGCTGACCTGCCAATTTGGGCTAGTGCAAATTAGTCTGCATCTGTACCCCTGGCTCTGAACAGCTAAGTTCAGGTATAGTGCAGAGACTCTTCTTAGAGCAGTGTCACTGATAGATGTTGTTTGTGGCTTCTGCAGCTGACATTGTGCCCAAGGCAGAAAATAAAAATGTCGTAATGCCATTAGTGCGCTCCAATGCAGCTGTGGATTAGTCCCAGTTTGTGGTGTAGGACTCTTTTTACAGGGGTTGATCTGACAATCAGAGCAGCCAAAGGACACTCTCAAAATGGTGATATAAAATGTCTGTCATAACAAACCCCACAGGAAAAGCAAGAACAACTGAATGCAATGCAAAGTGAGCAGGGCAGCCTATCTGTGATGCACACTCACAAAATGGAATCCTTTACCTTCTTGCCAGTCCATTGATTCCTATTTGTAACATTAGTGTACTGTTTACAGTCTCATTTTTCCACAAATTGATGATCTCTGGTGCATGTATCCAGTATCAATTGCCATCAAACCAAAACTTTGTTTTCCACCACATCTTTTGTACCTTTGTCTGGTACTCAGGATAACTCCTTCCACTCTTCTACTGTTTTCCTTTATGTATCTTTATAGCTTGCTCTTGGTTTCAATGTAAGTTCTTGAATGTCTAATCTTTTTAATAAGTATTCATTATATTTAAGACCTACTTTGTTCTTATGGTAGAACAGAACTTCTTTTATGACTGACTTTGTTCTTAAAGTAGAACTTTAAATTAAGCTTTCTTTTTGTGTATTTTAGTAATGGTTTTTTCTGAGACATTTTCATTTCCATCCACATTTAATAGGATTCAAAATTGTGTTTCAAAAAAGTTAAAAGAATCATAGGGTATATATATAAGTTTTTAAGGTCTCAAAACAATCATTTAAACTTTGAGTAGTTCTGAATTTGTTAAAGCTTATTTTTAAACTTAATTCATCATTAATAAAACTATTGTCTTTTCTTCCTAATAATCTTAGGAGAGTTGACTCTTCTGAATTTTTTGAGTAGGTCAGAAATTGCCAAGTAAATAACTCCTCAGAGAATATGCAGTCTCTCTTCTAGGTTTCTGCATTAGTTACCTTTCCTGTAATGTTAAGGGACTTCACTATACTGCACAATCAAATTTAATATTCATAGAATCATAGAGTGGCTTGGGTTGGAAGACAGTATAAAGATCACCCAGTTCCAATGACCATGCCATGGGCAGAGTTGCCACTCACTAGACCAGGTTGCTCAGGGCTCCATCCTATCTGGCCTTGAACACTTCCACGAACAAGAAATCCACAGCTTCTCTGGGCAACCCGTTTCAGAGCCTCACCACCCTCACAGTAGATTTCTTCCTTGTGTATAAACTAAACCTGATCTCTTTCAGTTCAAAGACATTCCTCTCCGTCTTATCAATATCTGCCTCAGTAAGAGCACACACCACTCATCACCGATCTCCATCTGTTGAAAACATTGATTGCACTTGAATTTTCCCTCTATGGCCTGTTGAATGACTCTTCTGGCACTGGGATTACTCCAAATCAGTATATTGTTATAGAGGTGCAGGTAAATTTGGGTCTCAATTATTCAACAGTTTTCCGGAATAAATTCTAGAGGTACCTTCACATCTCATATGAGCATGAGTAAATCTTCACTGAATATGGGATATATCATTGCTTTAGGGATTTTCAAGAAAATATTAATAAGTATGGGTACTATATTTTTTCTACAGGGGAAGTATTTAATCTTTGAAAGTCTTGGCTATTTAAGAGTATGGATTATCAGAGAGAAACTTTTCAAGACTTTCCTTGATGAAAAATTTGTAAATAATATTGTTCATAGAACTGCTTATGATACAATTATTTTCTAGAACACTGAAATTATATACAATGCCTCAAAAAAAAAAAAAATAGACAGAGCCAAGCAAACAAACTCATTTCTTTTCATTAGCAGGCCTTTGGTGTGTATTTTTGAGTATTTTTTCAACTGAAAATGATCTAGATTGAAAAAGACCTAAAACTTGTGCCTAGCTAAAATATTTGACTCCATTAAGTGTTATACCAGGTCACAAAAAGCTGAAATGTTTCAATCTTCCTCCATTACCTTATAGCCTCAATAGGCACATAGACACAAAATATTTTGGATATCTTTTAGAGAAGTAATTTTAAACTATATACTAACCAGCATGTTTGGGTTTTTTTCTTGGTTTTTTTTTTTCAATCCACATTAAATACACACTACTCTGTACGGTTTAAGGTCAGACCTGTTTCCATTAGAATGGGTGTCATTCCTGTAAGTGTGTTTAATGCTGACTGAATGGGAATCTTTTTCCATCTTTAAAAGATCCAGTTGTATTCATGCAGTGTCTGACTAGAAGAGGATACCCATATGAATGTTTTACTTGTATCTAACAGCATCTGTCCACAGAGCAGTGAAAGGATGTGTGAAAACACCTCCAGCCTTCTTAGTAATTCCTATCAGACCCAGAAGACTGATTGTATGTATGTTCATTCTCTTTGAGAGTAGTACTGAGCTGATAATTGTTGTATTTATATTTTCCCTAAATAGCAAAATCTTACCTTAGGGCATATTATTAGGTCTGAGGAAATTTAAATGAGGATATTAAAAGTTTGGTATAAGTGAGCTATGAGACCCTCAGGACCTCCACAGTGTGCTCCCAGAAAGTTAATCCTATACAGGACTAAATTGCTCTGCCATCCTTGAGGACTTGAACACTTTTTATTTCAAGTAAGCTAATTCACCACCATTGTTTGAATACACAAACTTACAACAGTAATCTGATTTAGCATATCTGTCTCATTAACAAAAATGTGCACATTTTTTTCTACATTCTCCATAAAAACATCAGTATCTGTGTTAAAATATTAAAATGGATTTTTATTACATTTTTTATTCTAAAATAAATTTGAAGCATATGAATGGCTGCCTTAATTTTTTTTTTTTACTATATAGCATCCTTCCAAGCTGGATATAATATTTTCAAGGATTGTTTTGATCTAAAAGAAATTTAGTTAATTTATTGTTTTGTTTCCATCATTAATTAAAAAAAAGAAATCAACATTATTGAAAAAAGTATTTTTATATTTATATATTAATGTTAAGACAATGAAAATTATTATCTTGAAACATTAATGCTATAAACATGAAAGTTATTCTATTGATAATTTCTGTAGTACAAAAAAGTAAATGTATACATTCCAGCTACCACTTGTAACCCTTTTCAAGGTGTAGATAATTTGTTGAAAACTTTCCTTAATGTTAGAGCTGAACAAGTATTTGTTATTATGACCTCAAAGAACCATCTTTCATGGGGCTCAAAAAGGGATACGGGCAATATACGTTATCACTGTCATTTAGAGATGTTACTTGTTATTTGAGACCTCCATTGTGAGAACAGCTTTAATAAGCTAAGCCACCTCTGTAATTTCAGATGATTTAGAGTATTTCTATCTTAAGTATACTGATGCTAATGCTCTATCAAGCAGCAACTGTACTTCATTCACAGGAGGGCTGAAATTCAGTCATGCCTCTGTCACTCCCTGTATATTCTTTTAGTACATTGAATACCCTAAATATGTATCACTTAGACTTTGGGGAGAAAACAATATTTTTGACTGTCTCATTTTTCATAAGACCTTAAATATGTTGTTTGGATATGTGAGATCCTGGATTTGAATCTCATTTCATTAATCATTTGGATCAGAACAAACCAGCTAATGTATGTGTTGCAGCCAAGATGGGCGAGTCCATGGACAAGCACATGGTCCAAGAACCATGTGGCTGCCTGTCAATCAAGGAAGGCCTGCCTGGTAGCCCACCCATACCACTCCCCCTGCAGCTCCTGCCTGGCTGCAGCATCTCTCACTCTGGCTAGGAGGGCATTGAGTGATCAGTGGACCAGATGTCCCACCTGAGGGGAGTGGTCATGGTAGCCACATGATATATAAACAGTTGCACAGGATCTCTGTAAGACCTGGTGGGGAGTTCAACTTCCTGCACCAAGACCTGGTCACATGTGACTCTTGGTGGTAACTATTTTTCTCTCATTTCTTTTTTTCTTTTCTTCACTCTCTTAATCTCTTTTCTTCCTTTAATCTTTTCTTTCCCTATTCTTCCTTTATTTTGTTTCTTTTGTGGGTAACTTAAAATCAGTGAATTGTATTTCACTAAGTGGTATGGAGTTGGTGTTTGCTAGGTCTCTGGTGTAATGCTTTTCCTTAGTTGCATGTTATTCCTGTAAACCCTTTTGTCAAAACACCTATTTTCTCACTAAATTAAAAGAAATTCTCTTAGACAAAGCATCCATTTTCTCTGAATGTGAATTCATAGATAATAATGAATGAAAGGCTTTTTGCAAAAGATCAGTTAAGCAAAATCTTTCGGAAGCCTTAAATAAATCTAATATTCCCTGTTAACTGTTACAGGACATTCCCTATGACTCCACATCTCCCTGTTCCTCTGCTGTATGCACCATCATTCCTTCCCTTGTGAGACTTCTCTAGCTGTCTCCTCAGCTGTCTATGATCCAAAGCCTACTTCAGATACAGCACCATATTAGTTCAGGTTTTTGAGGAAATGGTTAAGTGATAAACTTCATCTGTTTGATATATAGAATAGGGCCATGCAAGATAAGGAAGATAAGACTGAGGCTGGAGTTTAGACCTGCAATCACAGCTAGCTAGCAGCTCAAGTTTTTAAGAGGAAAAATATTAAAATGGCAAATTATAAAAGCATAAAAAGAAAAAAAGGGGGACTTGGAAGAGAGCATCTTAAAAATCATCCCACTATAGGGAGCAGCAAAGGATAAGGCTCTGATAGACAGCTGCATTTTACTAGAGTTTCATTTAACATTACTTTTCAAGCAGGGTTCACAGAGAATACAGGAAACTATAGATCAGAAAGTTAAAACTTTTATCTGAGACAAGTACATACAAATAAGTGTAATAAGAAATAGAAATAGTGATAAATAGTGGATTATTATTATATAATGAGCAAGTTTTAGCAATGCTTTAGATTACAGAGACAACAGTTTAATTGACACAAAGACCTACAGTTTAATTGGATATCTAACAGGTATTCAGCAAAGTTGCTCACCAAAAGCTTTTAAAGAAACAAAAGTGCTGTGACATGAGAAGGAAGGTCCTCTTGTGCACTGGTAGCATGTTCAGAAGTGAAGTGTGGGAATAAATAAGCCATTTTCTCAAGTGCAAGAAGGGGTCCCAGAGGAACCTGTTAGACATTTTGTTATCTAACAGCCTAACATAGGAGATTCAGTCTACCATTAGCAAATTAGCAGATGACACCAAGTTGGATAGGAGTGTTAATCTGGTGGAGGGTAGGAGGGCTCTGCAGAGAGACCTGGACAGGCTGGATTGATGGGCCAAGGGCAATTGGTATGAGGTTCAACAAGACCAGTGCCAGGTTCTATACTTTGATAGCAATAACCTCCTGGAGGGCTACAGGCTGAGGGCAGAATGGTTGAAAAGTGGTCCAGTGGAAAAGGACCTGGGGGTGCTGGCAAACAGATGCTGACCATGAGCCCATAATGTGCCCAGGTGGCCAAGAAAGCCAATGGCATCCTGGCTTGTATTAGAAGTGATGTGGCCAGCAGAACTAGGGAAGTGAATCTTCTCATGTACTTGGCACTGCTGAGGACACACCTTGAGTCCTGCGTCCAGTTCTGGGGTCTCCAGTTCAGGAAAGGCATTGAGGTACTGGAGAGTGTCCAGAGAAGGGCAATGAAGCTGGTGAAGAGTTTAAAGTGCATGTCCTATGAGGAGAGGCTGAGGGAGCTGGGGTTATTTAGACTGGAGAAAAGGAGACTCAGGGAAGACCTTATTGCTCTCTACAACTCCCGAAAAGGAGGTTGTGGCCAGGTGGGGATCAGCCTCTTCTCCCAGGTAACAAGTGACAGAACAAGAAGATATAGTCTTAAGCTCTATCAGAGGATGTTTAAGTTGGACATTAAGAATTTCTTCACAGAAAGGGTGACCAGTTATATTTGAATGGGCTGCCCAGGGAGGTTGTGAAGTCACTGTCTCTGCAGCAGTATTTTCACACTACTTTACATTTCATCTATGCAATTGGTTACAGTCTCAAAAGAACTCTAGATTTTGACATGATTTAACGTCAGTCAGCTTTTTTCACATAATTATGAGTTTTGACTAAATAGTGATCTTTTTTCTAAACTGAAAGTTAAATCAGAAAAATTATTATTGGTTCCTATTTCCTATTTTTCACAAAATTGTTCTGCATGTCTTCTGTAGATTGCTTGTATATATATGAAGACTAATGAAATGTTACAGCTGACTAAATAAACAAATAAAACCAATTTGATTTGGCATCACAGCAGATGTTTCGTTTAGTTAAAAATAAACCTTGACAGGATAGCTAATAGTGACATTGCTAGGACCTGAGATACTGGAAACCCAAGGTCAAAAACTTGTCTCTAGTTAGAGATATTTGTGCAACTCTCAATATCTCACCTCAAAAAATAGCTCAAGCTGTGTTCAGTGATAGAAGTAGGAACACACTGAAGCTCCCTTCAGATGGGTAAAAATTCTTTACTTCATTTATATTTCCCAGGAGCTACCTAAGGAAACCTTTGATAAAACTAGTAGAGTTCTGTTAGAAGAAAAAAAAATTAATATAAGAAATCAGCATTAAAAGTAAAATTATTTATTAGAAAAAATCCACCAAAACCCAGTTTTATCTCTAGAAAATCAAAGAGAAGCTGATAAAGGAAAATATCTGACAAATATGTGCAAATTAATTTAAAAAATTCAAGTCAGATAAAGTAAACATTAAGGTGAAATTTAAGCACTGAATTTTTCTTTCTTGAAAAAATGACACCTTTGCATTTTGCTATTTATTTGCCAAGTATTGTTATGAAATTTTCACCATATACATTACAACTGCTGTTGCCTTTAGAAAGGTATTTATA
This sequence comes from Calyptomena viridis, assembly GCA_013390005.1. Lineage (NCBI taxonomy): Eukaryota > Metazoa > Chordata > Aves > Passeriformes > Eurylaimidae > Calyptomena > Calyptomena viridis. The sequence continues at coordinate 107,395 of WEIV01004804.1, forward strand.
CTTAGGACTACTTGGAAAATACTTGCAGTTGGAGCTGGAATTATAAAACTAAGGCTTTCAAAATACTAATCAAAAAGTCCTAAGTTAGAGACAGTTTGACAATCTTCGACTTGGTATTTGGATCCTACAAAAGGAGAATAATACATACAGAATAAAATCCAAGGCTCTAGTCTACTCATTTTGGATGAGTTTAAACTTTTGCTTTTACCCCATGATGTAAGATCAACTTTTACATTAGCTTTGAGTTTGCAAACTTAGTTAATGTCAGACTTTGTGAGGGGAAGTGATGTTTGCCCTCAGAGTGACCTTCTGTTCAGTGAAAATATATGTAATGTGTCCTTCAAAAATATTTATGGTATCTCACCTATCTCTTATTGAGTTAATGTTTTAATGGGCTGACCTTGAATCTATACAGTTCAAAAATGGCAATGTTGAGTGTCATCGAAGGCTAGCAGTAGTAATGTCCTAATGATCCCTAATCCATGAAATTGAAGCAAAACTTTTATTGCAGTGAAAGGTTTATTAGGCATTTATTGATGTCATTTATTTGATGTTACAATAACAAAATGATGATCATAACATTGCAGTCTACTTAGATAATTGCCTGATTCACACTTGCCTGACACACATCACGAGAGCTTATCATAAGAGAAATCACTTGATAAGCTTCAAATAATATTGTAAGTTTCAGATCCTTATCTTCAAGAGCAATGGGAGCAATGTTATTAAAGCAGATGAATTCCAAGAAAATGCACTATAGCCACACATTCCCTTTTTTATTTCACATTGAAATTATCACTAGCAGAGACTTAAGGGCATTGCACTTGACTGATGCTCAGCAAGTTTAATTTGCATGTTTGACAATTTTGATGACTCTGGAATTTTGAGTTAATCCCGCTTTTGATACACTGTCTTTGGGTACTTTCCTATTTAAGTGACTCTGTTTCACTTTGTATATAGAGAGAGTTATTGTAAAACTTACAAATCTCATAGACTTAAGTAATGTTAGCAAAATATTGAAGGTAAAATAAATTATTTAAGTAATTTTAATGTAATTGAATTAAATTTTTGACAATAATGTTACTTTTTGTTCAATCTGGACTTTTTACTGAATAAGTCATAATGTTTGGTGGTTAATTCTTTGTATGCCTCAGTTGGACAGCTAGTTCCCATTTTAACATTTTAGGAGTACACTTTGAGACAGGAAATTAAATACAGGACTTTCATTAGCATAAATATAGAAATGGCTTTGTATCTAGAAATTGATGTATTGTGGATTTTCGATGTTATGTGTTACAGTGAGCCATTTAACACTTCCATAATCAATTTAGTTTGAAGTTGTAAACAACACAGGGCAAGAGAGATGAAGGGAAAATTGTGAAGGGAAGAAAAAAGCAATTGCATTGTTAACTCAGCCAAAATAGAAAGCAAAAATTTAGAGCTCCAGTTGACGTAAATGAGATGCTGTTTAGTAATTGCAATTACATTTATGAGCAACAAGAGCAGAAAGATATGTGCTTATTATTTTGGCTGTATTTTGGTTACGTTTGTCAGAGTGTCATGTAAGACAGCTTGGACCAGGATCTGAGAGCCATGAAGGCTTTCCAAAGTATCAGAGCAGGGCCTTGCAGAGCATGTTTCACCACCCCAGCAGGGAGTAGGAAGAAAGATCACTGCCTTGGACCTGTTGGCTGCACTCTTGCTACCACCACAGGGGGTTTTATTTGACTGCCTTTGCTAGAAGGACAAGCTGCTGTCTCCTATTCAGCCTGTAGCATGTTGGAACTTCCAAGTCCTGTCCTTCAGTGCCATTTTCTGTCCAGCTGACCCCCTGCCTTTGCGTGGGTTTTTCCCGGATATGGTGAAGGACTTTCCATCTGCCTTTATTGAATTTCATAAAGCTGTTGTCAGCCCATTTCCTCGGTCTATCAAGATGCTACAGCTCTCCTTTTCATTATGTCCTCCTTTATCAAACTATGCCACCTACAAACACTGCATTTGGTTTTGTTATCCAGGCCACTATTAAGGTGTTGAATCTCAGTTGCACTCTCATCTTCTGAGGAACACTGAGGGAACAACTAAAAGTTACTTAGACTTCATGTAGCTAATCACAATCATGTGAACCTCAGGATCCTGTTTTCCAGCCAACTGATAGTCTACCTGTCCATCTGATATCAGACTTGGTTAGTAGGCAGACTACACCTGTAATAGGATAACTGGTCTGCATGTGCATGATAACCATTCTCTGCTTTCAAACTCTACACATTCTTAACTATGAAATGGACTTGTTACTGGAGACATAAGGGCAACATGGTGATGATATACCAAACATAGAATTATATTAATCTTTATGTGACTGTATGTAACAAGCGTACCACTGCCTTCTCTAATGACTGTAGAATCTGTCTTTTCTTTGATCCATCCAGAATATAACTAAAGATAATTGATGAGAATGTTGTAGGCGGTCAGCATGTCGGATCAAAAAAAATAGCTAAAAAATAAAAAACCCTAAAACTTTGCTCAGGAATGTTAAGTATAAAACATGACCTTTGTCTCAAGAAGTCCCTGAAATATAAAATGGTGGAATCTGGGAGAAGAAAGTAGCATTTTACACTTATTCTTTTCTATTAGAATGTATTACAAATTGTTGTAGAATACTGACATGTATTAACCATCAGTCTGGCTTTGTAAGGTAGCTCTGTTTTCTGGGTTTGTTTGTTTTTTTTCTTTTTCCTGCTTTCACACAGGGTCTTGGCTTCTCTACATTTCCACAAGACTGGATGGAAGGTGATGGTCTTCATCATTGTTTGTAACTTCACACTAGTTTACTCATAACGTTTGCCTTACATTTCTCTTTTTCCATTAGGGTGTTTAGCTGAACAGTCATAAAAATGTATAAGTATTTTTAGAGGCATTTCATTTTGATAAGCATGAAAAAAAAAACCCTCCATGATTAGAAAATAATTTTCAGGTATTCAGTATTCTATCTGGATTAAAACTAGCCAGTTCTCTCCCCCAGTTAACTGAACTAAGGAAATATCAAAAAACCTCCCCTATTTAGCACTTCATTTTAGGGCTTTTCCCTTAATTTATCCCTAATAATGTGTCAAAAGTCTTTAATGCTGTGTTTATATTCAGTTCAATTATATTTTCTTTTCATTTTCATGAATTTCTAAGTTGTTTAAATTGTGTAAAGAAATTATAAACAAAAAATTATTATCAGATCAAGTAACCTGATATTCTCTTTTATGTGGTACATAAGGTTTATTCCAGTTACTCCTATGCTGAGACATATAGCTTCTTTGGCACTACCACATTTACCAGAAAGACATCAAGCCCTGATGCAAAGATTATCATGGAAATAATCTACCACATTTTGAAGGTTCAGGTGTTTCAATACTTTTTTTTTTTTCCCAAATATATTCCTTTTATCTAATATTGGCTGCCTCTATATTACTTCAAATTCCTATAAGTAGTTATAATAAATATTAATAAGCACTTAAGTAATTATAATAATTTTTATCATGAATAATACAGACAGAAAAGCAAAACTAAGAACTCTATCTTTTTCTGTTGAAGAAAGACCAGAGATGGAAGCATCTCCAATATCAGTGTATAACCCCTACAATATCGCACTCATGCCACTTGTGTTGTTTGTCAATAGCATGATTTCTGAATCCCACACCTGGTAAAGTCAAAAATACTTGAAACCTAGGGCTCTATCCATGGAAACCAGTACTACAATATCTGAAGTCTGCAATATGGACAATGCCTCTGATTAAAAAAAAAGATAAAAATATCAGAGGACACATGAACAGCCATGAGAAGAAGCTCGCAATGCTATCTTCTGCTGCCCTTGACACAAACACCCCTGATGCTGTGCTGGCAGCACGTACAGTTTGATGTCACCTGGAAATTGAGAAAAGCTTCTATGCTGCACTGCATCCATAACTGCATGGGATGGAGTTTTCATTCTTTAGCTACTTCATTCTACTTCCTTTCTGTAACAAACTGCATGGTTACAAACCACTTATGAGAACATCTTAAACGCTCCCATTGTTTTCAGAAATCTGAATATTTGACATTGAGTTTTGAGGGAAATAAATCCTAGGTTGTTCTTGGCATGTTCTGGCTATATCATATGTATTATGGAAGTATTTCTTCTCTGTTAAGACAAATCACAAATATTTCAGCCTTTTACGAGGTTGTCCTCTATTTTGAGTTCAAACTGGAGAACTTAAAAAATTGTGACTTGGGCAATCATTCAGGGCTTCAAGTGTTTAATCAGATACACTTTATCCCTTACCAGTGCTAAGTGCTGTAACTATTTAACAAGGTGATATATGAACCAGAAATGCGCCATTGTGGCAATTAAGGCTGACAGCGTCCTAAGCTGCATTAGGAGGAGCGGGTCAAGATCCCCTCTCTCTACTCAGCACTGGTGGGGCCACATCCAGACTGCTGGATTCAGTTCTGATTTTCCCAATATAAGATAGGGAAGTTACTGGAGCAAGTCCAGGGAGTGGCCGCAAAAATGGTAATGGGACTGAAGCATTTAGATTATCACATTGAGAAAGCTTAATCATATTCAAAGTGACAATTAGAGTTACATTAAGAACCCCCTCAAACATGCCATGAAGCCATAAAAGCAGGAAAAGCGCTTGTTGTGTATTATTAATGGGGTTCTCCAGGTTAAACTAATTATTTCATGTACTGTATTACACTATCCAAAGTTCTCAAATTACCCAGAAGTAATTTAATTTACTTGAATCATAAGTCTACAAGAACTGCCAAAATCCATTTACATTTTTTTCCATTGAATGAGAGGTTATACAGGGCAATATGATAGAAATATACTTTAAAATAAAATCTTCCTTTGGAATGTCAAGTAGATATATACCAAGGACAACATATTGCTTCTGTGCTTTAGATGATGGATTCAAGAATATGCTGCTGCCACAGGACAAAAGTATTTAGATCACTAATGAAAGACTTCATATCTAAGAGTTTGTACGAACCTTGTGGGCACTGATCCACAGTTACAGCAGTTGTCATCAGCTCTTGCTGTAACTTGCAGAATGGAACAGAAGAGACTTCCTCTAAGAACAACTTTCTCATCTTTTTATGACATATCAAGGGAATATATTAGTCATTATCAGCACTTGGACATGCAGACTGTATGTTTGGCAATAGTTCATCAAGAAGCAGACACCTAATTAGGGTAAAAGAGTTCACGTTCAAAATTTCCTTTAGTTGAAGGATATTTTAATAACTATACAGTTAAATATGTACATATATTCTGAATTTTTGTTGCCATTAGACCTACCAATAGAAAAAATGAAGTAAACAGAAACGGAGAAACAAAGAATTGTTCAGGTTGGAAGGGACCACTTGACATCATCTGGTTCAGTCCCACAGGTCAAGGCATCTATTAATGTGACAGCCAGAGTAATCTTCTCATCTTCCCCCTTGGTTCTGCACAAATACAACTCTCTGACATAATTTTCTTAATTTTTATTATTGTGTCTGTCTAGTCCACAAATATTGTCAGCTCATCATCTATTATCACTTTTTACTTTTTTAATTGTTAATGCAACACTGCCAAGTCTACCAGTAGAAAAAAAAGATGAATAGTAGAAACATGATTTATGATGCATTTTTTTATGATTCCATGTAATAGCATTGCTTTATAGTGCAGATGCCAATAATATAAGTTTCATACAGATTCTAGTACTTTTACCAAAAGAAAATAGAAATAGGAACTCTGTTAAATATAGAGATAATACTTGTTTATCTTCATTTAAACCCTTCTCAAATTTCTGTATTTCTGTAATGCCTACCAAGCAAATTTGAGATAGCTCAATAGAAGTCTGGCATGCACTCTTCCTCTTACACAGATTTTAGGAGTCAGACGTGAAAAAAAAAATATGCTGCAAAGGAAACCAAGCACTCATTTTGTTTTTTTAACTACACAATTATTTTTTTTTTTTTTTGTGGACATCCTGCTGGATTCCTGCTAGAGGAAAGCATTGATTCCTTGATAAACATGGGATGAACTTTCAGTTTCTCTGACAGCTGATTTCACAAGGTAGCAGTCCACAAAAGTACTTGTTTGTGTATATTGCTTAAGAAAAAGAAGTGCATTTCCATCCAATAAAATATGACAAATAACTTGTTATACTAACTAACTTGTTAACCAACTTGTTTACACCTATACTAAAAAAGCTGCATTAGATATTGTCATCATGATATAGATTTTATGTCCAGTTAGCACATGGCAGGCTGATAAAGAAAATATTCACAATGCTTTCCCTTAGTTTTCTATGTTATTAAGACAAGTTGATAAAGAAGTTCCAAGATTTCCTGGAGGGAGTTGCTCCAGGCCACTGATTCTGTCTCAGAACATGACATTTAATCTTTTGTTTAAACCATGCATTTTCACTAAAGGAAAATTTTGTTCTCTATACATTAATAAAAAGGTCTGATACAAGTGACACAGAACAGTCGCATTTTTATTATCTGCAGTATGGTTTGTCCTGAAGTGGGACTCTTGCTAAAGAAAAATACATAAAATCAGGTGACTTTAAGTGAATTCTTCTGAAAAAATCTGAATATCTACATTTTAGATAGTCATCTGAGGTTTCAATTATTTTAACATATGCCAATACTTCCTCGGACAGAAACCACACAGCACTATTTAGGAATTGTTTCAAATAGGTATTTTGGACATGTCAGCAGTTGGCAGGATGAAGAACCATGTTGAAACATGTAAGCAGGAGCAAAGTTATGTCAGTTAGACAAAGAGCCATGGAAAAATTTTTACTCTCCTTAATTTGCTGTTGCCCTCAGCTTGTTTGAAATAGTTCATCTAGTGTCTATAACATACAAATAAAACTTCAGGGAAGCCTTTCCTTGATTTTCTTGTTCATTAAATATATAAATAGTTGCTATTTTTGTGTTTCATGATAACAAAAACAAAACAGATATGTTTGAATGTATTAAGGAAAAGGGGACAGATCTTGTCTTTATTAGAGACTGTTTTTTCTATATCAGCTCTCAAGTAATTTTCATAACATGACAAAAAGCCCAAGGGACTCAAATGTTCTTTCTAAATATTCAAAAGAGAATTATATACAATTTACATGATAATTAACAAATCCAGACTAGCAAGCATATCAGTTTCAAACCTGTTAAGCTGGTGAAGTGCTGACATCTGTAAGACTTGTTAGAATTTTATGGATGTTTAAAAATCCCTTAAACTCAAAACTAAAGTAAAACTGCAACACAGTGTGTGCTTAAAGTCTCCTGTTCTAGAAAACAAAAAGTTTCAGAAGGGCTAGATTTCAGTCCTGAGACCAATGAATAACATCACTTTGCTCCCTACACTTGCTCCTTTAACCACTCAGTTGAAGTTCAGGTTCATTCTATTTAGGTCACTGTCACTGTTTAATGGGGACAGTTGAAGCGAATTAAACTAAATTCAGTATCAAATTGTTCGAGACTTGTTTGAGTATAAGGATAGAAAAAAGATTTTGTTGAAACAGAAAAATAAAAATACATGTTATGCATTAAAAAGCACCCTTATCCAAACAATATAAGCACCAAATAAAAAAAGAGAACAAAATTAAATTAATTATCTGATGTAAGAACCACACGAGTAGCCAACACACAACAAAATAGTCCTTCTTGATGAAATAACACAAGCTTGTCTGGCCTGAAGCAAATTTCTGCTTGCAAAACAGGTATGTAGGATGAGGGGGAAATTTCAGAGCCGATTCCTGGTGGTGAGGAGGGGTGCTGAAGGCAAGAGAGGATTGGTGAAAGCAGGGGCTGCCCCAGGGACTTCCTGGGGAACAGAGGGAGAAAAGGTTGGAGGCAGAGAACGAAAGAGAGCAAAACTGGAATTCCTCCCCCCTTTGGATTTTGGGGACCCGTGGGGGACAGGGCTAGGCTTGGGGACCCCGAGAAGCCTGGTGGAGATGGGAAGAGGGGCTAGCTCCCACTGCTGGGATTCTTGGGACTCATGGGGGGTAGAACTGGGTCCTGGAAACTCCCGTGACTCTGATGGGGGTGGAAAGAGGGGGCCCCAGAGCCCAAACCACAAAGAGAGAGAAAAGAGAGAAAAGGAAGGGCAGGGTAAGTTTTCTAGCCCAAACCAGGAATCTTGCAATGAGGAAGGGATTCAAGTTGACGCCAGAGCTCTGAAGTGTTAGAGAACAGGTCCCAGTCTAGCCAGCACATGCTCGAAGATTCTGCGTCGTCAGAATCTGAAGGGGCAGCAGCTCCATTCAGCAACACCACGCGGCCAAGAAGCACAATGGCATCTGCATCTCACCATCCTTTATATCCTTTTTCATTGACCCAGAATTCTTTGCATCTCACGCCTGTGTGTATACATTTTTCCCACGCTTCTCCCACCCCTGGTGAGCATAGCCTTGCATCCTGGTTGGTCTGTCTTCTCCCCGCCTATTTCCAGTCCTGAACCCGCAGAAAGCTCCCGTGCCTCGTTCCCATGTGCTGAGTCCAANGCCTCGTTCCCATGTGCTGGGGTCCAAGAAGAAATGGGGGCTGCTCCCTCTCAGCCTGGGCACCCCATGCCACTCCCCTCCCCCCCCAACACAGCAGCCCGGGGAAATGCGGCCACGGGCACGGCACTCCTGAGCACCGAGGGGGTGGCGAGTGAGCTGCCATGTGCAAGGGACAGTAAACTCAGGTGGTGACTGGCGCGAGCGGCACTGAGCCACACACCATGGGAGCACCGGGCATTTCCCGGCAACGGACAGCTGCAGGGAAAAGGTTCGGCACCATGCAGGCAGACACACCTCCACTGCCCTGCTGTGCATCTCCCTTCTTGTAAACAAAAGGGAAAAAGTTTTCCATAAAATAAAACCATAACAGTCATGTTATCACAAAAGGTGAAGAACTGTTTCTGTACTGAAGTGTGAATAGGGCTTTCTAATACCTTTGTCAAGCATTCATATTATACCATCCCAAAGCAAAGCAGAACTAGAACTCAGAGAGGGCAGCAGGGACCTTACAAAGGATCTGAAAGAGAAAACACCACATGATATACTTGGAAGTAGCAAAGTAGCGGATGGATCTTAAAAAATTAATGTGGATGTAGAATTAATATTTAAGTACTAAAGATGCAATTGTAAGTAATTCTGAGTAAGAGCTGAATGAACTAGAAACATTAAGCATTGAAAAGAGCTTTCATAATACTAGTCATAACTAGAGCCAATGAGTACAAAAATAATAAATACTTACTTTCAAAATATGCTGGCATTTCAAAAGCAAATATATTGTGTATTTGAAGTGTTTTTTAGAAAAAAAGAAAATGTGAAGCCATCTCAGAATAAAACCTCCAACAGAAAGATATGACAATTTACCCAATCTCCAAAAGCTTGGCAGAGCCAAGAACTGTGAATGCCACAGGATTCTGGTCAACATGGTGATTATAAAACCTATTCCTGGATTTCTTACTAGCCAGACAATTAAATCTTGCACAATGAAATAGTCTTTAAGCATTTGTATACAATGCTTAGCTGGAAGAATAAGCCATTACCGGAAATTTTGGGTTGAGAGATGTAGCCTGGAGGTCCTTCTCAGATATTGATGTTTCTAAAGTATGTATAGCTGATAAGTTTTTTAACACACATGGTTTTGAACCTAATGAAGTTTGTTGAATATCTTGTAGTAAAAATAAATTAAACTATATAATGTCCATCAACCAGTAATCACAAGCTAATTGCAATCATAACAAAAATAGGGTACGTTCTAAATGTATTATGGAAATTATTGTCTCAAATAAAGTAGTTTGAGAAAATTTGAAGAAACAGGAAAACTCAACTACTTGGGGAATGCCTCATGACATTGCCTCAGTCATATGTATATATACACAAATATATATTATATACACACACATATATATTATATACATACAAATATATGTCTGTGTCTCCTACATATATATATATATAAAAATATATAAATATATAGTCACAGAATATATTTGCAGAATATATAAAAATAAGTTCACTGAGTTGTTTTGGAAAATCACAATAAGAATGAAAAAATTCCTGTTAAGAACTCTCTGAGGCCTGTTACTGAGAAGAGTTAACATAGTACTTAGTAAAGTCTATGTACTAAGTACTTAGTAAAGTCTTTATATTAGGCCAGTTAAAATACCATCCTGTCTCAAAAATCTATGGATTTCTTTTAGAAATGCACACAGATAGCTGCAGCTTCTAATAATGAAACTGTATTTTCACATGGATGTCTTTAACTTAGCAGCATTTATTTTCTACAGTTTTTTTGTTGGTTGCATAGTGCATTTTTAGCATTGCTTCTCACATTCCTTCTCATTCCTTCATTCCCTACCTGATTTTGAGGTCAGATACTCTAGAAGCAGCCTCTACAAATTAAATTCCTCTAATCTATACAGAAATATACAAACAAAAAATTGTGGCATTTGTCCCAGACTGAGAGATCAGCCAAGCTGTGCAGAGCGGGAGAATTAATTGCTTTTCCTTAGTAAGATGTCAAACCTTTTAAAACAACAAACACACACAGGAGGTCTATTCATTTTTCCACACAGATGATATAAGCACACAGAGTTTTAGTTAGGATCAACCAAATAAGCATGTAAACCTTCTACATACTGTATTTATGGGATTATAAAGATCCCTGATGATTTTGCCTTCAATGATAGATTTTTCCCTTCAAAATTCCTCTTGTTGGTGCACAAGGGAGACTTTGGATGTAGCTATTAAGCACAGCAGAGCCCTTTATCTCATATTAAACGGTGTTGGGGAATTAGCAGACACCACAGACTTGTGGCTAATGTAGTCGAAATATAGACACAACTCTTACGTTTAAAAGGAGGAACATTCTATCTTACTTTTACTATAATGCATTACATCTTGCTAACTTTCTTTTCATTTTGTTCTATCTGGAGATCAATGACATCTGTCAGTGGTGGTCTGCTACCCCTTTGCCAGAAGAAATTCACTTCCCCACTCGAGTTTTATGATTTTCACTCATTAAACTGATGCAGTATCAGCTAGCAAACAACACTAATCCACTGCCACTAATCAGTAAGGAGATTAGTAATTAGATTTAGGTAACTACTCTGCATAGGACTGCTAGTACCTCTCGAATACCTGGCAAACTACCTCATTTTGTTATATTATTGTACTAACTTTTGTTCATTTCTACCTGGTGTGCTTTCACTCTGTATTTTGAGAAGTTACGTTGAGACACCCATGTCTAAAAATATTGGCCTGGTATTTTGCCCCTTTAAGGATTTTAGATCTTGTAATGAAAACTGTAAGAACTAGCACAATGCAGAAGAGATTTCATTCTTTGCTCCTCAGAAGTTGAGACTCGCACAATGGACATGATGTTAAGCTAAAAGAATTTTTGTTATCTTTTGTTCTTTCAATTATCCAAGCTCCTCAAAAGAGACAGTTAGAAAATGAAGGAACCAAAGAACCCTGTAGTTCATGCGGCAATAGCTTCAATTGTTGGCTGCAAAGCAAGCCTTAACTACTATATTGCCACATTAAGCAGTTGATGAAATTTAAATGCTGAAAGACAATGAATAGTCAAGAATTTTCCCCGAGGAATCACGTACAATACATCTTTTTCAGCAACATGGACAGTGGGATTGAATGCACCTTCAGGAATTTTGCCGATGACACCAAGCTGTGTGGTGTGGTAGAGAAGCTGTAGGGAGTGGGTGTTATTTAAAGGCCCCAAACCATTCTATGGATACCTTTTGTATTGTAGAATTTTATCATACAGCATTTGCATATATGAGTCTAAAACCTTCTAAGTTGATCTACAAGGACTTTTCCTATAGCAGGGCATGGACCTAATGAAAAATAGTCCAAGTGAAGATGTTAGTGATCAGCTGAGCTGATTCCACTGGTTTTACTTTTGTCCTCATGAGTTGTGAGAGTTCTGGACTGCAGTCTATATGATTAATCAGTATAGCTTTCCTAAATATTTAGAATAGAATAGTCTATTTCAGTTGGAAGGGACCTAGAGTGATCACCTAGTCCGACTGCCTGACCCCTTCAGGGCTGACCAGAAGTGAAACCATATTGTAAGGGATCATATAAAGATAAATGCCTCTTTCATACTGACAGCCTTTGAGAATCAACCACATTATCTTTCATCTCAGTATAAGATAAAATTTTACACTGAGAACAGTAATTCACTAGAACAACCTTCCCAGGGATGTAGGGTGCTAGATTATCTCATCCAGATTCCTTTTCCCATAAAAGATTGGACCAGATGATGTCTTGAGAATCCTCCCAACTTGTGCTGTTCTAAAATTCTGTGATTTCATGTGTTTCAGTTCTGGGATTTCATGGGTCTGTGGAGATGCACACAAGTACCATGAATTCAAGGAAGAGTAAGAAAGAGAAGAGGGAAACAAGATTTTGCAGGGAAGTGCCGGTAGGTGAGAAGCTGGACATGACCTGGCAACTTGCATCCCACAAAGCCAACCATGTCCTAGGTTTCAAAAGCAGTGTGAGCAGCAGGTCAAGGGAGATTATTCTGCCCCTCTACTCTGCTCTGGTGAGGCCCCACCTAGAGTGCTGAATCCAGATCTGAATGGACAAAGGAAGGACATCAACTTATTGGAGCAAGTCCAGAGAAGGGCCACAAAAATGATGAGAGGGCTGGGGCACTTTCCCTATGAGGAAAGCCTGAGACTTTGGATTGTTCAGCTGGGAGAAAAGAAGGCTTAGGGATGACTTAATTGCAGCCTTCCAGTACCTGAAAGGAGCCTAAAAGAAGGCTGGAGAGAAACTTTTTACAAGAGCATGGAGTGACAGAAGGGGAAATAGCTTCAAACTTCCTTCCCTTCTGTGACAGGTTGACCCTGACTTGGTGCCAAGTACCCGGACAGTCTCTCGCCCCTTACCAATAAGATGACAAAATCGTGGGTGTTAAGATCAGNAATTTTACACTGAGAACAGTAATTCACTAGAACAACCTTCCCAGGGATGTAGGGTGCTAGATTATCTCATCCAGATTCCTTTTCCCATAAAAGATTGGACCAGATGATGTCTTGAGAATCCTCCCAACTTGTGCTGTTCTAAAATTCTGTGATTTCATGTGTTTCAGTTCTGGGATTTCATGGGTCTGTGGAGATGCACACAAGTACCATGAATTCAAGGAAGAGTAAGAAAGAGAAGAGGGAAACAAGATTTTGCAGGGAAGTGCCGGTAGGTGAGAAGCTGGACATGACCTGGCAACTTGCATCCCACAAAGCCAACCATGTCCTAGGTTTCAAAAGCAGTGTGAGCAGCAGGTCAAGGGAGATTATTCTGCCCCTCTACTCTGCTCTGGTGAGGCCCCACCTAGAGTGCTGAATCCAGATCTGAATGGACAAAGGAAGGACATCAACTTATTGGAGCAAGTCCAGAGAAGGGCCACAAAAATGATGAGAGGGCTGGGGCACTTTCCCTATGAGGAAAGCCTGAGACTTTGGATTGTTCAGCTGGGAGAAAAGAAGGCTTAGGGATGACTTAATTGCAGCCTTCCAGTACCTGAAAGGAGCCTAAAAGAAGGCTGGAGAGAAACTTTTTACAAGAGCATGGAGTGACAGAAGGGGAAATAGCTTCAAACTTCCTTCCCTTCCCAGTCCTGCAGTGAGATAATGACTTCAGATTGGGAAGGCTAAGCTTATAGGCTCTTCTGCAGCCTCTGAAGAAAAATGTGTACATTGAGTTTTATTCACAATTGGACTACAACTCAAGTTCAATTAATTAACCACCTTAGGAAAAGCTGAATGAACTTACCCTCTCTCAGTCCAAGATAGCTTTATGAAGTGCTTTCCCTTCTTCCTGCTGAATGGAAGGCAGATATTTCAGTTAAGAATTTAGTCATGTTATCCTCTTTATGAAAAAAGTGTAGTATAACTAAGCTTTCAACCCCTCTGTTGGATGCCTTTAGATACATAGAATCAATTTGGTCTCAAAGCACCCAAAAAACCAGTAAAGATACTGGAGAGTTACTCTTTTTCCCATGAATTTCAATGCTTCATGAATTTTAAAGCCACATGAGCATTAATAATGAATAAAACATCTAGTACCTATGTAAATATCTAAATATATAAAATAGCTGAAGTTTGATAAACATGCATTTTTTTGTTAGAGGAGCAACATATATTTTTTAGGCTAAATGTCATCAACAGTTCTATCTATATCTCATTTTATATTTGAATGTCTAGTTAAAAACAAAGACAGGTGCTGTCCTGAACAGGACGCAGCTGAGAGACTCTTTTGTTTTAACATTTCAACATTATTATCATAACATCACATGTTTGATCATCACCTGTCATAGTTTAAAGAAGTATTAATATGTACCAAAACAAAGCGGATACAGGGAGACTGTGATGCCAGTGATGGGGCCAAGAAAATTGAAATTGGTATTTTTGAACAAACACATATGATCCTTTTTTTCCAAGTGGACTTGTAAAATTAATTAATACTTATATACCATACTGGCCTTTTTTTTCTTTTTCTTTCTTTCCAGTTTTCATTTATCTTCTTTAATTGAAAGATGAAATTCATACCTAGAAGAGCAAACAAAGAATATTGTCTTGATATTTCAAACACTCTCTTCCTAAATACATAAAGACCTTCAGAATCTACTTTTTCTGTTTTGTTGTTAGAAGGCTGCTCTTTGTGCTAACATCTTAAACACTTCGTTGTGCCCATCTCAGATGTTGTAACCAAGATGAGTGCACTCTGCTGTATTTCCACTTACATTGATCCTAGTCTTGAGATTTATTGGAATATATTTTTGAATTACACAATTTAGTTTTAAATGTAATTAAAAGAGATACAGTTCCACCATGTTGGCTGTTAATTAATATTTTATATCATCAATTTTATATTTCAGAAGAATGAAAATATATTAAATATTGACTAAAATAGTCATTAATAATGAATGTTTTTTTCTGCTGAGACAAATATTTTATAGTAAAGAATACAAATGACACACTATGGTCTGTATGAACTGTGGCTATTAAGTCAACTTACAACTCTTCTTGAGCAAGCATAGTATCCAAGAGGTGTCTGTGTGAGAAAAGAAAAAGAAGGAGAATTAAGAAGATCATTATTTTATTTCTCTCCATTGCAGCTATATATTTATCTTTAAGATACCAAGAGTAAAGCTTCGAGGAAATAAAATGTCCTTTTGTACTCTACAGAAGACAATAAGCCTGGCATTCCCACTCATTGTTATCATGGAGTTATACTGTTTCTACTTTCCACTGCCTGGCCATTGCTTCATTTCTCTTTTCCATTTTAGAGTCTTTGTCTTCTATTACTGTTGCTAAGTGTAGAAGACTTTCTATAAAGAAAGAAAACAGGGCAGGATAGATGATATTTCCTTTAACTTTGACTCATTGTTTTAAAACATTTACTTGTTTTGTGACATTGTCATCAAACATTAATTCTGACATTGTTTCTAAGCCAACATGGGCATCTGGAAATGGTACATCAAGAGAAAAGTTATTTGAAAAATTTTCCCAAAGCTGATTCAATACAAACTGATAAGCATAAGAAAATGTGCTTGATCAGCAGTCATACTCTACTGCAGTGAATACTTACTTCTAACAGTCTTTTGAAATAGCAAACCTTGTTATTTCCTCCCAGCAGAATATTCTTCAGCATTGCTGTATTTCATAATCAAAATAACTTAGTGATCAAGGAGAGCCATTTTCATTTCTGACACATAGAAGTTTTTGCTGTTAATGTAGGAAGAAGTGGTTATTGCACTGTTTTCCCTCCTGAAAGGGTACTTTGAGCAGAAAGGGATGGGTTATTTTCTGTCAAACATGTTTTCTAGGGGCAGTACAAGCATGTCTATCACTTTCTGCTAGAGAAAGACTGAAAGCATGCAATCTGCATAACTAAAAATAGTTGTGTTCCAAGCACGGTATTTCTTGTTAAACTGACCTTGCTTGACACCTTCAGTGCCAGATGGAAAAACTGCTAAGTATTTTGATCTCACATGTTGCTTCTTCCTTAAGAATGCTGAGCTCTCAACTCTTCCATCCTGATTTTCTATTTCTATTTTCTTGATAGTGAATATGAGATTGCAAACATTCTAAAGTTGGCATCCCTTTTGACTGCTTAACTTTTGACTGCTTGTAATACTCTCATAAAAAGTCCAACAAAGTTAAAACTGTATTGAAATGGATTATTCTAGATAGGTGAACTGGATAGTTTACAGTAATTTTTAATTTTGATTAAAAATAAGGTGATGTTTTAATGCAAAATAAACAGTGGATTGCATGTCAGGAAATTTATATGTAAACTAGAGCATAAAACTAGAATTCGCTCTCAAGTGAAATGTTGCAAGAATCATTGCATGACTAAGTTAAAGTAAATTATGCAAAGCACAGACTGTAGGGAACAATTTTGCAAATGAATTTTTATCTCTAATTTCCCAGGCTAAGAATATCCACGATACCAGCAAATCCTGTGTGGTGAAAGTGACAATTCCACTATGTTCTTTTAATGGATCATCATTTCTATCATTCCCTGGAGGGCACTTAACAGACAAGGGATTCTATCCTGAAACCATCAAAGAATATTTTTACTGCCTATGATATCTGTCCACAATGGACCTAAAAAAAGAATCAGAAACTCTGGATGGCGGAACTGCCAATTTTTTCAGTCCTGAAAGATCCGGATCACTGGACAGAAACCAATTTGCTATTTAATGTCATAGAAATAAGCACTACCCAATTGTTCCTTCATTGCAGACAGTAAGAGAGATCTAAGACAACTTCTTTTGCTCTTGTAGGTTGCACTACTGTAACATTACGAGATTTGGCTGTTGCCTGAAGAGCAATGCTGCTAAAAAGTAACTGTATGGATATCGCTCATTATCAAAAAACATTTGGAAATTTCAGACTGAAGGAGAACTGGAAACTTTGAAATCTTTAACTTTTGCTACAGCACAGACTATTCCAAGGAATTTAGTTAGCTCCTGGTCCCTGCTTATTCCTACCATCTTCATAAACTCAGAACTACATGAACTCTCAAAAATTACATTGTCGTGAAGAGTAAAGGACTCTGGAAAACATAAGCAACACTTCACACAAACAAAATTTATAGATATAAATTAACAGCAGAAATGAACAGATTTGTTCTTATGTTTTTAAAAAATAATTAAAATAATGACATTTAAAATTTCTTTTCTAATATTTTTCTATATTTTGGATATTTTGCGATGGAGAACAACCAGATCTTTAGTGTTTATTAATTTGCTGTGTCTATATTCTGCTACAGCATCCCATGATAGTTGTGCAGAAAAGAAATTAAAGGAAAGGTAGATGATGTTGACCAAGATCTAGAAATCAACAATGTCACAATTTCCTACCTATGTACACTTCTCTACCTACATGTGGGATAGGTCGTATGTTTCAATATTGTGCTTTGTTTATAAAAAACAAATATGTTTCCTTTTGGTGTAGATTTTTCTAACCTAAAAAAACTAGATTTACAATACCTTTGTTTATTATGATTTTCCTATATTGATGACCTTCTGACCATCTCTTACATTTCATCTCATGTCTTTAATGCAGTGCTAACAATATTCCAAGTTTTCTTTCATGGTATAGACATAAGTCCTAGATATGCTCACTTCTAGGTCAAGCCTCATTCAGATTTATCTGACAGGGGAAGTCACCAACCACAGATAAGGAAACTAATTAAACTGATATGGAAGCCATATATGGTTTAAAAAGGCACAACAACTATCTAAATTTTTGTCTAATCAAAAGCTATTTTTGTTCTATGAAGTTAACTTTAAGCTAGCCTGTTACTAAGCTTGAGATCAAGTGTAGAAAGAAGGATCTTGTGTTTAATCTTAATATAGCAGAACAATCAATTTTCAAGATGCAAGTGAAAGCGGAACTGCTAATCTTCTTAAGAGTCAAGCTTAATGTATTTAAATGTGACTTTTCTGGTTCATCTAGTTGGAGACGTAGTTCTCAAGGGTATGTGGATAAATCTTGCTTAGCATTATTAGAAATAATTTTTTTATCATAAGTCTCTCTGTATTTTTGTACAGAGGAAACAGTGGAAATTCTCTGCAGGAGACTGAAATGAATGAATAGGAAACATGGTTCTGTGGCTTCCTAGGACATATTTATATTTCAAGTAAATAGGAAGGGGGATATGTAGAAAGATCGTTGGTTTTGTCACTACATTAATTTCAATGGTTTTGTTGTTGTTGATGGTTTGGGGTTTCTACAGGGAAAAGTAGTTACCAGTCTTGAATCCTCTTCACTTAAGGCATTTTAAGGTAACAGAAGTCATCAGACTTATGATGACTATCAGCTCCCAAAAGAGAAATATCCACTGACTCTTGCTTCCCACTAGGATGCCACAAATCTCACAATTATAGTTACTGAATAGTTCTGCAAACTCAGATTTGTCACACACCTTGCAAACACCTCGCAAACACCTCTGCCCTCGAAATAATGCAGGCTGCTCTGCATTATGCATTTACCACACTATAATTCTAAAGTGATTTTTGGGGGAGGGCTTCATTGGGTTTTTTTTTGTTTTTAATATTTATTATGGATTTTTCCTCCTCTTTTCACTCATATTTAGTGCATTATCTCTTTTTTTCTTTTCTTAGGGTTTTTTTTTTTCCCTAGGCATAATAATCTCCCTTCTATCAAGAATAGTCGGTGGTAATGGGTTTTATTCCAGAACATCAAATTTTGTAAATATATCTTATAAATATAAACCATTTTTATGTATATAATATCACCTATCTGAGCCATTTGGGAAGCCACACAAGGCTCAGCTGGTAGATGCATTATAATATTTTCAAGACATCTTCATATCATTGGTGTCTGCAAGCATCTCAATTGGTACTAAAACACCTATACAAGGATAATTGAATTGAACCCCAGACTGTCAAGATACATTATGGAGACCAGGCAGTTGAATCAGTTCCCAGGCTGCATTAACTGTTATGATTAAATCATGCTCAACTCCAGTGGAAGAAGAGACTCTTGTTTTTTTGTGGAACTTCTTCAGCCTTTAAATTGAGCTGAATCCTACCCTCACAGAGACAACTTGATTGGCTAGCCATGGACATTTGGTGCCAGTGAGACATTTTAAGTCATTTTGTCTGTCCTTCTGGTGCTCCTGAAGATAGTGCCAGTCTCATATAGTTTGAGTCATAAATTTAAAAAAAGTCTTTCATTTGTGCTTAATGTTATTGACAGAAAAGAATTCAGATGCCTACACATAGATTAACAAACCAAGTCAGATCCTGGAGTATTTAAAGCATTTGGGCTTGGCCTGGTATGATGATGTCATGTAGGAATTCTGGGACACCTGCATCCTTTTGGAGCACCAGAAATTTCAAAGTGTGTAAGGTTCTGCCAAATGCAGGTATCTGTGCAACTGAATCCCAAGATGATAGAATCATAGAATCATTTAAGTTGGAAAAGCCCCTTAAGATGATTGAGTCTAGTCTTAAACCTAATACTGTCAAGTCCACCACTAAACCATGTCCCTAAGGACAACTTTTATACACCCCCAGGGATAGTGACTCAAACCCATTTCCCTCAGTAGCCTGTTACAGTGCTTGTTAATGAAACCCAAATGACAATAGTTTTCAGTGCTGTTTTCCACCTTATTGTGCATATAGCTTGTCTTTAAACAAAGGTGATTATTCATGCTGATGTTTTCCCATCAGTTTATTCCCCATTTGACATAATTTCCATTCTGCCAACTATCACTGGTCCAGTGAGGTCTTAGGACTTTTTGTATTGTCTCTGCATTTTCTGAATACAAGTATTTCTTTGTCTTCCAAATGACTCAGTGACATGCTTCTTCAGAGTACAAGGAAAAGAACTGAAGAAAATACAGGATGGTAGGATTCATGTCTTCTCTGACACGGGAAATACATTGTAAAATTTTAAAACAATCACACAATCACAGTATTAACAAGGTTAGAAAAGATCTTTGAGATCATCAAGTCCAACCTACTACCTAAGACCCTCCCATCATCTAAACCACGGCACTAAGTGCCACATCCAGTCTCTTTTTAAACATTTCCAGGGACAGTGACTCCTCCACCCCCCTGGACAGCACATTCCAATGGCGAATCACTCTTTCAGTGAAAATTTTTTTCCTAACATCCTGTCTGAACTTCCCCTGGTGCAGCTTGAGACTGTGTCCTCTTGTTCAAACACTGGTTGCCTGACAGAAGATACCAACCCTCAACTGGCTACAATCTCCTTTCAAAGAGTTTTAGAGAGCATTAAGGTCTCCCTTGAGTCTCCTCTTCTCCAGGCTAAACAACCCCAGCTCCCTCAGCCGCTCTTTGTAGGACTTGTGTTCCAGACCCCTCATCAGTCTTGATGCCCTTCTCTGGACACATTTGAGCATCTCAACATCTTTCCTAAATTGACGGACCCAGAACTAGACACAGCCTTACCAGTGCTGAGTACAGGGGAAGAATAACTTCCCTGGTCCTGCTGGCCACACTATTCCTGACACAGGCCAGGATGCCATTGGCCTTCTTGGCCACCTGGGCACACTGCTGAATCATGTTCAGTTTCCTGTCAACCAGCACCCCAAGGTCCCTTTCTCCCTGTCCACTGTTCTGCTGTCCAGCCACTCTGTCTCCAACTTATAGCTCTGCATGGGGTTGTTGTGGCCAAAGTGCAGAACCTGGCACTTAGACTTGTTAAATCTCATCCTATTGGAATCTTCCCATCTTTCCAGCCTGTCAAGGTCCCTTAGCAGAGCCCTCCTACCCTCTAACAGATCGACACTTGTTCCCAACTTGGCGTTATCTGCAAACTTACTGAGGATGGACTCAGGCCCCTTGTCCAGATCATCAACAAAGGTATTAGATAGGACTGGGCCCAACGCTGATCCCTGAGGGACACCACTAGTGACTGGCCACCAACTGGATGTTGGCCACCACTCTTTGGACTCGGCCATCCAACCAGTTCCTACCTATATTATAACACTTTTTTCGTTGAGTCATCTAACTAGAGAGTAAAACCTTGGTAGGCTTCTTTGGTGGCCATTTTACAGAACTTTACAAAAACTTTGCAGAAAGTGAAATAATCTGAATACAGGATGAAAAATCATATATTTGATGATGGTAGAAAATTAACATAGAGCTCTACCAAGGAACTATATTTGAATCTGTTCCACAGAAACTTTCTGCTTTATATATACTCTGATCATTAAACAAGTTAACTGATATTTTGTAAATATAGTGCACGAATTCATTGCAGAAACCTTATTGCAACTGGAATAATTTGAAATTAATAAAACCAAACATACATTACACTCTGTAATATATTTTTGAGAAATAATACTTAAACAGTCCAGTATTACAGTGTGTTTGCATCCAGAATGGTATTGAAAGTAAATTAAACGAAAGAAGTTATTCTGGGTTTGTATAATTTAGGACATGATGTTCACTATTCACTTTTTACATCTAGACAAAATTTTCAAAGATATAAGCATATGAGTGTGTCTAAAGAGAATGATACAAAAGTAACACATCTGTGATCTTGCACTTCATAGCTTAGAATACATGCTTATTTCCAGATACGTATTAAAGGAGTGAGAAACTTCAGAGCTTTATAACTGTAGTATTTTTTGCAAGTCTGTATAATCTCACTGTTAATATTCTGGGTCACTGAGAATATGAAACAAAAGGGGTAAATGATCTTGTTGCACTGTCTTTCTGTCAAGTAAATATGAATATGCTCTTTTTCGTCAACATTTGAAAATTTTTAAAATTATGTTGCTCAACATTACTAGTGTTCAGAAATACAGCTAGTCTAAAAATGTAAGTTTAACTACTATGAAGAACAATTTTCTGATTTAACTTCTGAATTCTGAAGTTCAATGATAATTTGATCGTAACTCCTGTGCTAATCATTTATATTCACCCACAGTTTCTAAGGTCATCTCAATTTTTTTCCCTTTACATGTGTAAATTTGCTTCTGAATTCACAATGGAATAAGAAGATACATAAACATTTTTGCTATGTATAAATCTTAACTAGTTATTCTTATTAGACAGTGAAGAAAAATAATCCTGCAGATAGGATTTAAGAGATAATTTAAATATAATGAAAATTTTTATCTCTTAAGCATCATACTTTTGAGAGGAGAAAATATTAAGTCATAATCACTGGTACTATTCATTTACATAGAGCTGTGCAGATTTCACTTTTTTTATCTGATGAAAAATAACGGATAACATATCTATCTATGGGCAACAACTTATTTTACTAAGTTGTCTAACATTCTAAAAAAATTAATCTGCATCAAAAATGCCTAATCTATGACATAAACAAACATGTAATATATTGATAAAAAAATGAGGACAGAGTAGCCCTGCTGACAAGGACTTGAGGGTGCTGGTGGATGAGAGCCTGGACATGAACTGGCAATGTTCACTCACAGCCCATAAAGTCCTGGGCTACATCAAAGGCAGCATGGCCAGCAGGTCCAGAAAGGTGATTCTGCCCTTCTATTCTGCTCTGGTGAGCCCCCACCTGGAGTGCTGCATCTAGCTCTGGGGGCCTCATCACTGGAAGAATGTTGACTTGCAAGTCCAGAGAAGGGTCATGATGATGATCAGAATGCTGGAGCACTTCTGCTGTGAAGACAGGCTGAAAGAGATAGGACTGTTCAGGCCTGGAGAAGAGAAGGCTCTGGGGAGACCTTGCAGCAGCCTTCTAGTATCTGAAGGGAGCCTATAGGAAAGCTGGAGAGGGACTTTTTACAAGAGCATGGAGGGACAAGACAAGGGGGAATGGCTTTAGACTGAAAGAGAGAAAGTTTAGATTAGGTATTAGATATTAGACATGAATTCTCTAATCTGGAGGTGGTGAGACCCTGGCATAGATTGCCCAGAGAAGTTGTTGATGCCCTGTCCCTGGAAGTGTGGAAGGCCAAATTGGATGGGGCTTTGAGCAACCTAGTCTAGGCTTTGAGCAACCTGGTCTAGTTGAAAGGTGTCCCTGGCCATGGCAGGGGGTTGGAACTAGAGGATCTCTAAGGTTCTTTTCAACCCAAACTATTCTATGATTTTATGATTATATGAATGAGTCCAAACCCAGTTCTTAAAGTAGGGTTAGCTAGAGCAGGTTGCCAAGGACCAATTCTAGAATTTTGCATTTTTCATAAATTACTTCTCCATATCTTTTCTTGGCAATCTGTTTAAGTGTCGAACTGCCCTCACAGTAAAAAAAGTGCTCTCCTCTGTTCAGACAGAATTTCATGCTATGATAAACACTGTGATCTGGTCCAAAGGCCCAAGAGATGTTTATACTAATAGATAGTTTTTCACTTTGTTCTTGAACATTATTTGAATGGCATTTTATAGGTAGTATTATAGCACCTGAATCAAAAGAGGATGATTGTGAACTAAATTAACTCAACAGAAAATTTCTAGGCATTTTCTGGACATTTTATAGTCCAAGTGGCTGTAGACTAAGGGAATGATATGGTGGTGAGGCACTGGAATAGGTTGCCTAGACAAGCTGTGTATGCCCCATCCCTGGAACTGTTCAAGGTCAGGTTGAATGGGGCTCTGAGCAACTTGGTCTATGGAAGTCATTCCTGGACATGGCTGGGGATTGGAACTAGATGATTTTTAAGGTCCCTTCCAACTCAAGCCTTTCTATGATATCTATGGGCATATCAAAGGACAGGAAAAGGGGGACTCAAGAGGATGTATTGGACAGTGTGGTACATGATACAAATGGTGTGAAAAAAGGGTGAAAA
The DNA here is from genome assembly GCA_013390005.1 of Calyptomena viridis. Taxonomy (NCBI): domain Eukaryota; kingdom Metazoa; phylum Chordata; class Aves; order Passeriformes; family Eurylaimidae; genus Calyptomena; species Calyptomena viridis. Next base: position 131,220 of record WEIV01004804.1, read on the forward strand.
TTGTACTGATTTTCTTGTGATTTTCTTTATAGTAGCTCATACAGTGCTATGTTTTGGATTTGTGAGAAAAACAGTGTTGATAGCACACCAGTGTTTTAATAGTTGCTGAGTGGTCCTTGCCCACTGTGAAGGTGTTCTCTGTTTCTCACCCAGTCACACCCCTCGCTAGTGAATGGGCTGAATGTGCCCAAGAAGCTGGGAGGAGACACAGTCAGGACAGCTGACCCCATCTGACAAAATGGATATCCCATAAAATATGCCATTGTGCTCAGCATATAGAGCTGGATTCAGAAGAAAGAAGGGGGATATTTGGAGTCTTGATGTTTGTCTTCCCGAGTAACCACTACACATGACAGAGTTCTGTGTTCCTGGGTGTGGCTGAACATCTGCCCATCCATGGGAAGTAGGGAATTAATTCCTTTTCTTGCTTTTCTTTCATATATCTTTTGCTTTACCTAATAAATTGCCTTTCAATCCATGAGTTTTCTCATTATTGCATTTCTGATACTCTTCCCCATCCCTCTAGAGGGAGTGAGCTTCTCACTGGAGTTAATCACAACACTGCGCAAGAAATCTTTAAAGGAAGTCTTTTTTTTCCCTTTGCTTTCTTCCTCTTTCCTGTTCAATACCACATCATTGATCCAATCCACCCTAAAGATCCACTTTAACTGTGAAGTACACAGAACTCCGCTGACACAATATTGCCCTGTAACACAATTGGCCTGAGTTGTCCTAATTGTACACTTGAATGGTGGGTAAGACAGGTATATAAAACATTCATGTGTTTATGTGTCTTGTAGCTTATGAACTGTTTTTGACAGGTGATTCGTTTTAGTTGCAGCAGCATCTATTATCTATATGATAAATGCTCCAACCTGCATAGTGAATACAGAATTGGAATGATTACCTTTTTCCTTTTCTGACCATCTTCCAAAGAAAAGTCATGTAAAGCTTTTTTAACAGTAAAAAATGAAACCTTGTGAGTGCAAAAGGTCTTATAAGTCAGTGAAAAGTCAAAGGATTGCCTTGAGTCACACAATAAGCTTTCAATTCTGTAATCTGTTTTTTTACAATTTAAGCAAAGGCAATTGTACCCTCTGGAATAACTCTGGAGCTACAGTGACCCTAAGCACTTGTGGGACTGGGATCCCAAGTTTATAAAACCTATAAAGAAACCCTTCACTTTTTCTGGCTCTAAGCAGAATATACTGGTTTATTCTATAGGAAATTTTGCTTTCACAACATGAGTGGAAAACGTTCTTGTTTTCATCTAGTGGAATTTTGTGTTCTATTCACACATCTAAATAACATCAACAACAACAATAATAATAACGATTATGATAATAAACTAGGGATCCAAACTCCCTGCGCCCCTAAATATTATATATGAATTACAACCAATTAATGCCAACAGTGAATAACAGCAGCCTACACTGAGGTCTCAGTTGCCCTCATACACATAACAACATCATGTAGAGAACTATGTAATGTTCAGAGATTACCCTGGGCATGTGTGTGTATTCTGGACTAATGAAATTAGAGCTGTAAAAGGCACAGTTAGAAACTGTGATTCAGTATTGGCCAACACAGAATTATCAGTTTCCAACAACATCACATCCCATGGGAGACTAGTCCTAGTTTAATAGACCTCAGAGAGCAAGCACATGAATAAAGCTTTGTTGTGCAGTTTGCTTAGAATGCATTTATTTGAGCCTTGACATTAGTGTAAGCATTTCAAAATATGCAATTCAAGAATAATTGACTTTTTTTTTATTAGCATTTACTGGGTAAATACTTCATCAGCATTAAAAGTGACAGACAATTATATGCATCTGTTTAAAATAAAATTCTCAGATACACTTCATAGTATTATTTATTTTCAAATTTTTGTGAGACAGTATTAAAAGCTTAAAGGCAGAACTACCTGCAATACCAATGCTTCTGAGAATTGCTAGTGCAGAGTTTAGTTCTGTACTGCTTTTTAGATCACTACTCTTTCCTTTCCTGGCTGCTATTACAACTAGAGTACAGGTGTTTTCAACTCACTGCATAATTTACCGAAGGAGACATATGACCTCCCTGGGGAAGACAGATCCCAAACTGACTATAAGGTCATTTAGAGGTTGTTTCCCTCCATAAATTCTGTTCTTTGCTTTTAACTAACTTTTTAAATTTAGGCAGAATCTATGCCAGATTCTTTTTGAAGTTCCTTCACACTTGACATTTTTCCACTATTTCTTTCATACTCTACAAATTCATAACATTATTTTTCAGTTCAGACTTTGTTATAATTTGTGTTTCTGAGTCTATTCAGCCAAGAGATTGATTGAAGTTAATACCAAGGTTCATGTAGAGAACTGACCAATAGGTCTTTTCTTTATTTCCTCTGAGTAAGCTTTTGCTTACTCTGTCATTGATTTAATTTTATTCCTTCTATTTTTAACCTTGTTTTCTATTACTGTTATAAGTTTTTAATAAAAAACCCAAAACCCTCACAAGCAAGATCCTTATTCCTCAGTCTTATGAATTTTCTTAAAGAACCTGAACAGGACACAAATATATTTGATCTATTTCACAGTAAATGGTATCTGGGTAAATGACTTAAACATTGTCATCAGTAATGTCCCAAAATCTGAAACCTACTTGAGGAAAAAAGGGTATGTCTCAAAATCACCATTTCATTAATTTAAGTTAAAAACTATATCTTAGCTTGACCATTTGTACAAAAGAAAACCAGCTAAGCACCAGCAACACAATCTTTGAGTATGACTGATGAGGTTTAAAAAATTCAGCATAAAGAATATCTTAACTTTCATGATGTGCAGAGAACACATTGCTTTGCAAGAAGGGTAACCAAAATGGGGGAAAAATATGCTGAAATATTATGAGCAGGGTGAATTGAATGATAAATACGAATCTGTCTCTTGATGGGTTTTCTTACTTTTTCTTCTCACTGATTTTCCTGTGCTTTTTTCTTGTGTAAGACTGGACATAGAAAGTCTAGACATTGCCTATGATTCTCCTAGGTGCTGTAATATGAATATTGAAATGATTCTACAACAGTTTATTTTATTTGCTCTCGTTTTACTATGAGAACAGTCTGTATATCATGAATCTATGTTATGTAGTCTTGTTTTTCTAAGAAAAACTGGCAGCACGATTGAAATATATTTTCTGTGGTGAAAGAATACTTAACATTTATTGAAACACCTGACAGCTTATTATCACATATCACAATCAAACACAGTTGCTTACCCAATTTAGAGCCAATTTCACAGCTTTTTGGTTATGTTAATATAAAACTCACATTAAATAGTTGTTTGATTATTATGAAAAATCTGCATATCAGCCCAGTATTTCAGTCAATGTAAATGCAAGCAAGATTAATGGAATTAAATCCAAATAAATTGGATCATATTCAGATGTTTTGCATTCCTTATCTGAACTTAAATGTATTTTCAAAAATAAACACTGACATTGGTATTTGTCTTTGAAAAGTTATTCAAGATTTTTTTTTTTAACAAAAAATGTGGGATTGAGTTATATGAAATTTGCAGAAGAACAGTCATGAGAGCAAAATAATTGCTTATTTTGCTGAGAGATTTTGCAGCTGGATTCTTCAATTTAATTGGAACAAACTCTTTTCTTCCTATGAAATAAAAACTGGAAGAAATGGTTTGCACTCTGAAGTTCTAATGATGGGCACTCAAATATGAAAGTGTTGACCTTTACTCTGTGCATGGAATTAGGAGAACCAAATTGCTGTGACTTTCTCTTAGTGCTATCATAATTGAACATGTTGAGAAATGGTTCTCCTCTGTTTAAAAGTCACATAAGAGGATTTCCTCTAAATAAAACTGACTCATTATGATAAAATTAAAGAGATCAGAAAGTCAAGAGTAAGCTTTAACAGCCTTAAATAAGAGAGAGGAAAGTAATAAAACAGAAAAGATTCAGGTCTTGTCTGAGAACAGCCCTAAACAATCTGTCTCCAACAGTGGAGCAAAAAGTCAGCATAAGCTTCTAGTCCTGTTCTTTGTGCCTAGCATTTTCAAAGGGTGTTTCATTTTTCCAGTCAAAAATGACACAATGAAATTATGTGATAATGGGTCATAATAGCACAGGAATTGCAGAAAATATCATCAATTAAAAAGTTAAATTTTTTTAAAAGGGAAATGGCTAACGAGGACAGAAATTCCATGAATAATTAGGTCCCACTAAAATGTTTATTTTCATAGTTAATTTCTTCATTTGTAGATCATATGGGACTACATGTTTCAGGATGGCTTACAGTAGAGGAAAAGAGAGAAACACAAAATTCTCTGTTCTAGGTGATTCTGACTGTAAAATGGGTACAAAATGTATTCACTGACAGAGAATTAGTATGCATGTATGCCGTTGATCTTGCATTAATATCATGCAAGATCAATTATCAGCATAAATAATTTCACTGTTAACACAGAGACTACAGTATGATTAAGTCAAATGTAAAAGTCTATCATAAATATCTACATTAAATTGGCTGAATTACTGTTCATTACTCAGTCAACCAAATGAGGATGCTCAGTTCTTGGTAGGATGAGACCTATCGACCTCATAAATTACTTATAATGGTAGTGGATATATGTTAAAGAAAAACAACAACAAACTCTTCTCTCAGGAGTTATTTATCAAGACTGTGTTTTGTTTCATTTGTTTGTCTTAAGTGAACCTATTAGGGAATGCAAATATTATACTTTATTATTTTATGAGGGAAGAAATTAACTCTATTCTATATGTCACTCCTTTAACTCTCCCCATTCATTCTATATCTACTCTCTCTTCTTTTTTTCCTGCTTTTTCCTCATCAAAATCATCCATGTTTATTTTAGCTGTTTGTGGGACTATATGTATTGTCTTCTACAAGTGAAAAAAAGTTAATACCAGCAAAATACCCATAAAAAGAAATTCAGATGGAGGAAAGATCTTGAGAGAACAGTCTATCTTTATTGTCAGTGTAATAGCTTGACTAATAAACAGAGAAATTTTAAAATATTGTCATATATAAATATATCGTAGTCAAATTTCCAGTTTTAAGGGAAAATAATAACTGTGAAGTTTGTAGAATTATTTAGATTAGTGGAGCTTTAAAAATTCTTCAGTATATACAATAATGAAGTGGTAAAAATATTATCCAGAAAACACTATTAATGCTGTGCTTTACTGTTAATAATTTCTGTGCTGTCTGTTCCAGAAACCAAGCAATGGGGTAACAGAGATATGCCAGCTGAATGGACCTGAAAAATACAAATGCTTTGCAGAAAGTAATAATATAAAGTACAACTTCTTTTATTTGCCATTTGGAAATGCAATCACAGATGAATCAAAACTTTCTTTCAACAGTTATTACCTCTTCCTCACTCAAGATGTCTTATTCTCTGAAAGAGGTTTGCTGTGAACAGCCTGCTCTCACTCTTCAACCCTTACTGATTGCAATTATCCTTAAGCATCATGGTATAAGGACTGACTTCCATCTCTAAGCAGAAGTAAAATAAAGATAAGATTTGGCTTAGTGAGCATAAAAAAATTTAGTGTAGAAGAATCAGTATTTTGATGTCGCTATCTAATTCAACAGATTGTAGACATACAATTTCATGAAAGACAGTATAGACAAAAAATGAAATCTTACCTCCCATCATTTTCAAAAACTCTCCAAAGAAAGTTATAAAAGCAAAAATTTAATTATATTTTTGATTTGAATAAGGGAATTACAGAAAGAAACACAAGACAGAAATGTTCTATAGTCTCAAATTTAAGAGCATAGGAACCTTAAGAATCAAGTTAAAACATAGAAATCCAACGAATTTAAAGCTTTATGATCTTACTGATATGTATGCCATACAACAGTGAAAAAGTTTTATAGGAATTTATGTTTCTATTAAAGGGAATTCAGGAATGCTAGAGGAAGAGTGTTCATAAAGAAGAAACACCAAATTTAAAAGAATAATTTAGATGTTCACTGAACCATCAAAATGGCAGAGACTCCCTAAGCCTGGTCTTTGAAATTAAATTTAAACTTCAGACATATTTCGAATTGTAGGTGCAATACTACATTTGGTAATGGAGGAGATTAATTAGCTACACCTGACTCCAGACACAAGTATATATCCATGTTTAAGAAGTCCAATGGCAAGGATGCACACTTTGGTTTTTCATGGTTTAAAGAGATTTAGTGTCCAAAGACCAGACACAATTATTGATCTTAGGGACACAGAATGAGAAGAGTTAACAGAAAATACTTATTTGGGAGAATTATTTGATTTCTACTATACTGTGTTGTAAATCTTGTAATAAAACTACTTTTTAACAAAACAAAAGCTGTATTACTCATGTACAAAACAAAATTATGATAGGAGAGATCTTATTCTACTGATTATTACAGCTGGAGCACTGAAATACTCTTTTAAAAATAACATGATTAAAAAAGAAGGCACAGCTTCTGTAAATTGTGTTTTTCTCAACCTTAACTTTTTTTCTTCTTCACATTTTTTTCTTGGTAAAACATTCTGATTTTATTTTGGCAGAATGTAATCAAGATGTTTTGAGTAAATACATCTAGTTGATCTGGAATTTATTATATAGAACAGCCAAAATCTTCTTCCTGCTTATGAAACATGACTTATAAATAGGCAGTGGTTGAAATTAAAGACTGCAGAAGAGTAGAAACAGCAGCAATCTGGTCAACAAGTTCCTTTTGGCAAAGCATAGACCATGAAGATGCCACTCTCAGAAGGCACTGGAGGTAAAATGTAATTTTACTTTAATGCTGAG
>WEIV01004804.1:139450-160152 GCA_013390005.1 Calyptomena viridis
AAAGTACTTCCTCTGTCCTTAAACATCTTCCCTTGTCCATATTTGCAGATCATGGTGAATAGAATAGCACCAGTAGGATAGAAAGCAGTCCTTCACTGCATGAAAGTTGTCTGAAAATAAGTTTAGAGTAAAGTAAGTTCAGAAACTTTCCATGTCTCAATAGGCACCTGTTATCTTACTTCCAACTGCTCCATGTAGAGCAAATAGAAGTAATTTAGAGTGACAGTTACACACAACAAAATCTTAAGATCGCAAGATGAATTTTGAATCCTTTTTCCATTCAGCACATTGCTAAAAGCACCTACTCTCATGTGGAAAGTGTTGTCAAATACTCATGTCAAATCCTCTTCCAGTGTTCTTCCCCATTGCTGCACAGTCAAGACATGTTTTTCTTTACTTTTGTCTTATTCCAAGAAGTATGTCAGATCTGCTTATTTCTCCAATTTATTTTCAATATTTTTCACTCCTTATTGTGTGAAAAGCAGATGAAAGGTTTTCACCTTCAGTTTCTATTGTCTGTATTTTGTTACAAATGGTCATTTTCATGTAATGAAGGTAATGAGAAAAGAAGTGAGTTGAGACTTTATTTGAGAACATGCTTACATGTGTCTTGGAGTTCTGGTTATTAAGAGTAACTTTATTATAAGTCACTCTCTTCCTAGACATTTACTTTGGAGATCTGCCAAGGAAAGCGTACATGTTTTCAATGAGAGTAAAGTTAGGTGAAAAATAGGTTAAGCAACAAAAAGGATTTATAAGATCTAGAAGTGTTTCAGTATTAAGACATCATGGATGAAAGGTAATCCATTGACATGTAGATGTGACAGAAAGCAATCATTCTCAGTATTTTTTTTCCCCCACATGCTCTTATTAGTTCCATCACAACCTGCCATTGTGGAAGTTGATTGGAATTTAATTTTGTAAGAAACTGGTAATCTAAAAATTATTTTTATTGATAATTAGAATTTTGAAATTTATTTGAAATGTCTGAAAATAATTCCAACTAGTGACACAAAAACATTCTTTTTATGGAATGGGAAACAGTGCATTAAAGAATTTATATTTATATATTCCATTCAAGTAGTGTTATGATACTAATCCTAGATGAGTTACTATGTTCAAGTATAACTGTAGGAGTTTATGCTATTTAAGCAAAATCTCTAAAAAATTTGTTTCAACAGTTCAGAGTTACAATTGTTGTTGAAATCATTATACTTGTGCTTTTCATAGAGATATTGACAAACTGTGGTTTGAAGGTGTTTTTTTTAATATGTTTTTATCTAGTTCTAGAACATTCCAGTAACCTTAAACTATTAGACATACTCACTGGAACGTCACTTTTCTAAGGTTATTTGTATAACCAGTGCTACGTATGTTAGACTGTTTTACACAGAACAATTGGCTAGATTTACCTTTAAAAAACAAACAAACAAACAAAAAAGCATTTTGTTTTCTGATGTCTCTGAAAACTTTATATTATTTTCTTTTTTTAATATTTGAATAACAAGGATGCCAATACAAATGGTTCTTCAAAAGTCTTTCATCAAAAAATTGGAGAAAAGTTAGATATTTGAAAATGTTTCCAAGCTATAGATATCTTGCTCAACATGGTTTTCTCACCAGTATCAGGGAAAAAGTTCAGAAATTTTCATAAGTTTTAATTAAATTGTACTTTGAGAGACCAAGGTTTGTAGAAGCATAGGCTGATGTAAATGAAATATTTTCTGATTGTTTAGTTTTCCAGTGTGCCAAGGCTTTCCTTGACTAAATCAGATCTTTGTGGCTGGTGTTCTAGATGACTCGGTGTAGAGGCAAATTCCAGGCAGATTAAATCCTTAGATAACTTTCAGACTATTTAAATTTTATTGACCTCAATTTGTCCATGGAGGAAAGAGATGAAACAAAAATGGATATCGTATCTTATTCATGAAGTCTGGAATATTAATGTCTCACATTCACAAGCTATACTGTAATTTATAACCTTGGGAATATGGGATCCAGAGGCAACACAAAGAAGAGTATGCAAATAGGGCACAGTAACATTATTTCTATGATAGGCTGTATGGAATGAGACTTTTACCACAGGTTTGAAGATAAAACAACTATTTTGAAGGGCAATTAGCTCACAGTAACTTGTGGTGATACTTAGTACAAAGGATGACGGAGTTTTGCATCTTCTTTAGCAATTTGGATGACAGTATGGAAATCATTTGTCTGCAAATTTGCACACAATTCCTAAGTGGGGGAGCATTTGATGAGCTGGAGTGCAGGGCTGCCATTAAGAGTCAGTCCATGTCAGTCCATTTCTCCTGGCACTTTGGAGAAATGGACTAACAAACAACAGCTAATTCAAAAAAAAGGCATCTGCAAAGTTCAGCCCCTGGGGTGGCATGACACTGCTATCAATATGGGCTGGGGAACAAACAGATTGAGAGCATCCCTGAGAAGAAGGACTTGGCTTTGCTGGTGGATGAAAAGATCCCACCTGCATCCAGGTTTGGGGCCCTCAGTATAAGAAAGAGGTGGACCTGTTGGAGTGGATCTAGAAGGCCACAAACATTACCTGTGGGCTGGAACACCTCTCCTATAAGGAAAAGCTGAGAAATTTGACATTGTTTATCCTGGAGAAGACTCCACAGAAATCTCATGATGATCATTCAATACTTACAGGGGCTTTATGAGAAAGTGTCCATTGCAATAGGAATAAGTGTAATGGTGTTAAACTAAGAGAGTCAATTCAGGCTAGGTATGAGGGAGAAATCTTTTATGATGAGTATGTTGAAACACTGTCACAGAGAGGTGACAGATGTCCTATCTGAATGTTTTCCTAACTGGAAACATTCAAGGTCAAAATGGATGGGGCTCTGAGCAACTGGACTTTTAAAGAACATATCTGTTTATGACAGAGGGATTGGACTAGATGACTTTTAAAGTCCCTTCCAACCCAAGAATTCTGACTCCTTATAATTTGGCCTTGCAGCAGTGAAGGCCAATGGTGTACAGGGCTGAAATACGAAGAGCAAGAAACACATCCAGCTCTTTTCAGAACTGTACAGCAAAACAGACTACAGATAAAAGCTGCAATGAGGGAAATTTTGATTAAGTATAATGAAACAACTCTTTACAACGAGAATGATCACTGGAACAGTTTGCACAGAGAAGTCTTGAATATCTGAGACTGAAAATCTGATCCAACTTCAAATTTCATCCTGGTTTAGTAGAAGCAGAATCAGATGACCTCCAAAGTTCTCTTCTGACCTAAATTGTTTTATACTTCAGTGACAAAGATTATTATCTATTTATTAATACTGAATGATGACTCTTTATGGTACAAGTAAAAATTTGACAGTAGAATATAGGATGCCTATAGTACTTAAAAGGTAAAGGCCTGCTTATAGGCTAAGGAATTGATCTTGAATACCTGAATGTGATTTTTCAGTCTATGCTTTGAAAGGACTAATTACTACAGTTCAGGGACTTCCAAGGAATTTAAGTATTACCAAAATCCTTTCCCACTGCTCAGTTCTGTCTGCTTTCCAATATTGTTTCTTAAATCCAACTGAAAATTAAATGATCCACTGAAGGTATCTGTAAAGTTTCAAAAACTGTGTGGTACAAATCTGATCTACATAATTTATTTTTCTGTCTTACGCATAATAAGTGCTCTGACATTACATTTACAAATATTGCTTCTGTGTTAGGGGACTTGTCAAAAGGCAATATTTTGTTGGTATATCTCCCTTTGGCTATGACTTCAGTAAAGTGGCAATCTAAATAGAAATCTGTTCTCTTTTTTTATAGCAAAGAGGATTGGTTACATATACATATATATATATATATACATATATTTAATACTTATGGGATCACATCACTTATAGCCATATTCAGAATGTAAAATATTTTTATAGGTCTTTATGGCCTTTTTGTTCTTAATCTCCCAGAAACATGATAAATAAAGAATATGAATTTACAAAAATGAATTATATGAACTTGAAGTAGGGGAATGTGAAATAATTCTATTCAGCATACTAAGAATGCAAATAGCACGTTTATGGAATAGATAGATAAAGAAGTAGGTAGATAAAAAGACAGACAGATATCTGAAATCATTATATTAGATTAAATGAATGCCAAATCAGAGTTAGAACCTTGACTCTTATAAAATTTACATTCTATTTATACACACATAAGGAAATGTTTGTTTCAGTTAATTGTATATTTTCCAGTATTTAATTATCTCAACAAAAACTGCCATACTCATCATAAAACTCATCCTCATTACCATCAGAAAATTTCACCAGTTTCACTATGACTTTTTCTGCAAAGTACATTAGAGAAAACATATTTCTTAGTGTACAAAAAGATTTTTAATACTGGTCTTTCATTTGATACAGATCCCAAAGTCTAGCTGGAGCACTGTGAGGACCTTTCTATTTTCTTTTTCCATGAACAACTGGGCACCACTGGCCATATCAGAAACTGTGGAGAGATCATAGCTCTTACATCTTCTTAAAAGAGGCCATACAGAGAACTTCCTTATAGATGCTATTCTAAAAATTGCAAGACTTTTCTACTGCATGTGGCTCTAGGATAGGGCACAGTGGGCTGGACAGTGAATTGGAACTGATGGGGAAAAAAAAAGACTAATCCCATTGTGGGTCCTAATAGAGAGGGAAAGGAAAAGAGCAAATAAGCAACCTGTAGAGGGAGATTCAGCCGCAATCAGAGGAAGGTGGGACTGTAGGCTGAGCTGACTTATGGGAATTGCTCCTGAGGAGCTAGGCTAAACATGGAAAATAACAAGAATACAAACACACTGCAAATGGCATAGGAAAAACCCTTGTTTTGGAACAAGGGATAGATGCCATTACGATAGAACTCCGATTTTTCAATTTCCTTTTAGAAAGAATCACTAAAAGATTTACATAATTATTTCACCAAGTCAGGCAATATTCCCACTAAAATTACACGATGACAGGCTATATTATAATGTGAAAATAATAAACCTAAATTGAGAGCAACCATGCAAAATTAATTCCTGCTTTTTTTTTTCTAAAATTTAAATATTTACATTTTTATTGTGGTTTTCTAGTTGATAAGCATGGTCAATAAATATGGTTTATATAGAAAAATGAAGAAATAGAGGGAAAAAGAAAGAGTGAGCAACAATGCTACTATTTTTGGTTTGTCTGGATAATCTTATACAACTTTGTGCAGCAGCTTAAAAGCAACAAGGTATTTTCCATTATTTGTACAATTCATACTTTCAAAAAAATATATAGGGCAGCCTAGGCAACTCAAACACGCTATAATCTAAGTTACTGCCAGCAGCAGAATGAACCCTCAAAACTTATGACACTGCCACCTGATATGAAAATATCTAAATAAATAAAATCCATTCCCAATTGTACTCTCAGCCCACAGACATATTTTCTTTCCTCATAAGACTGTCAATGCAAGTTATTTGATGGAACAATTTATCTGAACTGAAAACAGTCATCCCTGCCATTTGAAAACAACATTTCTTTCCCAATCTATTTATCCAAATTAAACTCTGAATCTGTGACTGTCATGGTAAGCTGATAACTGTACACTGATGTATATTATGTAGTTTTAAATGATTGTTCTTTGTTCAATATCTGCTTCTGGGAGTTATATAGCACTTCTGTTTACTTTTTAGCTGATTAAGTTTCCAGGCAGGATCTTTCCATTCTTAGTCTTAGTTATACTTTCTTAGCCAGCAGCTTTCAACAATGTAGTTGAATGTCTGAATTTTTACTAGTGTCAACTGGTCTTTACATGGTTGTGTCCAGACACATTCCCAGATCTTGCTTTGGAAGAATGACAATCTGCAAATACAGATATTAACAGAAGGCCAACAATGGACAAGGAGCAGAAATATATTTTGTCAACTTTTTTCACCTATGGTGATTTACTGAATTGTATGATTACACATTAAAGAGTATAAAGACAACTTCCCTAACACATTTTTATTTTCCCAAATGGAACCTTATCTACTTCATTAATAAGGGATGTATTCCAGCTGGAGGACTAAGAACACACATATAATTGATATTAAAATAATAATGCATTTGTTCCTGTTTTCTTTTGTGAGCAGGAATCTTTAGGTATCGTGTCTTAAAAATTCTCTGTAACAACAAGAAACTTCCTTTAAAGAGATGTGTGGAGACTGTAATGTATTCACAACAAATATGGTTGGATGATATGGGAAGAAACATTAAAGATGATCCAGTTGAGAACTTCAGGAAATGTCATGTCCCCTTAAGAGCCTAATCTTCCATTGTTCTAAAGAGAAGTATAGCTCTCATGTACCCAGTTTCATGCCGCGGTGCCTGCCTCGGGGGATGGATCCAAAACTCCTCTTCAGCCCTGACTAGCTCCAGCCATCCGGCTGAGGGGCACCGAGCAGGAGTGGCCACCCTAGAATTCAAGGTCTCTCACCAGGAGGTGACCAGTTCAGAGGCGGCTGAGGCTCAGAGGAAGAGTGCTTTCTCCTTAACCTCTTTGCCTTTGGTGTTCTGGGCACAGCTATTGGAGGGCAAGGGATTAAGAGCAACTCTTTGTGGTTAGAAAACAGGAAAACATTTTATTGGGGAAACTGACCCCTGAAAACACCAACCACAGAGAGCACCAGATAGCTCTGTGCAGGAGTTTAAATATGGGGACAAAATTAGGGGAGAAGAGTGGGAAAGGACCTTTGGGTGTCAAGGAAAGGAGGGTTTAGGAAAGGGCTACATGGTAGAGAAGAAGCCAGCGGCCTGCAACTCAAACCTATAAGCTGTTGAGTAAGCAGGACTGCCATGGAAAGTTCTGGAAGGGTAGATGGAGTCAGGATACAAATATAGTTTTGGGATGGAATAACTTTGGACCAGGGGAAGGGTTTAGGATAATCAGGAGGAGGATACAGAACAGGAATGTACAATTGTATGGGAAGGAAAAGGGGGATGACCGAGCAGTCCATTTAGGGGTAAACAAGGGGTTACAGAATGGTACAGAAATGACATGACAAACACAATAAACCACAGGTGCACACCACCACAGTTTCAGGGGAAAGTCTCTAATTATCTCATATATTCAGAGATAAAGCAGACCAGGTCCTGCATTAGTGTAAGGCATTGACAAATAAAAATCTCTTTGCAATACATTGTTGAATATTTACTTCGAATTGATACTTTTTCATATGCTAGAACTAAGAAAGAACTAAACCATCACAACCAACTCCTTTATAACTTCCTTCTTTATAAATATTATTTTTTAAACATTTTTTCAGGACTTCATATTTTCACTTGTAATAGCATGGATTAATGTACTCAATCTGTATCTTTTCCATTTATTCTAAGGCTGAATGTTTGAGAGAGATCCACTGAGGAGAAAGAATGGCAATAATTACAGTCAGGAAGTACATCATCTGAAGTGTTAAGAAAATCCCAAATTATTAGCCTTTTCTCATTCAAAAGCCTACTAATGGTGACTTCTTAAATATGCTAATCAGCCCCTACAGCACCATTTCAAGTTACTTTTATTTATAAGGAACAACTTGTGAGCAAAAGCTGAAGAATACTGATCAGTATTTAGTTCCTATTCTTTACTTTTTGTATAGAAGGGAGAACTGAAAATGATGACTGGATTGATTTTTTTTTCATAGTAAAAAAGAATAAAGCCCAAAGTACCTATATTAGTAAATTAATTATATGGTTATAGCTGACACCAGTGAAAGCATAGCTAAAGTCTATCAGCTGTATTAAGTACTGGATAATACGCAACAGGTATGCACTACTAGTATATATTGTCTAAATTCAAATGTTTGAAAAAAGGCTCTAGCATCATACAACTATTTGTGAATGAGCCATTAGCATCCCTGCTGTGTATCCATCTTCACAGCAATCATCTGAAAACAGGTAGCTACCTCTATGTGAAAACAATAAAAAGTATGAGCAACAACCACAGCAGCAACAACTTCTAGTTAACCTCCAAAGAGAAAAATCACATTTTAACATCTTGGGGAGATACTGTTGCTTTTAATTCCTAAAGATGAATTTTTGCATAGAAAAAACTATTGATAACTTCTCTGACAATATACACTTACCTCATAACATTTGTACTTTCTATCCTAAACTATTGTTTGTCTCTTACCAGCTTAGAGCTAGGTTTTCATTCTGGAAAAGCAACTTAGAGGACAGAAACTCTTGCAGACCTCCACGGAAATGTTTCTTTATATGTTCTGAAAGTACTTTGGACAATTTCAGGAGCCAGCAGGTAAACATTCCTGATAAAGTAACTTGGTGATATTTTTAAAAATTGGCATAACTAAGTGACGTTGAGAAACAGAAATCAGCAGAATTATTTTTGTGTGAAAGTCAGAACTTATGATATGTTTGCATCCTGAGTATTGTGACTTTAATAATTTTTTTAGACAAAAAAAAAAAGCAATGAAAGATCATTGCAAGGAGTAAGGGCAAAATCTTATCAGTAGAGAAACCTACTGGCTTGTTTGAAGCTACCCCTTTATTCTGTGACCTCATCTCTTGTAAGCCATACCTGGGGGAAAAAACCCACCAGCAAACAAACAAAAAACCCAATTCATAATTACATTTGGTTAGACGGAACAAAGTGGATTTCTGTGCTGTGCAGCATAAGCACACCTATTGAGCAACCATCTGCACACAGTCTCTCTTTCTAACTAGATCTGAACTAGCTTGACAGCAAAGTCACAGTGAAGTCACAGTGCAGTCACACTGAAGAACTGTGGAGAAGCTAGCAAGAACCTGTACAATGGAACATTTTGGCTGCTAAGAAAATGAGTTAATTTCAGTAGCTGAAAGAGCACTAGATGCTATGAAATCCCTGGTATGTAATTCAATTAGGCATTCTACTTTGAATTTACCAAACATGCCTGTAAGTGATATTCATGTCTGTTAGAAGGACACTTTGTGAGGCAACTATTCCTTGTCTGTTTATTGGTCATTTTTGGAAGTATCAGCATGGGGAATCCATTTCATGTGAAAATTCCTGTCTTTAACATTCTGAACTTGAACACTGTCTGTATTTCCTGAATTTGGAAGTAATAACACTTACAAAGCTTTATTGCAGAGACCTTCACTTTATCCAAAGACTGCCAAAGACAATGAGAATCTCTGAACACATTTCATTGGACTTGTTCTGGTTCCTGGGAAAAGTTGTTGCCTGTTCATGCACAAGTGGCATCCTCCTGCCTTTGACTTTCTTGACATCCCGTCTCTCTTAGATGTCTCACTTCTGACTTACATCTTTCCATTAATCCTTCTCTCTTGGTTACTGCTACTCTATTCATTCCAACCTCTGCAGCTGTCTCACAGCTCCGGAAGAGTCATTCCTAGGTCCCAGTCAGACCAAACTCCTCCTTCCCTTTAACTAGCTTCTCAAACCTCCAGGCTACTCCACATTTCCACCTACTGCTCACAGACTTCCTACAATGTGTACCTCCTCCTTGGACTTCTCCTGTGCTTTGTTATGATGGATGCACTGTCTCTGACCCATTGAATTTTTTTTGCTCCAGCTTTGCGAAAGAGTCTGAGTTACTACACAATTATCTTGCTTCACAGCTGATATGTGGATGCACAGAGTTGTAACTGTGTTACTCAGTATTTTAGCTGGTGGAAAAGGAACATCAACTGCTTTTCTCATAGCCCTAGAGTAAAAGGAGTTTTTGCAGATGTCATTTTTTTTTTCCTATGGGATAATTTTATTTATTTGTATAACTGTGGAAATAGCTTTCTTCAAAATGTTGGTAAAATCCTCCAAAATATTAGATATATCCTGGACTTAAAAAAAAAAATATAAAAGCAGCAACGTAGAACTAAATTTGTGATTCCCAGAATAACCTAGCTGTCATGCAAGCACGAAAGGAGCAGAAACATGTCTGAGGCTAGTAGGAGAATGTAGCAATATTATGTTTCTTTGAACTGCAATGTTTTACTTCCCATGGGTCAATCAGAGACATGCAAGAGACTGGTCCCAAAGAGAACAGACCTGGTCAGTCAGTTTAAAGAATATCAAAACTGGCACTTTCTAAAATGCAAAAAGATTTATTTCTTCTAACTATGAGCTGAAATTTCTCTCCATGTTGCTTTTGAATAGGATTTTCCCCCGGAATTCATTCACATAAATACTTCAATAATAACAGCAAAATACATCCAACTGTATCTGAATATTTTCTTGTGTTAGTAGATAATTCGCTTCTTGAAAGAATTTCCATTTGTTGGAAGAGCATAGTTTAGACTCTGCAGGTATACTTTGCTCTGAATGTTGTCATATCTGAATTTTTACACTGAAATGTAAAATTTTCATGGTGTATTGTGAAAGAGCTTAATACAGACTATGCAGAACACTTTAGCTTTCAGCTCTGTAATAAACACAGAGCTATACTATTTCTTCATCTTATTTTAATAGAGTTGTGATGTATAACATGGCAAGCTCTCTAAAAGCTGTCTTACTATGCTTGAACTTAATTATAAACTTTCAGTTTTCATAATTAGAAGACAATGAAAATCTATGGCATTCGTCAGGCTTCTTCAAGACGTGGCCGTGAATCAACCTGCATAGAAAGTTTCTGTGAGGAAGAGGAAGCAGACCTCTGCCTGAACCCCATCAGAAAACATTCAAGTAGCTTTTATTTCCAAAATAAGCTGATTTGGAAAATAAGCCATGGTTATGTACCTGTGCACACTGACTGCTGTGAACTACAGATTTCATATGTGTTGCTGTATTCCTTGAACAGACAAACTGCCTTTGAAATCGGCACTGATCAAGAACAGGACAAAAATTCTGTTTTGCCGAATATGATGGTATATCTATTATTCTTTGGTTGCTTATAGTCAAAATAACTTGCTGCTTGTAAAATTCAGCAAACGTTGGCTAGAATTTCTTGGTTCATTAAAGCCACTTTGCTCTTGGCACAGATTTAGAAGCAGCATGGAAATTGTATAAGTGATTTGTCCTAGGCAGGACAACTCAGTAGAAACCTGGCAGCAGAGCTTTTCTCTGTCTAGACCAGCTGTACTTTATGGATCACAGTGCAATACAGATGTTCCCATATTTTTCAAGCTAACTATTTTTCTTATGAGACAGTGAAGCTGACTTGCATTGTCAAAAATATACTTTCTTTTTCTTCCATGATGACTTATGGCATTTCTTGTTCTTATGTTTTGTTCTATATTAAAATGAACTTATTCTGAATAAGATTATTTTACCATTTTATAAATAAACATATAAATTAATAAGATAAGGGAATTTATAATATATAGTATAAGTTACTACATCATGTAGTTTTAATAAGTAAAATAATATATAATTTTATAATAAAACACATTGCTACTTATATAGTGATGTATATACACTTAAAATGTTATACAAGTCCTGCTAGCAATTTTGTGCTGTTTAAGGAGAGCAAGATACAAATATTTCATGATATTTATTAAAACTAATGCATTTCATATATTTAAAAAACAGCATACTCCATCTTTTTCTTACTGAATGTTTTTATTTTAATTTAAAAAGTAAAAAAAATTGATATCCCACACAGGTTTTATAAAATGCTGTTGTTGAACTTTTCAATGAAAAAAATATGAAAATGAGGGCCTTTATAGCAATGAGAAACACTACAATATAAGATCTATAAAAATGAAATTAATCTGAAATGAGTTGGCAGTGGTATTTTCAGAATAAATAATCTTCTATTTCTGTCATCATGTCAAGACTCTTACTAAGTGGGAAAACAACACAAGTGAGAATTATAATTGGAATAATATTACTTTTCTGCTTACCTAAACCACTGAGAGATTTGCTCATATGGGAGCAGAACAAGATCTGTTGTTGCATACTATTTTGTAAAAAAACCAGCATGGAAGTCATAAACAGTCCTTTGGTTTTTTTCTTTCTTTTTGGGCAGCTCATATTTTCTCCATTTCAGTTTGGAGCCAAGGGAAACTAAGCATTGTATGAACAAAAATAGATTCATTTACTTGTTCTAGAAAAATAGTTTACTAGGGAAAAAACAATTTGAAAAAATCTTTATTAATCACACTTTCAAGCTAGCCAATCTAAAACATCTCCAAAAATATTAAAGGAGTTATTTTCCCTATTGTTTGGGCATCTCTCAAGTCAAACTACATGAGTTGACGTCTGATGTTGATGTCTAGTTCAGTTGTTATCACTAATTTGGTTTGGTTTTGGTTTTGGTTTGTTTCCTTGAAATAATTTTTTTTAAGTGAATATGAAAAAAGTCAGTTCCAGAGCTGTTGCTTTGTGTTCTGAGGTATTGTCTGGCAGCAACTCCCAGAGACATATCAAATGATGCTTTGATGGAGACTAGAGCAGAGGAGAACTGCAAAAGGATTCCCCAAACCATCTATGATCTTACTCCAATTTCTATAATTAACTAAACACCATGAAATATTGTCTGCATTTTTCTGAAGATAGTTTTAACTCAATGTCTATTGTGAAGTACATTCACTATGACTATGTCAGTTAGCCCACACTTTGTTCAAGAAGTGACTGAACATACAGACACATATGGCACAAATGTTTATATATGAATATATAAACATGACTACATCAAAAAGAAATATATATATATGCATGTTGGGGAGAATAAGTATAGAAGAAAATATAACTGAATGAAACCTTAATACAAATTAATTTTATTTATCTATTTGCACATCTATTTGTCTGTCAATCACTAGTTTAGGAGGCAATGTGGTCTGATTCTTGCTTAGTATCAGACCTGTAGTACAAATTCCTTTGCAGTTTTAATTGCTTTGAAGATTTGGAAATGGTTTTTCAATCCATTATTTTCTTTTTTAAATTAATTATATGAAAACTTATTCATATTTTAAAAAATATGATTTTTTTCTCATTTTTTTCAATCTCCACTAAGAATGCAACTATGGCCAATGATTACTATTATTAATATTACTGTAACAAATTATTGTAAAAATGACATCTATAAAACAACTTTTAAGAGGAATAGAGAAAAGAGAGTTTTCAGATTTTAATGATTTGTGTTATGGACATTTAGAAAAAAGTGAATAATGTAAGTGTATTATCAGTGCAATTTTATAATTCCTGTTATTTAGCTGCATATGGTCATAAAATTAACAACTCTACATTTCATAAACTAGACAGAGTGCTTATGACTCTATTTTGGAGGTTTTTTATAATTTTAGTGTGTTATAATTTAGAGAGAAAAATTTCTCTTATTAAGTTTGACATGAAAAGAAAAATATTTTGCAGAAGCAGTCACCATAAATGACAAGTTGTTCTGAATGAAAAATGTATTATTGGACATTCTTTCTTTTCCCAGATGGAATAGAAATTTGAACAAAAACGCGTTGCTGGTTTAGATCAGAACCATTAAAAAAATGTTTGAATATAGAAGTATGGTAATCTAAAAGGAAAAGAACTATTTTAGTGTTTCCTAAGGGGATGTTATCATTGTCATAACAACAGCAGTCTATTTCCTCTTTTTCTCCACCATGTAATTTGTTAATGTCTGTAATCCAGAACATATGCAGTAGTAAAGCAAACTAGCTCAACTGGATCTGCTACATAACTGTAAAATAAATTACTGTCATCTCTTGTTTTTCATTTGCCAGAAACACATCAGCCCCTAAAATCTTCTGTATGACCTCTTCATGCAATGGATGCCCAAAGGAGGCTGTGACCCCATGAAGAGCCCACACTGGAGCAGGCTTCTGGAAGGACCTGTGTCCCCATGGAGAGAGGAGCCCATGCTGGTGCAGATTTGCTGGCAGGACTTGTGACCCTACAGGGGACCCACGTTAGAGCAGCCTGTTCCCAAAGGACTGCATCCCATGGAAGGGATGCACACTGGAGCAGTTTGAGAACTGCAGCCTGTAGGAGGGACTCATTTTGTAGTAGTTCATGAAGGACTGTCTCGTGTGGGAGGGACCCCATATTGGAGCAGTTTGAGGAGTCCTCCCTGTGCGGAGGAAGGAGTGGTAGAGACAACGTGATAAACTGGTGGCAGTCTCCATTCCTCATCCCCCTCCACTGCTGTGCGGGAGGAGGGAAAGAAAATTGGGAGTGAAGTGGAGCCTAGGAATAAGGGAGGAGTGGGGGGAAGGTTTTTAATATTTATTTTTGATTTCTCATTATTCTAATCTGATTTCATTGATAAAATATCAATACCCATGACAGTCACTAGTGAGTGATCTCTCCCTGCCCGTATCTCAACCCATGAGCCTTTCATTATATGTTCCCTCCCCTGCCCAGCTAAGGAGGGCAGCGATAGAGAGGTGGACCTCTAACATCCAGCCAGGGTCAACCTGTCATGACAGAATATGACTCTCTTACATCACTAACAGAACCAACAAGACTAATGGAACATTACGAACTTAAGTTGTGATTGGTGTACAGGAGAAAAACATTTCCCCTATAATTTCTGCTTCTTTTACTTTCCATTTTCATCTTTAATTTCTTTCCTCTTCTCAACATTCTCTCCAGCGTCAATGTGACTCTTCCCTGCTACTGTCCCAGACTATTCCTTATTGATTTTGGGTTTGTATATCATTCTATCTTTTATTACCATAAATATCATCTCTGCATCGGATCAAACTTCTGCTGAAAATACCAAGAGTACTTTCACCACAGCAACTGCAACATAAACACATCCTATTTTATGCTTTGGATACCTGTACTCAAAAATGTGATCTTTTCCCTCAACAAAATAAACTCCATTAACAAGCCTATAGGTGATTAAACTGTGAGAAGTCTACTCTGACAAGACATTTGGGATTCTTTTCATTTCCAAAAATTGTTTTTGGGTATCGTTGGTTGGGACTTCTAGAAGTAGACACTTCAGCTGCTCCACAGGTATTACTCCAGGTACTGAAAAAGCTTGGGTTTGTTTTTTTTTTCTTTTAATTTAAAGATGGCAGATTGATGCTTCTTTCTGATTTCGCTTCTTCATATCAAACCAGGAAAAATCAGTACATCTTTAGGAGATGACATTGAGTTATATAAGATTATTTTGTGTTGAACAGCAAGACATCCAGTGAATTTTGGAACAGAATTACAACAAATGGCATTGCCAGTATAAATTTGCACCTGGTTTTTTCCTCCCACCATGGGCTACATATTTGCCTTTTAGTCTTTTGTGCTGTCACCTCAACCTCAGTCTGACTAAGCAGGCAGAGAACTAATCCAATAGTAAAAAAAAATTTAAAAAAAAAAAAAAAAGAAAAAGAGTGAAATATTTTCTTTCTTTCTTTTACTTAATGAATTCAATGCAAAATGAATGTTGGAGTCAGTAAAAGGGCACACGTGATGGCAGGGCCAGGAGTAAGGGCAGAAAAGGCATGGTAGAGAAAAAGGATGTTTCTTTTGTACCAAGGAGCCCTTCAAGTGTCTCAGGTATTTCATTTAAGTCCTCCTGTGTGTATGCCCAAGGGTAGCTTGGAACACAGGTTTGTGGAGCTTTTTTTATACATCGGCCTTAAACTGTTCTATTTCAGACACCAAAATAATCACTTTGTACTTAATTTTAAATGGTTATGTACCTTGCAGAATCAGGGTCAAAAATTTTAATTCATGTTCTGGATGGGGTGGAGGGGTGAGTGCATCCTGTTGTAAATGTATAAAATGACTCATTTCTGTTCAATGGACTTTTCAGACTACTGAGCGGCAGATATGAGAGTATTGTATTTTCTAAAGTACAGAAATATTTTCTAATCAACACTGATTAGCCAGTGAGTCACAGATCATATTTATGAAATTTATCAAGCACATTTTGCACATCCTGTCAATGATTTTCATGTGCAATTAATTCCATCAAAAATTATTGCTGTCAGATCAAACAAAAGAACATGTAGGGGCAGGAACTTTCTACTTTTAGAGTAATGACTTCACTTATTCAGCTTTATTTTGGGTATCACTCTTGCCCTGAAATTCTTTTTAAATCACTTCCAATTTATTACTAAAATACATAATTATTATATGCTATTAGGTGTGTCATAAGTCTCTCAAGAGTAATGGAAATTTTTCAAATTGTTTCAAGAGAGATGAATACACTTGAACATTACTCAAACCACCATTTTCCTAAAGTAATCTCTTTTGCAAGACAAAATGTTATTCTAGTAGCTCTATTGTAACCTCTCCTTGCCTTTAACCAGAATACTTACGATGTCTTCTACATTTATGGAAAAACTAGTTTGCTCACTGGAAATGTCAAAATCATGTGTCCACACAGCTTCCATTTTTTCACTCTTATTAGAATCTTATGTTATAGATTCCTTGGGTTTCTGCATTCTTTTCTCATGCTATTTTATCCATCACTGTATAATTTAGACCTTTTCATAAAACAGACAAAATGGCTATATATAGCAAGCAAGCTATTATGCCAACATTAGTCATTTTCCTTAAGATGGGAACAAAAGAGGTGCAGAGTTTCCAAATTTATTTTTTTTAAAAGCATTTTCTCGTTGGATATCAAGTATAAATTGCCTTTAGAGATTCATAAAATCAATAAGTGTCATGTTTTCAGACCCTAACGATATGAATGGATTTCAGAAAGAGATTATATTGTATTTCATCAAGTTCTTCCTCATAAAATTTTGCAAGTTAAATAATCTGGAAATATATATCAGCATTAGAGGACTACTTTTTTTTTCAGAGACAGAGACTTCAGTAGTCCTAAGACAACATCAGAGTTCAGTACATTATCTAAAATTTACAAAGTGTTAAATGTAGGATTTTTGACCCCTAACTCCAGCTGGCATGCCATCTGTTTCTTGAATAAGTAGTAGAATTCAGCAGACAGAGAAACAGTTAGGAAGAAAAATATAGGTACCATCTAAATCCCCAGGCTGATTCTTACACAGTTCTCTAGGTAGGATATCTGTAGCAACTCAAATAACCATTATTATAAACTTGGTATAGCTAGTCAGTCTTGCTAAGTTAATAAATTAAACATTTTTTCATTGAGGGTAAATAGAATTGTGTCATCTAGCCATGGAGTTTGATAAAGCAATAAACAAGTATCTCTTTCTTGTAGTTAGCTTTAAATGAAGAATACACAGGCTATATTGGAGATGTATAATTTATACGAAGCAGTTTGAACACATGGGCATTGCAAAACCATTATCACAAATAAGCTCTGTTACTGCTGCCTTTTCTAGAATAAATCTTTCTGTTTTAGAAGGACAACTTAGTTAAATAGAAATCCCTAGGATAATGCCTCTCTGGAATATATTGTCTCCATTCTTGGAAGTTTTCAAACCTTGGCTAGAGAAAACAGACTGACTTCACCTAATGCTAACATTTCAAGCTAGTGCCTGGTCTGAAAAACCTCCAGGATTCTCTTCTGACTAACACTTCTGTATCTCCCTGACTGATCCGTCTGATAAAGATACTCTCAACTGGATGCAGCTGTTTCATTCTGACAGAGAATACAAACCAAAGTGCTCCATGTATTATTTAGTGGAAATGAAAACATCACTTTCCAGAAGTGTCAGTTTGTATTCTTTGAATAATTTCATTTTAACAGTGAAGGTTTACTGTGAAGAACTGTGAAAGCCTTCCATTTCTGAAAGGTTTTAAAAGAAGTTTGGATAAAAATGATAGGAGAAAAGAGAACAATTAAGACCTTTTCTAGGTTCAAATTAATCGCAGAGCATGTTGTAAGATTGGGCAAGGAGTTTTTTACAGAAAAAACATACTGACTGATCTTCATGCATAGCAGAGTCACATGAAGAGAGGAGCTGGGAATCTCCAGAAGAATTAGGACAGCAGTTGCCTCAGCACCTCATTACTATGGGATAAACACAGCATGTATGCTGACATGCCATCTAGCCAACCACCAAGATCACCAGGCCAACTATTGTCAACATGTTTTTAGCACTTATAAATGAAAGACTAGTAGCACTGCCAGTAACGAAACAACTGGATTTAAAAAAGAAATTAAAAAAATTACTGTGGGTATCAACTTCTCATTGCAATCTCAGGAGTGGGATTTTTGCTGTGACAAAAAAACATCCTCTTTCCCTTATTGAAGCAACAGAATGCTTTGTCCCTCACATTCATTAGTGTTTTTTATCAGTGAAATAGATATGTTGTTCAACAATTGTTCAAAAGCAAGAACTGTTCATCAGGTCTTTGAGCAGTATCTGATCAGTCTATGTACAAACACATCTATAATCTGCAACTGACTCATGCAAGAGGTTTTAAAGAGACTATTGAGCAGAGGGGCCATGGGTCAGAGCTCTGATGGAAGCAAAAATGTAAACTGCAGAAAGATGTAGTCATTTAGTAGGTCACACTGCTGCCTCAAACTGTAATAAAACTCTGATCTAGAATATATTTGATTCACTACATTGCTCAAGATATTATTTCTTAGAGAAAATTTGGGTCAAATGTTGGATATAAGGTAGTACAAACTGAAGCGTCTCATAAACATTTACATTTCCTTACTGAATCCATGTGTCAGTACAAAGTTATTCAATACAGACAACATTTAGTATAAAAGACTATTTAGACCAGCATGAACAGTGTCAATGTTTAATAAAGACTTAGGAGGTCTTGAGAAAAATAATAAATCTTATACATTTCTAGGATTATTTTCTTCACCTTAATCAAAGAATATTGCATATTCTTTTTTAAATAAGCTAAAAATAACTTAGAAAGAATGTTCAGTTTATTTGGACACACTTAGAACTTGCTTTAAAATTCCAACAATACTAAAAAACATTTCAGTTCATTATAGAAATTACCATATTTGTAATGCAATTACAGGAATGATACCCTTTTCCTTTTCCCTTTCCCTTTCCCTTTCCCTTTCCTTTGCCTTTGCCTTTGCCTTTGCCTTTGCCTTTGCCTTTGCCTTTGCCTTTTCTTTCCTTTCTCAGAAGAACACGTTAACATGTAAGTTATAAAAGGATTTTAACACTGGTACAAACTAAGTTTCAGGTTGCTCTGGGCAAAATTACACAAAAAAATTTTCGAGTTTTTTATGTCTTATCCCTTCTCAAGGAGTTAGAAGTTAAAGATGTAAAAAAACTTATACTTTGTAAAAAGAAATTATACTTATTTCATCCTTAATTATTACCCTTGGGAATGTTGTAATTTTTTTAATGCTAAACAATTCTTATTAGCAAAACCAAAAACCTTTTAGTGCTTTTCTACTTCTTTTTTTTTTTTCCTGTCATATGCTCTCACCTTCACAACTCACCTACAGTGGTTTACCTGCATGCTTGTCACTACAGCTATTTCTATATTGCTTTACCTGTAACTCTTTCTGATGTACTGTCACTTGTGGTTACCTTCCTCTCCACCTTTTCTGTGGGGTCCCTGACCCAGAATCCATATTTATACTAATTCATGGCATAGTTCTTATTTCATTAATATTTTAAAATTATTAAAACATCTGTTCTAAATGCATCAAAAAACAGTATTCTCCGAATGTTACTGGAGTAGCAGTTGCAAACAAAAGAAAAATAGACTAAAATGACTTTCCTGGTGTAGACAGATGTATATTTGCACGAAGTGATTTGTCACTTTAATTTATTATAGAAGATCGGGGTCTTCATCAGTTTCAACACGGCAAAAAAAAAATTAATTGTCAATGGGCCTCACACACACTCTTTTTCTAAGTGATAGAGTAATTTTCTACCTCCAGCTTCTCTAATCTTAACTTTCAGCCCACACATGCATCTTAAAGACATTGGTCATCAAATTGCAGACAGATTATACAAAGCTTATTTTGTAATTCCTTATTGATTTTGCAAAGTTGAGTTCTGAGTACTAATGTGAAAATTGTAATGGGAATTCACAGTTTGACTTTAGCAGGAACTAAGAATTAGTTATAGAATTTACATTCTTTCTTGCTTTTAAAAAAACACTAAACTACAGGATGTTTCTGAGAAATAGTATTTAAATCAGTTCTTCTACATAATGCAAATAGTCTGTTTTACGTATTCATAGTTACATAATTTCTATATTTGCAAGGTCAATTGATGCACAAGGATCTTACAAATGTTTCAATAAAATAATTAGAAGTTGCAATGTTTGTTTAAATATCTTTTGAAAACTCTGGTTGAATTGTAAATCTTCTTCATTGTCTCTGTGAAATGAGGTCCAAGCTTCAGAAAGGCTAAGCATGCAGAGCACATGTATGCACAATGTACATACATATAGATATATAGAGAGACAGACAGACAGACATATAGAGCTTTCAAAAAAAACCACAGACAGCATGGATGATCACATTCTGCTTCCTTCTCTAGCTGGTTCTTTTATAAGGAGAAAAAAAATAAAAAAACTATATATAAATTAGACATGTACATATTAGATAAATATAGATAAAATATATTAGAGACAAATATTTATTCATTTATATCTCATTAATTGCTCTAGTATCTGGGCTCAGACACTCTGTCCAGTAGCTAGCCTGTGGATCCCAGTCTTCCCATTTTCTGGCACATGGGCAAATGAACTCTGAGGCTGCAGTCCTGATACAGCTGCTGGTCTAGACTGTCTTGCTCACAAATCACACACATGCACACATGCACATGTGCACACACACAGAGCTAACTGGAAAGCCCCAGTTACTTTGACCTCTCCATCTCCTCCCATTGTTTCACAAATTCCTGGATCCCAGGCCATGTCACCTGCTCACTCTGTCTGTGCTG
>WEIV01004804.1:162473-178997 GCA_013390005.1 Calyptomena viridis
AGTAATTCAAAGTTATGTCCCTGTCCGAGTTGTGAAATCAATATTCT
The DNA here is from genome assembly GCA_013390005.1 of Calyptomena viridis. NCBI lineage: Eukaryota > Metazoa > Chordata > Aves > Passeriformes > Eurylaimidae > Calyptomena > Calyptomena viridis. The sequence continues at coordinate 162,521 of WEIV01004804.1, forward strand.
GCCATCCGTGAAATCATATGCTGCTCAGGGGTACTTCTGATTGCATAAAAAAAGGAGAAGCATTTCTTTTTGAGAAGACAGGGTACCTGTAAAGCATGATGGAATTTACGCACAATATAAAATTACATACTTTTCTTCACTGGGGAAAAAAAGCAATCATATAGCAAAAATGTGGAATTTGATATAAACTAACCTGAAACTGGTATAATTTACATTTAACTGTCTTGTGACTATCCTCATCACTGAGCCACAGTAGTCCAAGCAGTTCATATTAAATGTGACAGAACATCTATTTCTATTGAGACTAAAATTGCAAATATATAAATGATTCTACTCATATCAAAGAAGATACTTAGACCTTAATATTTGGATTATAGAGTTCTGTTTAAAGAACCTTTTCCAAGTGCAGAACACTATTTACCTTCATTTAACATAAGTAAGCTTAATTTGCTTTTGTCCCAGGAAAACATTTGGTTTTCCGTAGAAAAAAGAAAGATCGTGTAGTTTATTTATTTATTTTTCATTGGATCTATTGGAGGACTTTAGATATTATATATATAACTGTGTTATAATGATATAATTGATCTAAAAGTCAGAATGCTCTTGGTTATTTGAAAAGCTGCTTGAGTTTCAGTAATTATGCTCCATGACAAGGACAAACATAAAGATAAATGAAAATTTTATTTTCCCTGCAGGAAAGACAGGAAAGATGCCCAGGACAAACAACAGCATGTCTGTCAGTGTCACTGCTGATCCCAAATGCTTGTCCTAAGGTTATAAATTGTCCCACAACTTCCTGTAAGTACCACAGCTCATGCCTGAGTGGGGAAAGACACAGGAGATGGACAGGCTACGACAAGGGAGGAGAATGCCAGACAATCAGGTAGTGTTGGTGGCTGTTATGAAAGTTAAAATACAATTTGATGCTAGGAAAATTTGAGTCATTTAGCATCTTCAAGCTTAATCAGTAGTGCCTGATCTAGATATTCAAAACAAAGTTAGTGTCAGGAATACAAGGAAGGAATGTTTATTGTGGTGTTGGTCCACCCAAACAACCTTCTGCTTGCAAATAATGTAGTGATACTGGCTCTGGTGGTGATTGTACTCCTTGCAACAACTTTGGAAAAGTTATGGCATTAAACCACAGCATAGTAAACAAGAACAACACAAACAAAGAAATAACAAGAAGATGCAATCCCATGGCTGTGTAGCTGTGTTGTGGAATTTTGTGAAGGCACCTAATGTCTTGGATGTAACATTTGACGCTGCCATTGATTGCTAATGGTGTGACCTGACCCTGCTTCCCATTATATATCTTTTTAATGCTTTATCAGGAGCTCCTTGTTCATCCATGCACACTTCCTGTTGCCTTTGTGTTGTTTCTGTGTTTCTGAATTGTTTGTTCTAGAGCTTAAAGGAGATCATACTTTAAAATTATCCAGCTGTCCTGGACTCACTTTCGGGAATATATCTCACAGGCTTCTTCCAAGCAGGTCTCTGAACATTTCCAGGTTTGGTCTGATCCCTCCGTTTACATCTTTGCCTTTCCCAAGGGTCCTTAATACCACACTTCACACCGTAAGGAACTGGACAATATCCAGGTAGGGAGGGTGCTCTAAAATATCAAGTCATCACTTTTGTCTTACAGGTAAACATTTGAAATGCTGTAAGTGACAAAAATCCCTGAATTTCCCCATCCAGACAAATCTGGAATACTGTCATGGTACCTTCTGGGATGTTTATGGTGATTCCTAGTCCCATATTAAGGAGAGGTAGATGAGGTTAGAACTTGGAATATGTATGTGCATAGTCTAGATACTGCCACACCTGCTAACAAAAATATTATCTAGAATGCATTGTAATGTCTGCTTGATGAAGATCATTTTAGGAGTTCAAATTTTACCACCTCATAACAATTTGATTTCTCTCTCTGTCCATTTTCTCCATTTGCTCCACTTCTTTTACACCAGTTACATTCAATAATTCCCACATGGTTTGATATAGTCATTTGTGTGTAATATTATAGTCTGTGTTATAATGAACAGAAAATGAAATTATTATGATAATTTCTTTTGCCTTTACTTCTTTGAATGTCTACTTTTACTCAAAATCTAAATTTGTGTTGTCACCAAGGAAAATTCTGTTTTCCCAGAAAAAAAAGTTAATCCAAAAGCTCATTAAAATCACTGCAAAGATGTCTACTGCCTTCAGGCCCCTACTGAACAATGAAATACTCTAGACGCTAAAGCTCCTAAAAATGTGTACAATAAAGATTTTGAGTATAACAAGTGAATTTTTCATTAAATCTCTGCAAAAATACTACTGTTGATCATTAAAAAATTCAACAATTCTTAAAATAACTGTAAAAACTTAAAACTGTAAAAAACTTAAAATAACAAGCAACTATTCATAGCTCAATCTAAGAAAAATAATATAAAAATAGTATTTACGTATCTCAAATGCGGCCTGCAGAGCTGAAGTAGTAGACATATATTATTTAGATTTTTGGTAGCCTTTGTATAACATAGACTAAAAATCATTCAGAGCCTCATCTATAAATCCAAGAGGAGTTTTAACATCGATGTGTGCAGGAAACACAGGTAATACAAAGTATAAGGTAGAAAAGAATTCAGGCCAGATTGATATCTTTGCAAAAGTGGTTGAAAAGTCTGTAAAATCTCCATTTTCTTCCTTTATTTTAGAAATAATAGAATTCCAGTAACCTCATATATAGAAATGGTCCACCCAACAAGTAAGCTAATTGTGGAAGAACTGAACAAAACACATTAAGCACTCTTTATTGTCCATCTGAACTGCTTGGAGGTGAATTATCCCTTTGCCTCTCATATTTATAAAACCCTAATATTACACACAGATTGTAGAGTAATTCCTTAATGTTATTTTCATAGACTGAGGAAAACATTTATGCAACTACTATAACTAAAAACATTAAAACATCTGTTTTAATGAGATTTTTTGCATAGTGAACCATGCAAAGAATTCCTTTTTAGAAATTAGCACTCTGGGACCTTTGTCAAAATATTGTACTGTAAACTTCTGGCATACAATTATTTTAATATGAACTGAAGCCTAGCAGATTTTTAAGATTGCAATGAGTTGACTGTGGCAGGACACCAGGTGCCCACCTACTGATGCCCTACCACTGACCTCAGCTGGGAAGGGGAGAGAAAATACAATCAAAGGCTCATGGTTCAAGATAAGGGCGGGGAGAGATCATTCACCAGTGACAGTCATGGGCAAAACAGACTCCACTTGAGGAAAAACTGATTTTATCAATGAAATCAGAAGAGGATATTGAGACATAAAAAATAAATCTTCTCCCCCACCATCTCCTCCTCTTCCTGGGCTCAGTTTCACACCTTAATTTCCTACCTCCTCCACCACAACAATGCAGGGGGATGGGGAATAGGAATCCCTCCCACAGGAGACAATCCTCCACACACCACCCAACATGAGTCTTTCCCACATATTACAGCTCCTCACAAACTCCTCCAGTGTGGATCCATTCCATAGGGTGCAGTCCTTCAGGAACAGGCTGCTCCAGTGTGGAGAGAGGTGCAGGACTTGTTACCCCATGGGGCACCCCATGGGAAGAACATGCTGGAGCAAGCTCTTGGCAGGACCTGTGGAGAACCATGGGCTTCCCATGGGGTCACATCCTCCTTCAGGGATCCACATGCTTTAGTGTGGGATCCTCCATGGACTGCAGGTAGATCTCTGCTCCACCATGGACCTCAATGGGCTGCAGGGACACAGCTGCCTCACCAGGGGCTGCACCATGGGCTGCAGGGGAATCTCTGCTCTGGCACCTGGAGCACCTTCCCCTTCCTTCTTTACTGGCCTTGGAGTCTGCATAGTTGTTCATCTTACATATTCTTACTCCTTTCTTCTCTGGAAAAAAACACTTCTGTGCAATACTTCTTTTACCCTTCTTAAATACATTATCCCATAGGTGCTACCACTGTCACAGATAGCTCAGCCTTGGCCAGGAAAGGATTCATATCAGAGCTGTCTGGCACCGGGTCTGGTTGATATGAGGGAAGCTCCTGGCAGCTTCTTACAGAAGACACCCCCATAGTCCCACTATTACCAGCACCTTGCCGTGTAAACCCAGTACGGAGATTGAAATTGGTTAATGCTGCAGTTCTCAGCCCTTTAGTATTCTAGCACTTTGCATCATAAAGAATGTTACGGTATGAATTTAAAGCAGCCTAAACTACTTTTCTTTCAAAGGGGAAAATTTGGTCCCTTTGGAAGTAGACTGTCCTTTTTTGTCTGCTGTTCCTTCTCTAGAAATGATACTTCTGTAGTGTATGTGGGCATTGATTTTATAAAACAATTTATATGGAATCTTGTTCTATGCAATGCTAAACAGCAATGAATTGTACTCTTGATTATGCTGTAAAAAACACTTTGACGTAATCAATTACAGTCATTACTGTAAATCATTCTGATTTTACCAAAATAATTAAAACAATAATTGATTCATATTAATAAGAAAATAGAATTTGTTTTATTTGATAAAATTATCAACATTTCTTAGCAGCAAGTCCTTATCTGAGTGAAAGGCCCATAACTATATTTCATTTAAATATATATATAAACAAATATTTCTAAAAATTATAAGATTTTGTGTGCTTGGTGTCATGCACACTAGACATATGCTGGCAATGGATTTACATATATATAGAATAAAATTATATAGTCACATAATTTCTAAAATTTTGTTTATTTATATTTTCATGTGCTCAGTTTTGGTATTTCTGAAAAGACAAAGTGACAAGCTGACACTATAGCTTTCTATGGTGTTATTGATTGCACCTGTACGCCAAGTGAAAGTTTCAAATGCTCATTTTATAATCTGATTTTCAGACTCTGAATGGAGAGCTACTGAGTTTTCTGAGTTTAATAAAAATTATATGAAACTTAAAGGTCAGCAATGACGTTACCTTCACAGAACTGTATTGATTTGAGTTTATAAAGTTAAGCTATAATTTTATTTATTAAAGATTTAATAAACCACTACCTATCAATGGACCTGTGAATAACTAGAAGGAAAACAGAAAAACTTACTGATAAGAGTCAGAAAATACTGAACTTGGTTTTCTAGAGAAAGAAATAGGTAAGCAAATAGAGAAAGAAGGAGATCCCTTCTAAATTTGCACTGAAATATCCTATGAGAAATATTTGAATTTCATGCCAACAATAACTTTTGTGCAATGTATTTCATCCTTAGGATGAAATATTAGAAACATATTAGGCATTGATGGTTTTTCACATTTTATGGTACTGGAACTCAGGGCCAGATCTTTCAAAAAGACTTTCTAGTATTTTCCGTGGGTTTAAGAGACAGACACTGACACCTTTTCTTACATGGATTTACTCCTCGTTCTATAATTACTTCCACTGACATTATAAGTATTAAGGGTATGATAATTTATGATGTAAGGCTTTAAATTATATCATTAGTTGTATGATTATGCTATGCAATCAAAATTTCCAAGCTTATTAAAAGACAAAAACTCTAGCACTTGTACCTGAAGTTATATCATGAAAGAAAAGGTAACCTCTACCAACTTAACTTCTGTTGGCTAAACAACAAAGGTCTTTCTCCGCTAGTTCAACAAACTAGTGAATAAAATTGTACTAGATATTTAAAGTTATGGCATAAGTGTTTTTGGGTAGTCAGTATGATTGACCACTCACAGCAAGATCATCCAATAGTGACCTTCAGAATGCAACTCAAAATAAACACACATTTATACCTGGTTCTGTAATAAAGGTTAAGCAATTCTGGATTTTATTAATAAATATTAAAAATATCAGCTCTCATAATTTTTTCTTGCTTTTAATTTTATAAAGCCACATCTAATAGAATCTAAAGCTTCAGACATCTGGAGTTCTTTTTTATTTTCCCAGAAAAGAAATCTAATATATTCAGTTAAATATCATAGGTTCTAACACTTAACAAACATATCAAAAGGAATATTATCATTTCATAAACCACATCTTCAGAGGGGAAAAAGGAAGATGACTGTAAAAGCAGCTCTTATTAGGTAAGTTCTATTTGCAGAAGGCACCATTTTTGAAAATATGGGTTTCATGGTTTTTCAGTAATGTTGGGTTTGCCCTATCATGTTCTGCAGCTGGAAGTATCAAAAGTTTTCTGAATCCTGACTTCAAAATGAAAAATTCAATATTTAAATGTAATGCAAAAAGTAAAATTAAGAGAGTCTTTACCTGCTCTGTAACTCACTAGAATAATTTTGGGTTTGATAATCTTTGATTTTCAGAGAAAATTCTGGTCATTATAATGAGGAAGTTGCAAATAACTTAGTAATATCAGGGTATTGATTTGTATTTTATTATGTAGGGATGGGTGCAAACAGAAAGTTTATATGGGAAATCTTAAAATTGTATACTTCTTCATTTTTGAGATATTGTTTTGGTAAACCGTTGCTGAAATCACCATTAGGATACCAGCAAGGACTAATGTTTGTGTGTGTGAACGGCTTGATTTCCACATAAAATATTTGGTAATGGGAAGTACTGCAAAGATCCAGTGCACTCAGGGGAAATTTGAGTCATCAAGACATTTAGGTTAGAAGAGATCTCAGGAGGCATCTAGTCTGGCCACCAGCTCCAAACAGGGTGAACACTGAATTCAGAGCAGTTGCTCAGGGTTTTGTCCAACTGGAATTTGAGGATCTCCAAGGACTAACACTAAATAATCTGTAAGCACAACTCATTCCAATGTTTTCTCATTCTCATAATGAATCCTCTTGCATTCCAATTTATGACCAGTTTTTTACTTTCTTACTGTACACCTCAGTGAAGAACCTTGCTCTGTCTCTTAGCAACTTACTCTGCGGTTTTAAAAGATTGCTGTTAGGCCCCCTTCATGACTTCCCAAACTAAACAATTGTAGCTCCTTCAGTCTTTTATCTGTACCATTAAGGAAGAAATAATCACTCATGCAATCAATTGTAACTGAGCTTTGCTCAAATTATCAATGGCAAACTCAAAAAAATTTTGTACAGATTAAAAATGTTTTATAAATTAGTGTTCTCCACAGTTGTCCTTGAGGACTTGACCTATGGTCCAGAGAAGCCAGTAGAACAACATCTATTGATTTCAAGAGTTTCAGATCCAGCCAAAAACAAAGGATTTTTTTTTTTTAGTCCTTGAACTTTGACTAGGCATTAAATATTGGGGTTTTTCAAATCCCAGACACAGGGCATTTGTGAGAGCTAAAGTTGAAAGGTGTATATAACTAGATACATGTGCAAATTGAAATAAACCAGTGTCCTTTTTTTATTTCTTTTTTTTTTTTACAAAATCAGGGAAGGAAAGAAAAGAATCAACATAAATGTTTCTTTTTTTTTTAGTTAAATATAATATTTATAAGTTTCTAACCAAATGTAATAATCTCTATACATGGAAAATATTCTTCCCTAACCTATCAGAGTTATTAAATCAAAAGTTTGAGCACAGAAAATCTTATGCTGGTATATGTGACAGCAAGATGAACAAAATAATCTAGTTTTTTCAAACATAAAGGATTTTAAAAGTCTTTTGTATGGGAAAATTTCAAGACAATATTACGCAAATTCCACTATTAGTGATTGAGGAGCCAATAAGCAGAGGTGCTCTGTTGGTCCTCACACTTACTAAAGGAAGGGCTCACTGGGGAGCTAAAGGCTCAATGAAGGCATCATTGACTGCAGTGGCAATGGATGGCCAAGTTCAGGGTCCTGAGAGGAGAGAGCAGAGCAAAATACAAGATCATAATCCTGGACTGCAGGAGAGCATATTTTTCCTCTTCAGGCATCTGCTGAAAGAATCTTTGCAGGAGATGAGGTAGAAAATAAGAGAAAAAATGGGGGAACTCTTGGACTGAGAAAAATATAGTTCAAAAAATGGACGGAAGATGGAGGAAAAAACCCCACCAAAACAAAACAATGCAAAGTCGGTTGTCATCTTCAACAAGAAGACTGATGCCTAGCTAGTCTCTGAACAATAACTTCTACTCCAAAACCCCAATGTCCTCTGGTTTCGTCATGAAGCATGATGTTAATGATAAAGAATAAAAGCTGGAGATTTTTCTGAGTCCAGAAAGAGTTAATTTTCTTCATAGAAGCCTAAATGATCCTATGCTTTGGATTTATGGCTTAAACAATCTTGATAACATACCAGCATAAATCACAGAGTCACACAACAATAAAATAATAAAATAGTTTGAGTTGAAAGCGATGTTAAAGATCATCTAGTTTTGACCCATCTGCCACTAGAACAGGTCATCCAAAGTCCCATTCAGCCTGACCTTGAACAGTTGCAGGCATGGGGCATCCACGATTTCTCTGGGCAGCCTGTTTCTGTGCCTCATCACCCTCACAGTAAAGAATTTCTTCCTTATATCTGATCTAAATTTACCCTCTTTCAGTTTAAATTCAGTAAGCCTTGTCCTGTCACTACTTGCCCTTGCAAAAATTTCCTCTCCAGCTCTCTTCTAGCCTTCTTTAGGTTCTGGAAGACTGATAGAAAGTCTGCTCGGAGCTTTTCCTTCTCCAGACTAAACAAGGCCAACTGTCTTTGCCTGTCTTCATAGGGGAAGTGATACAGCCCTCTTATCATCTTTGTGGCCTTCTGGACCTTTTTGAGCTAGTCAATGTCTTTCATGTCCTGTCACTGGTCACCACAGAGAAGAGATCAGGGTCTGCCCCTTCTCTTCCTCTCAGGAGGAAGTTGTAGGCTGTGATGAGGTCTCTCCTTCAGGTGGAGAATCACCTCTCTCACCCTCCGGGAAGTGGCTAAAGATCTGCCTGCTGATGGAGGTAGTGAATGAAATGCTTATTTTAGTTTGCATGTGCACACATTTTTGTTTTGTATATTAATCTCTCTTTATCACAACTCACAAGTTTTCTTTCTTTTGTTTTTCTCATTCTGCCCCCTATCCAGAAGAGGCAGTGTGAGAGAGCAACTAGATGGGTGTTTAGCTGCCAGCCAGGCTCAACCCACTGCAAGAGACCTGTGATCTGTTTTAATACCCTGAAAGGTATTGATTTATCTGTTGTCTCTTGCATAGCACTTTGTTCTGCAAAATTTCCAATATATCTGTCTTTCTGTCTCCATTTCCTTGTTTTGTTTTTCACCTGTTTTTAAAATTAAATTAGTGAAATGCAATCATTCACATGAACCTGTAAATAGTCATCTAGTCCTTCAAGCAGTACTGCTTTCATAGCAGCACTCTTGCTGTATCTTTTCCCTTAGACTTTTTTTGCCATGTAATATTTCATTAATCACAAATGGATGAACTAAATATATCTATCACAAAACCCCTTTCAGAACCTGTCAAAAGTATTTTTTTGATAGTCATCTTTCCATTTATTACTTCTCTCATTTCTGCTCTCTGTATTATCAGACTCCTGCGTCATAGGAATCTATCTTATGGTCTGTCACTTGGAGACTTTGGCATAAATCTTGATAGTTCTGACTTCAACTGGCGTTAGTTTTCTAAATATTTCTTACTTTTCCATAAATTGTTCACTGTTCCACGGAACTTTTACTATTAATATATCATTTCACTAATTTTGGCACTCTGCTCAGTATCTCCTGAACTTTCCAATTTGTTACTCACTCTATATCTTTGTTAAAAAGGAACACATTACATGTTGTGTGGTGTTATATGGTTTATTCATATTACTCTTTCTGTGTCCAGTGCAGACTTTCCTAAATATGGTGAGTATACTTGCAGACACCAGCATATTCCAGAACATATATCAATCTGTCATCTTGAATCTTATCAATATCAATAAACACAGATAACTCTATAATTACTTAATTAGTAGAGATATTATGAGAGGAATTTGATATATAGTTGTGAGGGCATATGAGGCTCAAGCACATACTGTCTACTTTCCTTGTAAATTATACTTTAAATCACCAGTGTGGAAAATATCATTTCACACTTGATTTGCTACTTTGGGAAAAAGAACATTAAGATTCACATTTCCTTCCTAACCTTCACATTCCAGGGTTCATCTGACATGTTGCCGTAAGTGTGGTATGTACTACATACTGCAATGTAAATTCACGGGTATGCTAAAAGGTCTCCTTTTACTTATCTGTCTATCTACCTATCTATCTATCTGGCATGTCATGTTGTGTTTTTCTTTGAGAACTAGAATGCTGACAATATCTAATTCCTTAGTATTTTAGTGCTTTAATATTTTTGAGTTCATAAGTTGAACACTGGTTATAAGATCAGCTCAGCATGAAGCAGAAATATTGTTGGTAGGAAGGGTAAGAGAAGTTTTACTTTTATGTGAAGAGCTTCTTCTGGGTCGAAGTGTTCAGAAAGGGACCCCATAAATTAATCATGAGTCCTTCAAAAAAGAATACTCTCTTGCAAGAGAAAATCTAATAAGAATGAATCCTTTCTTTGAGGTGTGGAATTGCCACTCCTTAGTGTAAAATGAATTAATCTGACAAGAATTTACTGTAGACCTAAGTGTTCTGGAGCGGTAGAACTGAATACAGCAGATGTTCAGCATAATCATATCTACTAGGCAAATTCTGACAGCTGTCACAAACTCTCCAGTCATTGTCAATCCCATTACTTACCTCTTTACATGCCGATGGAATGCTACAAGCTTCGAACAAAGTAAAAGGTAAAGTTAGAGAACCAATCTTGTAAGAATGCTTTTAACAAATTCAAATACAAAACTTGTTTGTAGAAGTAAATCAGATGCAGACAATTCCAACACGTTAATCAGAATAACCAGGACTCATCTATGTAAGTTACAAATGATATTTCAATCCTGGTAACCTATACATTTGTTTTGTATAAGTCGCAGTTTGGGTAATAAAGAACCATTTAGCCTATGTTAGGATTAAATAGTGCAGCTAACTGAGAAAGGTCTGAAATGAGGCAAATTTAAGCACTGTTAGAAGAAAAAAGACTTCAACTGTGTCAAAGTTAATTTTCTAAGCTAAAGGAATAATGAATGCCAACCAAGCAGAGCCTTGGTATTAAGCAATAAGACAGGAAAAGAGACGGATATGCCATTCTAGAATTCTGAATTCCAGAAGCCTATTTAAACTAGATTATCCCAATAGGAAACTCCTGCCTTTGATTTTAAAATGTCACAATGGGCACAAAATGGAAAACATCTTCTATCATGTTCTTTGCAAGTTGTCATTCCCTTCCCAGTTGAAATATGAAAAATGATCTGTTTTAGCCAAATATTGATCAAAAAAAAGTCGCTTTTATGGGGCTAAATATCTATATATATACACATCATCTATTACTAAAGAAAGTAAAGGTTAATGAAACTATATGAACAATGTATAATGCTGAATAGTAAGAAGGTCACAAAACCTTTTTTATTTCTGCTTGAGGCCAAGAGTAACATTTAGATGCTTTATGAATGTTATATCTTTAGCTATTCTCTGCCTGGAGAAAAAAGAACTCGTAAGCTTCACTAGTGTACATAAAAATAATGCAATATTAAGTAATGCTTAATTTGCAAAGTGATTCTATATTCAGTTAGTTCTGAAATTGCATAACTTCTGATAAGTATGCTATATTGAGTCGAAAAAGGAAATTTCATACTTACAGAGGACAAGAAATCAAACTGTATTATTTTTATAATATTTCTATATTAGATGTGGGAAGGGTTTACTGCTATTAACTATAGTACCATATAGATATTTAATGGTATATAAACAAAAAAACCACGAAGTCTGGAACCCTAATGAGAGCAAATGGAATTAAATAAAGTTCCATCTCATCACATAATCATAGTCACTGTAGTTGGAGAAAGAAATTGAAAGTGTGAGCTTAAATTAAAAAAATGTTCATTCACTTTCTTGTCATGCAAGAGTCAGTGGACAGTGGGCAGATAAATGAGGCAAAGTGCACCATTAAACTTCAAAGACCAACTGAGGTTAAATGGAGTCACACTTGTGAAAATTTTTTCAAAACATGATGCACTATTTTCTTTCAAGTATTTACCAAGAATAAAATGCTTGCCCTGGAGAAAAATTTCAACTAAAAGAAAAAAACAACTATTTTAGAGATTACTGTAGGAGAATGTATGGAATTTACTGCAAGTCTGTTTATTTTCAGCCCTCAATTTTCTTTAAAAGATGAATTAAAATTATATGGTAGATATACTGAAAATTAATTATAAAACTTCCACATCTAATTTTCCTTATTTTTAGGTAAGCATATGATCCTGTAATCACAGAGTCATACAAACACTGGGTAAGAGAGTAGTTGACATTAGCCTCTGAAGGAAGGGACCTTCAGAGCTCTTCCAATCCAATCCCCCTGCTCAAACCAGTTGCTCAGAACTATGTCCAGATGGTCTTTGAGTATCCCCAAGGTGGAAGACTCCACCAACTCTCTGGGAAATCTGTGCCAGTGCTCAGTCATCCTCACAGTAAAAAAATTTAAAAAATTCTCAGTAAAAAAAGTAAAAATATTTTCTGATGTCCAAATGGTACCACCTGGGCTTCAGTTTGTGCCCCTTGCCTCTTGTCTTGCCACTGGGCACTGAGAGGAGTCTGCCTTGGTCTTCTTTACTCTCTCCATTCCAATATTTTTACACATTTTTAAGAACATCCCTTAGCCTTCTATTCAGATTAAAGATTCTCAGATTTCTCAGATGAGAAGTATTCCACTTTCTTAACCATCTTTGTGGCCTTTCTCTGGACTCTCTTCAGGATGTCCATCTTTCTCTTGTACTAAAGAGCCCAGAATTGGACTCAATTCTCCAAGTGCTGTCTTACCACGACTGAGAAGAGGGGAATAATCACCTGCCTCAACCTGCTGTCAATACTTTGTTTATTTTTGCTGAGGATTCAATTTTTTTAGGCTTTATTTTTGTTTTTAATTTTTCCTAGGAGATCCGTGTTCATCTATATCTCTTGGTATTTTTTCCTGACTTGAGAGACAGGCTGTGTAGTGGTCCTTTGCTGGCTGGCATAAGCCCACTATGCTCCCTCATTCAAGGGCCTCATTTCAGAGACTGATGAAAATTAACCATAAGATTGTATGAACAGTTGATTGACAGAGGTGGAACTATTTTTTCCCCACACAAATTAGAACCTTTCACCCTAGATTGTGGCACAGTAAAGGCAGTGACTTGTTTATAATTCTTAAATTCTGCTTCATTCCCAAGCTAAGAGGGCAATAAGCAATCATATTTCTACCAGGGGCAGAAACATGGAGACATATTACACAAGATCAGTGACTGTAGCTGTTCTTATGCCATGGAGAGGTGCCCAAAGGGCATATGGTGCAGTATGTCAACTTTCGATGCGAATGAGGGTTTGATTACACTCTGCAATTCTATAGTGCTGAAGGGCATAAAATAAGAGAAATTTTAAACCTTCACCTCTTAGATATTACAGTTAGGTAAAATTTAGTAAAATTTAAGAGTCCACAAAGCAGAAGTTTAAGTGTTTTACCCATTAAAACCACACACAATATTCAAGGTGAGGCCACACCAGTGCAGAGCAGAGTGGGACAATCACCTCCCTTGACTGGCTGGTGATGCTTTGCCTGATGCCCCTCAGGACACAGTTGGTCCTCCTGGCTGCCAGGGCACTGTTGATTCATATTCAACTTCTTATTGACTAGTCCCTTTTCGCATCTCTGGTTTCCAGTATCTCATTCCCCAGTCTGTCTGTACATCCAGGATTGCCCCATCCCAGGTGCAGAATCAAACACTTCCCTGATTGGGAAGTATAGGTTTGAGTTTTAATTTTTAATATAGGTTTTAAGGTAAGTCAGAACTTCATGTAGCATTTTTCTTCTTTTTCCTTCTCTCCTTTTAGTAGATAGTGATAAGGTTGGAATGAAAAGCAGAGTACAAAACAAGGGGACAGTGAGACAGGGAAAGAGAAAGCATGAGGACACTCCAGACTTTTGGGCATCTCATAAAATCAAACACGTTTGTAGTTAGCTGTGTTTATAACAAAGTGTTCTCTAGGCCGAGAGTGATGATAAGGTCCTGAAAAGACCCCCAAAGACCACTGAAGACCCCCAAGAGGGTCGGGGATCTGGGCAAAGATGAGTGTTTACTATGCTAATTAGTCAATGATGTAATGGTGTTAAGGGTGATGTAATGTGTATGTTTATTTATAAAGTAGTTATGCATATGTATAATCTAGGTGCATTTAAGTGGGTTTTGCTACTCATGGAGTGGTGACAGGGAACGGGATGGGTGAGAATCCTTTCTGTTTCCCTGCAGGAAAATAAATTTTTTAAAATTTTTACAGCTTGCAAGCTTTGAAGTTTTGGAGTCCACAAACCATCAATTCATCCACTTGTTGAACCTCATATGGTTGCTGATTTCCCAGTCCTCTGATTTGTCAAGGTCTCTCTGCAAGGCCTCCTTGCCTTTGAGGGAGTCAGTCAACAGCTCCTCCGAGTTTTGTGTCATCTGCAAAACTTGCTTAGTATCCCTTCTCGCATCCAAGTCATTTATGAAGATGTTTTAGAGCACAGAGCCTGAGATGGAGCCCTATGGAACCCCACTAGTGACAGGACACCAGTCTGATGTTACCCCATTCACTATTACACTCTGCATTCGACCCATGAGCTAATTGCTCATCCATTTCATGATGTGTTTNTAGCCCGCTGTGGGGTGTTCATTTTGTCCCTATCTTTACCAAACACTGAAGTGAGACTGATAGGCCTGTAGTTTCCAGGGTCCTCCTTCTTGCCATTTTTGCAAATTAGGACAACATTCACCACGTTCAAGTCAGCTGGGATCTCTCCAGATGCCCAAGACCACTTGAAAATAATGGAGAAAGGTTTTGTGAGGGCAACAAAGATGGTGAAGGGACTTGAGGGGAAGCCGTACGAGGAGTGGCTGAGGTCACTTGGTCTGTTAAACCTGGGGAAGAGGAGACTGAGGGGAGACCTCATCACAGCCTACAACTTCCTCCTGAGAGGAAGAGAAGAGGCAGACACTGATCTCTTCTCTGTGGTGACCAGTGACAGGACCTGAGGGAATGGCCTGAGGTTGTGTGAGGGGAGGTTTAGGTTGGATATTAGAAAAAGGTTCTTCACCATCTGCACTGGAACAGGCTCCCCAGGGAAGTGGTCACAGTACCAAGTCTAACAGATCTCAAGAAGCATTTGGATGATACTCTCAGACATGTAGTGTGACTCTTGGGGATAGTCTTCTGCAGAGCTCAGAGCTGGACTCAATGATCCTTTTGGGTCCCATCCAACTTAGCATCTTATGTGATTTTGTGAAATATGAAATATGGTTACCCAAAAACTCTCTCTGGACACTCAGTCTACTCCTCATCCACAATTAAAATGTTATTATATATTCCAGGATAGCATGCTAACAGAAAATAAAGCACTCAGAATTGGCTTTCAAGTGTATATTATTTGTCATTTTCTCATAAAATACTATGTCTCTTGTCTTAAATCAACAGAAAAATATTGAAATTGAGAAAATTCTTTCTAAGAAAAAAAATTGATAGAGCATATATTTGTATAAAGCCTTTCATTTAACACGGAAACATAACATAAATTAAAATAAACATAGTATTCAACTTTATTTTCTCCCTATTTCAACATATTGATTTAATTTAAAAGCAGTTATTTAAATCTATGATTCTGTTTTGGTCTCCTCACTACAAGAAAGAATATTGGAGTGTGTCCAGAGAAGGGCAACAGAGCTGACAAGGGTCCAGTCCACAAGCCTTATGAGGAGTGGTGGAGAAAGCTGAGGTTGTTTAACCTGGAGAAAAGCAGTCTGAAAGGTGTGTATATGTATCTTCCTTTTTTCCTTGTTTGAAACACTGCATTAAAAACAATTTCCATAGCTTCTATTCTAGGGGATGAAATTACAAAATAACAGCCAAAGTGTTGTTTCATTATAGGACAAAGAACAACATTTTAGATGAGCAAACCTTGAATTCTTGTCAGTTTGGAAATATGTTTAAGTACTAAATTGTTCTCTGCTTCTAAGAGACAGATAGAAAGAGAGAAAGAGGGAAAACAAACAAATAAAACAAAATGCAAACCAAACAACCCCTTACAAAAAAAGTTAAAGAAAAATCCTTGAATTTTCTTTAATTCCATTTTTGTAAGTCACAAGACTGCCTTCAATCACGTATGGATAAATCCACTGATTCATCAGTCTGAAAGGTACCGAATCAAGACAAAAAACCTAAATGACAACCTGTCTTCCTGTTGAAAATTGAGGCAAAGAAGGTCTTAATTACCTCTGCCTTTTCCTCATCTTTAGTTACTATATTCCCCTCCACATCCAATAAAGAGTGAATATTGCCCTTGCCCCTCTTTTTGACATTAATATATTCATAAAAATATATTTTATTATCCTTCACAGAAGTGGCCAGTTTAAGTTCTAACTAGGCTTTTTGCACTAGTTTTTTTCTAGATGACCTAGCAACATCCTTAAAC
>WEIV01004806.1:4524-89559 GCA_013390005.1 Calyptomena viridis
CTAAACGAGTACATGTTGTGGCAATCATGTTCATGGAATTAGCCATGGAATTTCATGTTCAAAAAAATGAATACTAAACCCAAAGCCAACTCTTTGAAGATTTCAGGAAAAATAAATATGTTAACATCTGCAAATAATCCCTTCTAGGAGCAAGAAAAATACATATATTAATAATAAAAAATGTTGATTCAACATGTATTCTCAATAAGGCTGTTTGAGTGTAAAATATTGAAATGGCTCTTGTTAAACATGCTTAGCTTTTGGTGGGTACTGGGACAGGGTACTTGTTGGTAAATTACTACTGTCAAAAGATTGTAGGATCTACTGCAGAATTTCCCAAATTCTGTAATCTAAAGTACAGCCGTCTCACATATGATAGGCCCATTTATAAACAAGAAGGTTCTGATGCTATAAAAAATCCCAGATTTTCTCCAGTCTAATTAAAATAATACCGACAACAGTGATTTTTACCAATTTCATTCTTTTTCAGTGTTGTAGTAGTAGTCATTGGAGAAAAACCAGAAAAAGTAAGCAGATTACTTCAGGAGAGCTGTGTTCTCTTTATAGTTTATTAGTTAGATGGCCCAAAAGCCATGCTTTATCCCTGTAACAGGAGCAAGGCATCCATTTTCTCATGCACAGATTGAGTAATGTTACTGCCATATTTTATTTCCAGATTAGAGGAAATGTCACTCAATGTTCATATTTAAAATGAGAAGAAAGAAAAGCATTCCCTTCATGCAGTTCAAAAAAGAAAAAAAAAAGTAAAATCTGTTAAATATCCACTGACATTTGTATGAACTTAAAACAAAGAATGCATCACATCTTGGACTAGCACAGTTCACATATCAGCTAACATATCAATTTTTAGGCTGAAATATTTTGATTTTCCTGTGTGGAAAACAATTTCACTGGTCTGTTTATTATACAGAAGACCCATAGAAATCTTCTGGAGCCAGGGATCCAGGATGCAAAGATGCCCTGTGTGCAGCCCATAGGCCTATTGAAGCATCTCACAGTAAGGACAAGGATAGAGTGAGATAAACTGTACCTATGTGTGCATACCTGCAAATACAGAGAATTCAGCTTCCTATGAGAAGCTTAGAAATTATTTAGCCATCTGCTCTGCAGATCAGTCAGTCCACATATAAGCAATTTGGACTGAACATAAAGGAGATTTCTTTTGTTTTCTCCCCCATACGCATTCAAAACTAATCTTGAATCTGAGATCTTTCATTCAAAATTATAGTCCAGGCTACAGTCCCTACTGGGAACTGACTTAAAGCATTACCTATAAAAGTAATCAAAGTATTGGTATCTGCATGTACTTCTGAGCAGCTGGTCTATATTTGATGTATATCTCTCTTCCTGGCTCCATCATGGAGAGGGACAGTACAGAATGAGCTAACTGGCAGACATCTCTGAGGATTCTCCTTTGAAATCAGCAGGAATTTTAGCAGAGTTTTCTTTCTTCTCTGCCTGCATGGATAAAATCCTGGCATGCTTGAACCTGCTGTGCTTGTGGCTACTTTCGTCAGTGCTGGAATCTGCTAGGGACTCAGGAGTATCCCGGGGAAACCAGGTTTCTCAGCCTGTGGTTTTGGCTATCCTGGCAGCAAAACCAGCTTCAGGTCCTTCAGAGCATTTGAGCTCTGTTTGTTTTTTAGGAAAACATACTTGATCTTGTTCTTAAAATCTTAAGACTTCACTTTCAAATATTTTTTGCACCAGCTGTTGTCCGATCCTGTAAAATGCTGACCACTGTCAAACATCACAGGGCTTTAGCTGCACGGTTACATCTTTTCAGTGCTCCTGCCATGTTCCACCACTGGAGTTGGAGGCTAAACAGCTTTGTCCAGATAGACTTATCCTTCCACAGAGAGGAAATAAAATATTCACAGTAGATTATGTTAGCTGTCTGTCTGAGCTGCTTTAACACATCCAAATAGCTGTCCTATTTTTCAAACAAGCCAGCAGCCTCCCCGAGTTTCATTACCTGTATCAATCTTAACACTATTTAAATAAAAAGGAAGAGCTTCAAAATGTGAGAGAACAAGCCTAGATATTTTCCCATGGGGCACCTCTGAGCACAATAGTATCTTCGCTTCAATATTTTTTCTGCGTCTCTTTCAAGCTAACCACATCCAGACTGTGGACATGCCAGGAAATGCCATTCTGGGACTAATTTACTGGTACTGAAAATGTTATTTCCAGAACTGTCACTTTCCAAGGGAATTTGAGTATCCACAAGTATTTCAACTATAAGGATCTATTTTCTGACATTTGGGATCCATCTGCACTTCAGTCCAGCTGGAACCAAATGGGCCCCATCCATCTGTAATCTCCCTGAAACTGTCCAGGACTGTCGAGGAAATTGCACTATGACCACACTGGAACCAGTGTTGGTGTTGGCTGGGATGGTTCAATGCTTTGTGTGGAATGGGATTTAAATGAGATCATTTCACTACTCTTTTGGTAAATTCTGTTGGGACACAGCTGGAGGCAATGATTTCATTGCCTTATTATTAGTTGTATTATAGGACACAATAGAAGCAGAAAAGAATAGGGGTTGTGTCAGAATTTTATGTAAAATTGTTCTCTCCTGCTCAGGCATCAGCACTGGGTCAACAAAATACTGATCAGATCTCAATCCCAGGAGCTGGCTAAAAATGGAAGGACACATCAAATGGGGCTCCACAGGGGCTGGTTTTGGCTTGGTTTTTTCATTAACGGATGATGGAATAGAGATTATACAGATGATAGAAATCCAGAAGGGACTGCAAGAATATTTACTGCAGGGCAGCCCTTGAATACAAAAAATCTTGACAAGCTGGAGTCAGTCTGGGGGAAGTACGAGGTAGCACACCTAGGCAGAGCTAATCATCTGCACAAACACATAACCTAGAACAGGCAGCTCAATAGAGCAGGAGATTACAGTGAATCAGCATGGTAAATTAAGTCAATAATTTCAATCTGTTGTGCAATGTTCTTCTTCTTTGCAGGGATCTACAAGCAAGCACAGCTGGAAAGACAGGTGAGGCTGATTTTCTGCTGCACACAGCCCTCTTTGGAATCAGCAGCAAACTTGCCAGTCTGGGGCATTTTGAGAAAAGTGGAGAGCAAAGGGAAGGAGTCCAGAATAAAGGAACTGAGAATGCTCAGGGATCTAGAAAATGCGGGTGGTTGGATTGACTGAATGAACAGATGATATCTAGAAAATGGAGAGGAAAACAGTAAATTGTCACCTAGGCATGTGACATGCTAGTGCTGGGAGAAGTTAATATAACCTTGTGCTTTGGACATGAAGTAATAGGTTGAATTATTACATGGAAAAATGGGACAAGACATTTGGAAAAACTCTCAAATGGTACAGGCAGCAAAGAAATAGGTAGTCTGCAGAGGTAGTGAAACTTCCAGCTGTACAGATCTTTGAGAACTAGAGTTACAAATATCTTTCAAATAGGCCACAGTGAGAATCAATCCTGCTTTGGGAGTCTGCAGCTTTCTGATCCTTCCAAACTGGAGTAAAATGCCCATGGTCTCAACAATATTCCCATACAGCAGCTTTACTTCAATGAAAATGCAACCCAGCAGTGTTCTTCAGGTCCAGTCTGAAAACGGTTGAAAAGAAACAGAATATCTGAAATGTATTAAGATTTCACAAGGAGGATGATCTTTCAAGAAGAAAGAAACTGTGATCGATGGGAGATGCCATTGATATTTATTTAAGAACCATGAGACTGTCTCTGGCACTACAGAGGTAGAAGGGAAAAGTGGTATCTTCCTTTCTTACATCTTCTGTTCCCCTACTTAATCAAGATCAGGATCTAAACCTTTTGCTGAAAAAATTTTATGACTTTTTGAGCCTGTAAAAATCTGCTAGATTGGCTAGACACTTTCCAGATTACTTCCTGTAAGACATATTGTCTGCTAACCCAAAACTCTCCCTTGCAATAAAAAACTCATAGTAATGAGTACTTACTTGTCTTGGTCTCAATCTTATTTAGGGGTGGTCAGCTCACCATCTTCTAGGGTGTGTTCTGGCCCTAAGGATTGTTCCAAGTGCATCCTGTAAGAAAAATAGCTTCCCTACCAAGTGAGACAAAATAACACAGTCCAACAAACAAATACTTCACAGCAATCTTCAAATGGCTTCTTCAGGGGAGAAAGAAAAGGCTCCATAAACACGCCTTTCTGCATGGTCCTGAAAGTTAACAGTTCTGCTTGGTCAGGTGAAGATGTGTGATCTGGTAAGTCAAGTACAATGACTCAGGGGACACTAGATCTGCCTCCTTCAGAGTTGAAAGAAAAATTTCTATTGCCATGCAGAAACCCTTAGTCAGGTTCTTATTTGGAAAATAATTAAGTGACAAATTTAACCTTTCCCTGAAAGACCCAGGAAGTACCTGAGGACCCTCCTCCCAAATGAGGAAAATAATCCCAAACAAGTTATTCATGTCCCATATTAAACTGTAGGGGTAATGAATGACAGTCAGTGCCTTAGAAATGGAATCTGCAAGAGGAAATTATTCCTACAATCCTCTGATGCTTCTCTTTTGGAGGATTACTGATTTGCTTAGGTTTGTCATTTGCATGTTTCCAGCCCCTCAATGCTTCTGTGAATTGCTGTCCCTGTCTCCTCTTTGCCAACAGCTGGCCATCCACCTCCCTCTAAGCTGTCTGAAAAAATCTGCCCTCCCACAAGTACACAGCTTTGTTTTTTGGATAGACAGTGATAAGTGTTGAGTGTAAAAGACTCTTTGATAATTTAATTCACTTTGCTGAATTATGATTCTGCATGCACCATTAGTTCAATCACAAACCAGCTACAATAAGAATTAGGTCTGTTTTGCAACATGAATCAGACAAGTCTGTTCACTGGAGCAGTCAAGAGTGTTTAATGTTACATTAGTTGTTGAGTTTGAAAACAAACACATGTGCACTGATATAAAGCAATCTGAAAGTCCCATGCAGATGTAACAGCAGTGGCATTTTGGGGATCCTGAGCTTGTGTTTGGAGATGGATGTGACAGAGAGGCAGCAATACCGAGTGAGAGCCTCGCATAATTGTGCCAGTGGTATCAGGAAGTAGCTGTAAGGGAACTATCTTCAACTTTCTAGGAAATCAAAGGACTCAAAAATGAAAAATAGAAGCTTCCATCCTGAGTAGGGGTTGTCTGCTGTTGTTGAGAGAAGCAATAGATTTAGACAAATAGTGTCAATGAGAGCATTTTAGAAGGGATGTCACTCATCTCAATGCAGGCTTGAAAGTTTGAAAGAGGAACATTTCATGTCACTGGGTTACATTTAGTATTGAATTCTGATCCGCTTTCACTTCTACTAACATTTACTTTGACCTTAGCAGGGAAATTTGTGACAAAGAGGTAATCTCAGCTTCTCCCTCATCACTTCTTCCTCATCACTCTTTCACTGCACACTTACTCATGAGAGGTTGGCTGGGAAACCAGAACCAAACACTACCTAATTGTGGCTGAGTGCCAGCCTACAGCTACAGTCCAAAGCATATATTGCTTAAGAACTTTTTCGGTATTTATTTTGGAGAGTGTCATCACTTTCAAAATTAAGTAGTAAAGTATTTAGCATACCGTCTCCTATTTCCTCTCAGAGCCGAATTTTCACAGGAAGTCCTCAGTCAGAAAAGTGTTCTTGGCAGGGAAATTACTATTAACCCCTAATATATTGTTCTCTTACACTATAAAGCCCAGTCTGGTCAAGAGGAAAAGCCAACAGCTTTATCCTTCAACAGTACTGTGTGACATGGAGACAGATGAGAATTCTGTGATGACAGTTCACTGATGTCTCACCACTCTCCTTATCACAGAAATGGTGCAAAGCCATTTTGACCTGTTGGAAAAGTTGCCCCACTTGGTAACATATGACAGCTCTATAAAATGAAAATATTTGCCAATTACATATGACTGGGGACAGTAAAAGGATTTTACAGTAGTAAATTTTACATTTTTTTTTTTTGTTTTACCAATCAATAAAGCAGACAGAGCAAATTGCTTTTTGGATGTACATATTGAAAAGCAGGAATTTAATTTATTGCTTCACATACCTTTTCTTAAACTAAATAAGAAAATAGCTGACTACCTTAAAGTCTAGTGAGCTGGTAGATCCTTGTGCTTTCCTACTTTTCTTGTGGAGCAGCTTATAGACTTGAGCTGCTTCATCCAGCACATTTGCAATCTGCCATGTCCATGGCTGACATGCTCAAAAATCTATTGAAATGCATATGAGATATCCAGATTAAGTCCCAACTATTAAACAAATATTAATTGAACATATTGTTCAAGATAATGATCTGTTTCCTGTCAGAGGCTGTTGTAGCTTTCAGATCTCTTGTTGTTATTTTCTAATATTTACATTACAGTGGCAGCTGAAGGTCCCAGCCAGATGACTGCTGCCTTGTGCTAGCCTCTGCCCCTGTACACAGCCCAAAAGGGCAATCCCTGCCCCAAAGAGCTTATTGCCAATGCTATTACCACAGAAGTTTCTTATTGACATGTTTTTATATCATAAGGTTTCATTACACTAAGGCAGCAATAAACCTATGATCCCCGTTGTATCTATGGATTGGTTCATTACATTTCTTTCAAATGCAATATAAATGTTTAATCTGCTATAAATACATCAGCATTGCTGCTTAATCTTGCTTGTTAAACTAGCAGCTTTGTAACCTCAAGACACTGCAGCTGCGTAATCTTTCACATCTATCTGGCACAAGAGCCATGGTTTTTTTTTTCCTCTCCTTGTTTCCATGTATGACAAAGGTGCTTTCATACATGCTTGTAAACAAACTACAACTGCTACTGATTGTAAATATATTGATTGGCTTATTCATAGAAATGCCGGGCTGTAGGGAGAGAGAAGAATTTCTATAGCCATTTGATATTCTGATCTTCAATTTAAACTTGCTCTGTAACAACAAAAAAATGCTGGTTTTGGTCACGAATCAAAATCTTAGTCACACTGGAACTCCACTGGCATATCCTTGAGAATGAGATGCTTTAAAATATTCAAACAGAGTTTTTAAACATTGATGCATACAAAGAGAAAAAAAATCTAATCTACATATCCTCTGATAATGCTGCATTTGTCATGTCTGAGCAGAGAGAAGACAGTGGAGACTCTGCTCTTCATGAAAACACCCTATGGTTCCTGTTACCTTTTTCAGGGATATACTTTTGGGTTTTTGCTGGACTTTGGCTGTACGGCTGTGGTTATGAACAGCTGCAGTGAGGCTGGTGGCAGAAGTAGCGAGTCCATTTTTACAGCTCAGTAGCTGTTTATTTTTTCTCTTCAGAAGATTAGTTTTCAATTAAAATAACAAAACAAATTCCTTTTCCCAATTACTTTTAGTTATAAGCAATATTATGAGTCAGGAAAGCACCATTATAACTGGAGTGAAAAAGTAAGGAGTCACTCCAAAAAAGCCATCAAACTCTCACTGCCATGACAGCAACACACTCGAGACTGGAGTCTGGCCATGGGAATACTTGATATCTGGAGAAATCCACCAAGTTGGCCTGAAAAGCTGCCCCTCGGAAGAACCTAGGCTGCTGGCTACAAATTGCTAATGACTTCTCCTAAATGTGAGAAGCTACAGCCCTCTGTACAAGAACAGATTTCTGTCCAAACCATACGAATATCGTCAGAATGGATGTCAGCTAAACTGCTTTTGAAGAACAGAGTTGTTGGCTACAAACCATTGATAACTGATCTCTTGGAAACTGAAGGCACCTCTGCCTTACACGTGCACAGATCCTGTCCCAGTGTGCAAGTCAAGTCCTGTGGGTGCCCTTTGAAGGGCAGTGAAGTAAGGGAGAGAAGATAGTAAAGAAAGAAGAATTTAATTCTGTGACATATTCCAGAGTTGACACTGGTTCTCATTATCTGATATGTTTCATGCCTGACTTTTCTTCTGAGACATTTGATTTGCCTCATCATAGTTAATTCTGTAGGCCACAGTATGCTTTGGCATTTTTGCTGTTTTAGGAACCAAAGCAGCGCATTCTTCTTCTGTCTGCTTTTAGCAAAAAAAAAAAGAATTTCCTCTTTTCTACAAAATCTGTACTTCATAAGTAATAAAAATTATATTTTTATATGTTAAACTCAGGAGTTTGACTCTTAAAGCCCTATTTTTTTTATATAAATCCGTTAAATAGCCTCACCTTCCTGCCTTACACTAAAGTAAATTACATTCACCGATAACTTCATCTAACTCCCTACCTTGTAGGGAGCTGGGAAAAAGCTTTGAGATGTGCCATGTGTTCATTCTGTAAGGAAGAATGTACAGGTTTGTGGACCAAGCAGAGAGAGGGTCACTCTGCTGAGGGACGCTGTGCCGATATCCAGGAGTCAGAGGCCATCTCTGGCTCTGCTTCACACAGGGAAAGAGAGGTAGGGAGAAGGTGGGATGGAGTAGGTGATGCCTGAATCTTTTCTTGGTACAGGATTATGCTGCAGCCAGGATGTGACCCTGAGATGAGGAGTGCAGCTGGACACTCAAACTTTGGGGTTAGTGCCCTTTTCTTTTCACACTATGGTTTGTTTTTTTTTTCTTTAGCTGAAATAACCTGTCTGTGCTTGCTTTGAGTTAGACCCCCTGTCCCTGGGAAGGCTAATCCATACATTGATGACTCTTCACATAAAAAGACTCCCTTTAAAAAGAAAAAAGGAAAAGTTTATCGTGGCTAACTTGGATCTTGGAATAGCAGGTGGCAATTTAATTGGAAGATGTAAGCTGCTTACTACTAATTTGCATGATTATAAGATTTTGTAATTGCCCTGTAAAAGTTAATTTGGCATTGGGTTCAGTGAAACTCAACAATGTTAGCATGATATTGATGTGTGTATGAGATTTGCTGTGGCTGTTTGATATGTTCCCTGCTGAAAGACCAAAGGGGAGATTTGAGGGTGTTATTTTTAAATATATACATGCACACACAGAGAGGAGAATCTCGTTGTAATGACCCCCGTGGGGCCTGGATAAATGCATGTTGTATCAAGGAGTTCATTGCAGCATGAGTTGGTAATTCGTTCCTTCAATATAATGAGAAAATATCTGGTTGGAACTGAACATCAATACCTAGAAATTTTTATGAAGATTACCTCATTGATTAACATTTAACCTGCATTTTAAAAAGAGAAGCATTTAATGTACAAAAATATATACTTATATGCTAAATACAACTAGCACTGAGGAAAGCGAGGAAAAAAATGATTTTGTATTTAGGTCAACCTTGTATTAGTGTTTGCTCTAATGCAGCTAATTAAGAAGGAAAAATTTCTTTTGTTATTGGGCATGCATAAAGGGGAGTCTGAAGCAGAGCTCATCCTAGAGCGGTTTGACTTTGTGTGTCCGTGTGTGTGTGTGTGTGTGTGTGTGTGTGTGTGTGTATACACTATCTGCAAGACACGTCTTGCAGGCTGCAATCCATAAAAGGTTTCTTCTGTGTGGTGTGGATCCCCATCAGAAGTTTCAGGGTAACACTGCATGTGGAGGAGCTGTGCTATGGAGAGGGATTAGCTGGATGTCACAGGGGCCCAAGGCGGCTGGTGAGTGTGGGGGTGGATGGGTGTCAGAGTGCCTGGCAGCCCCCGCAACCCACTGCCTGCTCTGTCACTCTTTGGGGAGCCCAGCACACAAGGACACCTCCAAGGCAGAACAAGGTGCCCTTGAAAAGCTGCCAGAAATGCCAGATTTGCCACCTTCTTCTTTTTCTCTTCCCTTTAAGCTGGCAATTCACAGTGAGTCACTTCAATGCCACAGAGGGCTGTCAAGGGCAGAAATAAGACGAGAGAGAAGAGGTGTAACAGGGGTGGTGTTAAAATACCAGATTCCTGTTGTATAGCTACACAAGAGAACAACCTATGTTTGACTGAGTTGGTAAAGTACACAAGCACATATCTCACTAAAAGCACAGTAATGGAGTTGCTGACCTTATATATTT
The DNA here is from genome assembly GCA_013390005.1 of Calyptomena viridis. Lineage (NCBI taxonomy): Eukaryota > Metazoa > Chordata > Aves > Passeriformes > Eurylaimidae > Calyptomena > Calyptomena viridis. Next base: position 14,502 of record WEIV01004806.1, read on the forward strand.
AAATTAGTAATATGTTGATGTGATTCAGTGGGCTGTAACTCACTCTTACTGAACACAAACACACGCACACATCCATATTGGTTTTAGCAGGTAAAACTTTATTTCTGAAGTCTTTTTTTTTCCCTCCCTCTTGTTTTCCATTGTTCTAGGGGAAAGGAATAAGGGGAAGGTTGCATGTGATGTTAGTAAATAGGATATCCAAGTTAGCTTCCATGAGCATGACACAGATTAGTGGATATCTGTACTTCAAGCATGCAGGATGCACTAAAGACAAAAGGACTAGCAGTGTTCTGTCTGCTATGCAGCTACAGTGGAAGGCCTTGCCAAAAGGGTGGGCAGAGCAGGATGGCTGGCCTAGAGAGTTACCCTTGCAACTGCTTTGTATGTGTCAGTGGGAAGAAGACTGGAAGATTCAGAATAAATTACTACTGCAAGTGAAAGCACAGGGAAATGTATGACAAAGATTTAAATATTGCATTTTAGTCCCTAGAAAAATTCTTTTGAGAGTGTGGGATTGGTTTTCTAATGGGATGCTGAAAGATGTGTAGATAAAGAAACAATTATGAAGGAAATTGGAAATCTAGAGATCTGAACCTATCTTTTACTCAAATGCTTTAAAGTCATTCAGGTGTTCACAACTATTTAAATACTTCACTTGTTTTATGTGCCTCAAACAAAGCAATGAAGCAGCACTGTCATAAAGAGCCCAGCCCTGCTCCAGCTGAAATTTGTCTGACATAGATAAAACAAATAAACCCCCCAGAAGCCCAACAATGCCATTTCATGTGCAACATAATACCTATTGAATGAGAGGAAATGTAGGCATGCATCAGAGTAAAGTACTCTTAAAAGCTCATTTGGATGGTATGTTTTTTACCTAGAGGGGAAACTACTGTATATGCAAAACTCAGATGAATATTTACAATATCCAGGAATAGGTACCGGGAAGATGGGGGAGGGGGGAAGAGGAACATGCTGCAAATGTAATCATCTTCTGAATGGTCCAAAACCAAATTGTTCTTGCTGCTGTTGCTGAGCAACATTCCCACTGTGGGATTCAGCCTGTGCTAATGTACGGTGGGAGAGCCCAACCCACCCTAGAGTGAGAGATCGAAGTACCAGGAGAGGCAGAAGTGGGGCTCGGCATGGCTGAGCTCCACTTCTCACCAGTTGTGACCCCTTAAGTACATATTTCCTCCATTATCCTGACCTTTTGCTGCCAACTTGCTCTCATAAGAGGCTTAAAATAAAAAACAGAGCAAGACCAGTTCCAGAGAGCAATGGTATTCTGTTGTTTTAGCAGATCAGTTTGTACCTGCAACTTTTTCTGTGAAGTAAAGCATTAGCACTTCTAAGGTGTTCAAAGGTGCTGAAACTGTGGGGAGGGAGAGGGAAAAGCAAATAACAAGTCTACCAGAAAATTCATGGGATTTAAAAGCGGTGCCCCTCTGTGATTTCAGCTCTGAAGACCACACATGCTCTCATTAGGTGGCAACAGAGTAAAAATTCACTGTCTAAAGGCACAATAATCTGCTATATTTTGAAATAAAAATTCTGGAATGCTTAATCATCTGACACAATATGATGTCAGTTTTCATTCACTTTCTTCAGTGGGTTAGTCTTTAAACAATCAATTTAGAGACAGAGAAAGAAAAAGGAAACCACAAAAAGTGCATGTTAGAATAATGTTAATAGGCTGTTCTGAAGTAAAAAAAAAAAAACAAACCAACAACCTCACAAAACAAAACCACAAAAAGCCAACCAACCAAAAAACTCTGAAACCACCTGAAAAATGATTTGTGCTTGGTGGGGTGACTTGAGAGGGCTTACTGTACTGAGATGTACAGGAAAATGGTACATTGGAATAGAGATATTTCAAATGTGTATATGACAGACCTGGTAATTTAGCCCTTGGTTGATTTTGCTGTGTTGTTCATAAAGTAGTGTAAAGCTGGCAGTCCTCAGAGTGAAGGAGTAAATCTGGGCTTGCCCTGGTTTTCATAATCGATATGTTTTATAACATTTTTTATTTTAGCAATTTTTACAAAAAACCCCTGACATGCAAGATTATTATTTTTTGGGTAACTTTGCCACCAGCTTGTAATTTGCAGTATGAAACAAACTCTACCTAACTTTCATTTTGAATCCTTAAAATTATTATTCTACATGGAACTCCAATTGAAAATACAGTCTTTTAGACTGAGTTATCAATGGACAGGGTGACCCTTTACAGGAAAAGGCTTATGGGGAAGAAGTAAAAGAGTAAAATGAATGACTACAGCTACAAAGTGCTTCATTCCAGGAACCTTTGAAAGGTGGTACCCAATAGCTGTTCTTAGTGATAAACCAGCACTGTCTTTATCCCAGTCCTCACAATGCCAGGTTTGTTCTGACTGTCTGTGTGGACACGTTTCAAAATCCTCACAGCTGGATCTTGCCTGGACCAAGTAGAGGGCTAAGAGTGTAACCCTTCATATGCTCCAAATCAAGATCTCATTTCTCCTGGGAGGCAAGGAAAAAAATAAAATCCAAAAAGTGTAACCCTCTGTGATTCCACTTCCTTAGTCCAAGAGGAAAACTTCCTTTTACAATTCTGGAGCATAAAGTTTTCCTGCTTGTTAGATGGGCTGCCAAGCTATTGGTTTTGGGGTAGCAGTTTAATAGAGTTCCTCGCACTCACGACAGGCTAGGTGGGAAATTGCAGAAGAGCACAGAGGAAACTCTGACAATGTATTTCCCCTCTATTATTTCTCAGCCTATTTTGAAATTAGGAAATCATATGGAAACAGCAGGAGGATTCCTAGCCTTGTGCTATTTCCTTCCCCTGTGATCATGAAGTTTTATTGCTGCATGAGCCCTGCTGCCTGCCATTTCAGAGGAACTCAGCAAGGGGTAAGGTTTTTCTAAGTGTAGGTGGTCATGTCCGTGTATTCATCAGAAGCAATAGGGCTATTCAGTTTGAAAAAAAGCAGCTCAAGATGAAGTATGGAAGAAAAATTTTCAAAGAGAAAATAATGAAGAACTAACAAAAGCACCCAGGGAATTCATTCTTTTATTTTTTTTCCCCCCTTTGGTAATTGCCACTGAAGAGCCTGGCACTGAAATGACATCATTAAGTCAAGGTATCTCACTCATACACTTTTGGGGAAAATTGTATGAATTGAAAGGAAATTTCCCCAGGACTCAGCCTATTGCATTGGAAAGTTCTTCTACTGGTGAACAACAGTCATACACACAGAAAGATGCCCTGTTTGCTGATGCAGGAATAAGTATAGTTTGGGATTTTAAATTTCTAATATTTTACTATTATTTGTATGTGCAGATATTCACAGTTGTATCCACCTTTATGAGTGCATTAACATCATCTGTGTCAGAGCCTGTCGCTCATTTTTCAGAAAGCAAGTACAAATGAGTTTCCTGGAAGGCAATTTCATCAAGACAAGCCCTTAAACTTTGCTTTTAGGCAAATAGTGCATAATATTTCTAGGGAAAAAATGTTGACTATTGAATATTAGCAACATACTGCTCATAAATAAGCAGCAAAGCAATATTGACACACACTATGCAATGGATAAAATTAACCATATGAAAAATCTTTCAAGAACTTTATATAATTGGAGAAATACAATTTTTTTTTTTTCCAGCAAATTGGTGATAACTGAACTGTTCCACTCAGTATAGGTAATATTCCCTATTCTATCTCACTGGTATACCACAGAAAGTCATCATGACAGAACCCTATTCTTTTTTGTTACAATATTTGATATCCCCACAAGCAGCTCAGGCATACATACTGCAACATGCTATAGCCCAAGAGAGTGTTAGGATATAATCTTTATTCTGTGCCTGCAAGTAACCTCTCTGAAGATCTTTAGGAAAGGAGTACAATATTTAGGAAATATTGTACTACACTTGACTATGTTCCTGAGACTAGTTAGCTAAAATTTAACTAGTAAAAAAACACTCCCATTTTTACATATTTATGTATTTATTTGCTTATTAACAATAGTTGGGTAAAGTTGCTAAAAGTAGAAGCATACTTTAAAGCAGACAACTATTATCTAGTCTAAATTCTGATCATTGACATCCTAGTTTCAGAACATGAAAAATAGTTCATGAAAAGCCTGGATCTTCCAGTTTCTTCAGGGAATAAAGTTCATGCTGGAAGGAGAAATCTGAAAAATACTGGAATGGAAAACTAGACTTTTTTTAATGGAGCAACATTTTTATTACAAAAATTATGCTAGCAACTTTATAACCAAAGGCAAATTTCTCTCCCTTGAGCACCTGGATGCTACAAGCTTTTATTTTAGTTTTGGTCCTCATTTCCTCCCCTCATGCTGGTTTTCAGCCTGCTGTGGGAGATGAATGGTATTACAGTGTTCTTGAAAACAGAAAGAATCTGCTCCTCTGACTTGAATTTGCAAAGTAAAATGCTCTTCTCTTCAAGCTCTCCTCTCTGCTTTGTGTACTTTCAGATTGTTAGAGCTGGATTAATTTATTTTCTACACTTTCTGTTATCTCTTCTCACTCTGGAGCTGTCACATCTCTTACTCAGACAGGCACGGGAAAGCATTTAGATGGTACTCGAAGAAATATTTGGTCAAAACTATTATTCTGCATCGTATTTATCTTCGTGATTCATGAGCTTTGTATTGCTATTCCTCTATGGCCAGGTAAGGAGGGAGCTCTAGAGCTGTACCTATGATTTGCCCTGTTACTCAGAATAATTGGCTGCTAACAGAGGACCATAAATTGCTTTATTTTTTTTTCGTGAAGCCTCACACAACTCTGCTCTCCTTCTGAGCCCTGCAAAGGAGGATAGTGTTGCTGTTCCCTACCACACTGCAAGTTAGCTTTTCTTTTAAATAAGATTTTAGGTAGAGATTTCCTCTTTTGTGCTCTAAGACACCTTTTCTCCACTTTTGGACACAGGGGATATGTCAGATCAGGAGACGGCAAAGGCAGATGAGCCAATAATCTCAGTGACTTTTGGCTGGTAGAAAATCTAAGTGTGCAATCTTTTTGGAGGCTCGACCTAGAGCACAGAGCAGCCTGTGTCCTGGCATCACCTTTTCAGGAGTGACTGCAAGGCACAGCCACAGTTCTGCCTTTCTCTTCTGCAGCACAGTGCCATTACCCAGGCACAGCAAAGAAGTGAGGCCACATACATGGGATGCATACAAACTGCTTATTTTCTTTCTGTCAGGAGCATCACCAAATAGCATCACTTTCCCCAAACAAAAGCAGATCTGGATTGCAGAGCTGGCAAGAAAAAACAAACAGCAACCCTGTTTTAAGTGAAAACACTGCCAGATACCATGAGTAACACAGAGAACTAGTGTCAGACAGATACTGGGGAAGAGTAGCTTAATAGTTTTAATAGCAGTTTTCTTACCTCTGGCTATTTATGAGAGCAGTTAAGCTAAAAAAGTCTTTCCCTCTCTCTTTTTTTTTTTATTTTTTTTTCGTGAAGCAATGCATAGTCTGTATTGAATACCTTGTTTAATAATTCTTTACATTCTGTCAACTTCATGTAGAAATCTAAATATCACTGAGCAGGTTGGGGTTTGGGCCAGTCTTAATGAGATAATATCTCATAAAGGATTGATCCCACATACATTTAAGGGGCCTCGCAGCTACTGTTTTGCAATACACTGCAGATTCTGCAGCCTAGGAAAAGAAATGGAAAATTAGCAAGATGTATGAAGAAATGCAGAATACAAACTCTTAGTCTCCAAGATATTTCATGCCCTGTAGATTGCAGACTCTTGTACCAGGCTTATGCAGTCATTTATTTTTTTGTCTGCCAAGCATGGGTGACAAAATTTGACAGGCAGTATGCTTACTTATCTGTTTTTGCAAAGTAATGCTTTTGCACATTTTTCTTCATTATAAGCTCTGAACAAGTGAGGTGCAATGTTCCACTGAAATAGCTTCTGCAAGCAAACAGCAGCATTACAAAGCCAGGTTGTAGGAAAAAATACAATGGGAAATAGAATTTTAAAAGCAGTACCACAGAAGCAGGGCAAAATATATCTCCTTAACTGTTATTTATCCTTGTCAAATAGTTCACTTTGTGCCATGACAGGAGTGGAATGTATTCCATGATACAAAATTGTTTCCTGGGAATGAAAAAGTGATTGACACCTAAGTTTGAATTATTGTGAATATTTGGAAAAAAATGGGATTTTACACATTGACAAAGTCAATAAGAGGTTTGAAAAGTATGTTTATGTTGGGAGAATGTTAGTACACAACACTCCAGTTTTTAAAAGAAAAATGGTTTTCATGCAACAGGCTCTCATTGTGAACAAAGTGCCATTCAAGAAGAAGGAACTGCTTTATCAGCTTAGTTATTGATGATGCTGAGTCAGGAGTCTGTGGATTTAAAGTCTCCATTTGCTTTGTCACTGGAAGTAGAGAATCAGCTGTAACAGACAAACAAAAGATTTCTGATAAACCTGCACTGGAAAGGATGAATTTCTGATTACAATGACATTTCTGTTAAACAAATTATGGTCCAAGTACTGAAACCCTTCCTCAGCTATAATTCCTTGTTTAGCCAGGCCAGTACTGCTTCAATCCAGTCGAGCTCTTACTGACAAAAAAAGAACCGTTTTCTGCCTCACACTCCCCCTAGTCATGGCACCTCTGAGAGATCTGTATGCATCCCTGCCGTGGTTGGGCACTCCAGAGCTGTTCACTCGTCTTTAACTAACACCTCTGCAGTGGAAGCAGTGTGTGGGTAAGCAGAATAAAATAACTGAATAGCAGAGAGTGCTGCCTCTGGTTTTCTCAAATAAAAATTGAAACTACTTTATGGAAGGCATGAAAGAAACTCTGCTCTGCAACAGAAACATTCAAATGAAAACTAGGAGCTCATATCGGCAGAGCATTGTTTGGCCAGAAGATTGGCCTTTCACATTTATGGTGCTTGGGCTGAATTATCATTATGTATTCCCATTGCCTGCCTCTATTGTTTGGACACTATGAAACAAATTATTCTATTCTACCTTTCTCCAGAAAAAGAAAGGCATAAGCCTTAATAGCCTGAAAGAATATATTTTTACTGGGCCATTCCCAATAAACATTTTTACTCAATTACCTTACCTTCCAACTGTCAGGGTACTGTACAAGTTTGAAGAATAAAGTGACCATTAGGAGGCATTAGCCAAGAAGTGAGAACCCTAATTACTTTTTCAAGTAAGCAATAAATGAAAGCAGCTGAGTTTCTGGAGGGTTGTCACCTTTGCAGTCATTTTCAATAGACCTTTGCTACTCTTACCTACTTCTGTGGCAGATGAAGTGGAACAGTAAATGTAATGCACTCAGTAGCATTAGCCCTACTGTTTCGTTTTCTTCTTTAAAGAAAAACTTACTTGATCTTCCTGCAGCTTCACCCTGTGAAGAAGCACTGAGAGTGTAGGCTTGTTACTGTAAAATATCTTTTGCATGTGCAATAAAACCTGGACGTCCATATGGCCTCCAAATGGTCTTTGCCCAACCGAGAAACAATTGGGTTCTGTTGTTTATTAGATAAAAGAGTATCAAAACCAGTCTGAGTTGTAGAAATAGGTCTGGTTTCTTTTACATTTTAGTGTATTAATTTTTCTGACTCAGTAGGAGAAGAGCTGGATGTTTTTTTCTCAAGGGTAAATAGTGTCCCTTCCTTCTACGGTATGACTTGATTTGTTGTACCCCCACCTCTTGTGTGGCAGTTCTGGAAGGAAGGCAGTACTCCCCCAGGAAGAAGCACCACTGTCCTCCCAGCAGACCTGCCATAACCAGAGGGGCAATCAGAGCATGTGGTGCTGCAAACCAGGCAGGATCTCTAACATATAGCACATTCTGCCTCCTGGCTGCTTCATTACTAATATATTTTTGTTCTATGAACTGCTTAATCTGTTACCTATCAATTGCTTGCCTTGGTAAATTAGACAATTTTTTTAAAAGCATCTATATTCATGTACAATGTGTGGGTGCTGTTTTTCCCTTCTTCTTTGTATAAGTGTGGTCTATCCCCATTAGAGCAAGCCTTTTGGGAATATTATAGGATTAGAAGCTCCTGAAAACTGATCGTTAAGTACTTATCATCCGGAATAAATGAATCAGACTAATTTTCTTTCATTTTTACTTTCAAGCAAATGATTTTGTAGGACAAGGTTCTTTAATTGGATGTCTTAGCACTGTGAGATAAACACAAATTTTGTTTCTCTGCATAAAGAAAATATATCACAGAAAAGATGACAGAGTACAGTAATACTGTCCATTATATAGATATATCTTTCTAGCTCACACTGATTCTCTGCATTGGCTAAGGTTTTTAACACAAATGAAAGCATATTACCCTCAGAGGCTACCAGTTAGGAGTACATGTACCCTAATTAGCACTTTGATGTAGTTTTGTCCAGGTAACATACATAGCTTTAATCATAGCAAGCCATTGTCTGTGATGGTCAGCAAATCCCTAGGCCATCTTTTCATCTTACAGTCTGATGTCTCAAAGATAAATGCCTAGAAAGACTTTCTTTTAATACCTGCTTACTAGCAGGTGCATTATGGGAAGCTCACCTTGATCCCTAAGATGCAGAAATTGCTTGGAACAAAGACCCAATAATAATATAAAATCTTCTCCCAAATGCATCTATTTCTCTGATCTTTTCCGGCTTATCAGCAAGTTTGCGGATAGAAGAAGTAAAAGTGGGATTTTATTTAGAAAGAATGGTAGCAGACCAAGTCTCAACTTCTTCTGAAAGTCTGTCAAAAGCAAAAATATTATACATTTATAGTATATTAATCATATATACCCACTAGGAAATTTGGTGTTTCTGGCTCTATCTGTCATAGGGAAAGTCACACAACTCAAATGGTTCTATTTATTTTAGTATCATCAAATACAGCTTGTGACTCCATGGTTCGTGATGCATTCAAACTGACTCAGAAGATGCTGGAAGGGAACAAGCTGGGTCTGTACCTGAGCTTGGCTAAGGACCTGGACTCCCCATCTGCTTCCTTTTGCATTGCATAGGACACTGTTCAGTTTCCAAGAGCTTTCTGCAAGCCCTGGGAAGGCTTGATTTCCCTGGGCTGGTCATGGGAGGATTGTGGACGGGCATTTGTACCGTAGATCTGTACAGGACAGATCTGTTGGCTTGGAATCATTATCCAGACTTGGGAAAGCAAAATTGATCAAGAAGCATCAGCTAAAGGATTTGAATCCAAAAGGTTTTGAAGCAAAGAAGAAACACAGGGATCAGTGCAAGGTTGAATATTGTTAGCACGAATTTGTTCTGACAAACGTGGTCAATCGTTTGCTTTTCACAGTTCAGTTAACATTTATTTCAAGGCTGAGAGGAAAACGCTATTGAAATTTCCAACCCACTCAGACACTGTGGGCTCAGGAAATTCTGCTAGTACCAAAAGATCATGAAATCTTTGTAGCACGGTCATTCTCTTTAGAAGCAGCGAGGGAGTGAACGTGCACTGATCGCCCTTGCCTGCCTTGCCCTGGGCCAGCAAAGCAAGTGACACAGCACTGAGGGAGCAGCAGCTCTGGAGGCAGCTGGCGACACATGTCAAGAGTCGCCCAAGTGCGATGTGTGTCACAGGGGGCCCAGAAGGTCCCGTTCAGAGACAGCAATTACCCAGAGGGGACTGTGAGACCAGAGAGATGCCAGCGAACCGGCAGCGAACAATAGGCTTGGTCCGGGCAGCGCTCAGGAACCGGCAGAGGGGGGGAGGCAGGGACGCGGCTGCTCCAGCAGCACGGGGGACTTGGGGAAAGGAACACTGCCGGCGGCCAAGGGAGGAAGGAGCGAGACGACATAATGGCTGTGACAAATGAGCAGCAAGCGCAGATCACAGAGAGAGGAAAAGAAAGAGGAGGGCCGGGGGCGGCCGGGGCAGCTTCCGAAGCAGCCGCAGGCGGCCGCTCCAGCCCTGGCACCGCAGGGCCCCGGCAAGGGGGCACAAGACGGCGAGCTAATTAGTGGCTGCTGGAAGGAAAATCGGAGCGACACAAAGGCCACTCTGCACGTGGGATCCGATCCAGCGCTCACTGCGGTCAGCACAGAGATCCCTATTCATCCCTGTGGGCTCCCGGTGAGGCCTGGGGAGCGCGAGCACACCGCGGGCAGAGCAGCCGCGCCAGGCGGAGACTGACCCGCCCGGGGCCGCGGGTGCACCCACACCCGGCCCTGCCACAGCAGGACGTGTCAAACCACTTTTTAAAGCTGTCCGTGCTTCTAGTGCCTGTGTTCCCTTCGTCTGTTAGGTGATTCATTCCCTGTGCGGAGAAGCCCTGCCTACCCTCCCCTGGCGTTCGTGCCTCCTTGCCCTTGGCAGTGTCACAGCTCCCAGAGCCTCCTGTCCTTTCTTCTCTCTTTTCCCCTTAGGATTGTGTGTACCACGGCAAGGGCTCCTTTTAATCTTCTATCCTCAGCCATACAAACCTGGATTTCATCTTGAGTCCCTGGATAATCAAGATATTTCAACAGCTGTCAGTTTCTGGCAGAGGCCTATTCTACCATTTTTTTCCCCACAACATATTTTTCATAGCTGGTTAGAAATATGAAATATTTTGTCACAAAACTAGTCTCATTTACAGGATTTGAATAATTTTTTTCCTGCTTTACAGTTACCTTTCTCTAGCTTACAGTTTGGAGAATGTTTCTGCTGTTTCTGCTGTTCAGCACTTTTTCTTACGCTATTAAAGCTTTATCTTCCATTAAACCCATACACTGCACTTCTGTAATATTTGTAAGATGTGGCTATTGAATGGATATTCTTGTCTTTTTTTTTTTTTAATTCCTAGACTCATTAGCTTACATACTTTGAAACTTGTAAGCTACTTATCTGTCTCCAGATCCTAGACTATATATTCTGAATTTTGTTGCCCTCCTTCTTTGTTTTGACTGCCCCTTCACTTTATATCATCAGCAAGTGTAATCCACTTACTGCATCTTCTTTCTTGCAGGTCATTGATATATAAAGTGAAGAAAATTGATCCTCACACTAATCCTTGTGACTCCCTTTTAGTCACATCCTTACATGTTAAATTGTTAGCATACATGGTTACCTCTTAAAAAAATATTTGAGCTAGTTCATGGCTTATTGAAATTAGATATCCCAAGAAGGCTGAGACTGCAAATACAGAGAAACAGAATGGTAAGAAAGGGCGGAGTATCTGAAATCCGTTAGTATTTCCCCATGGGGCAGGAGTTGAACAGGGGTCTCCAGATCTCCTGTGATTGCAGGCACCTTCTCTGCCAAGGGCAAATGGTTTGTGGGGTGAAGGGATTGATGCAGGGTATGTTCTGCCAGCAGCCACTGACAGTCTTGTATCCACTTGGTGAGTCCTAATGTGAGTGGCCCCATGAGCAATTCCCTCTTTTGCATGTTCTTGATCTTGTTTTGAAACTCCTTGAGGTTTAAAGTTGTCTCCTCATACCAGTCTCTGTGATGTGAGAGAGAAGTCTTTGTAGTTTCTAATGGAAAGCTGTCATAGGCAGAAGTTAAAAAGGGTTTTCTTTTACATCCCTTCAATTCCTAAGTCACACATATAACACAAAGAACCTGACTTTTCTACATAAAATCTAGTTAAACAGTATGTATGGATTCCTGTTATCAGATATTTTTATTATCCACCCTAAAATATCCCATCAGTGGAGTCATAACCACAAGTTTCTTTTGTGAATTCATTCTGACTTTTCATAATTAAATTGGAATTTCCCCAAGCTTGACTCTGAGTAGTATCTAATTTTTTTTTTCTACTGCTTCAGTTAGACATGCACTGCAGATCTCTTGCTTCAGAGCCTTTCCAGTCACCTTTCCAGAGGAGGAAGGTGGCCTGTCTAGTGCACTGGGCTGGGACTTGGGAGACCTGGATTTAAACCCTAGACAAGATGCAGGTTCCCTGTGTGAATTTAGGCAATCAACCTAATCTACTCTAAGTCCTAGTACCACTGTTCTGGGCAGAGATAAAAATTTGCTATCATTCAGGAGCCCTGAACAGATAAGTGTGAGGTACTTAGATGCATGAAAATAATAACTATTAAATTATTTTCATGACAATATGGCATTTCTTTATTGAGTGACCTTAGTTGAAGGTATAACTCCTCAAAGATGGTGAGCATCTAACTGCAAAACGAAATAGACACCTAAATACATACTTTTGAGGCACCAGGCCCAAGTTTACATCACCAGACTGACTTTAGCAGTGGGCCCAGCTTTTTTAAACAGAACTGGCTGAGTAACAGGCACTTCTGTAGCTCCACTGTAACTGAAGATGTGTTTATGGAGATGTGCCTGTGGTTGCAACATTGAGCTGAGCAGGGTGCTGCTGGTAGGCACCACGCTCTGTTCAAGTATATTTCTACACCCCTTGGTGCTGGTTCCTGCTCCCTCCTCACCAGCCTCTGGGCGACAATGGAGCAAATACCTTTTCCTTTCAAGCTGGAGACCCACACTACCTTCCTGGCTGGTTTTCAGAAAGCTGCACAATACCATGGTAATGAAAATACTCTGGCTGTAGAAGAAAAGGAAAAAACCTAAAACCTTCATGCATGCTGTTGTATCACATTCACTCATGCACTCAACTCCAACTAGCATTCCTCTGGCAGGACATCCTGTTCCTTAAGAGGAAAAAAAAAAAAGAAAGAAAAACAGAAGAAAAGTTAGATTCCTTCACTAGCAATGCATAGCATTATTATGTCTATTTTGCAGATGGGCTGGCTTACTTAAGGTAAAATTTTTACTATTTCAGAAAACACCTGAAAGTGCTCTATTCTGAGAATCCTTGATTCTGTCTTGCTTCTCAAACTCAAAATTTCAGCATGTGCAACCAGGATTGAATTTGTCAGGCATGAGCAAAGGAGACCATACCTTCCATATCAGCATTGGCTAGCAGAGTGTGCATTTCTGATCCCGTAATGAGGGAGCAGCTGAAAACTCTGCATCCTCATCCCATGTCTCAGATGCATTCAACCCTGCATACATTGCATGGCAATGTATCCTTTGTCTTATTCAATTCTGATTTTAATGCCACAGTTGTAATTTATACATCCTGCAAACCTGCTACAGAGAGACCAGGCCTTTTACTGAAACCTGGAAATGTGCTGTTCATCAAACAAATGAGTTGAGAAATTATTTGGGTGCTTAAGAACAAAGAATTACTCTGGCTACCATCACAGACATTCTGAATGGGAACAATGTACCATGGAGGGCTGTGGCTTCAGGAGGGGGAAAATGCTAAGTGTTAGTTTTCTTCACTTTCTGTACTAATGAAGAAATAAAGAGGCTGTAAGTGGATTCATTTGCTGTTCAATTGTGAACTGGCAGTCAGAATAAAAGAGGAAGGCAACAAAGTTCAGACTGAAATGATGAGGAGCCAAAGGAAGGAAGGCAACTTTAAAAAATCCAAATAATGTAAGTTTCTTTGTCTAGAAAAAAAGATAAAAGCAAAGGAGATTTTCTAGGCACTCAGAAGTCATAAGTGATGAAATGAATACATACAGTACACTTGCACACACAGGTGCTGCCATTATGGATATATTATGAATCTGTAGGGCACTGAAGTGATTACTCTTTTCCCCCATGTCTCTGACTGCCATATTTTTCCAGCATGCTGGATCCCATCTGGCCTCAAAGTTCTGTCATTCTTCAGACATTTCAATTTCTTGATTGCCTGTCAGGTTATGACCCTCAATTGTTTGTTTTTTTTTTTTAATATCTCTTCCTGCTCACTTGGGAGATGTCCATGTGTTTCTGACATCTGTCACCCAACACCATCCATGAACCCCATGACAAAGCACTAATTAATGTGTTTATTTCAACAGTGTCCTCACCTTCTTTCAGGAAAAGACCCAGACTTTCTCCCAGAGCACCCATACCGATCATAGTTCTTATATTGGTGCTCTTCCATAGTTTGCCGTAACTGTCTCCAGGTTTTTCATTGTGAAAGAATGTCCTTTGCATCCAGAAGGATTGCTCTTCAAGGTCACAGCTGAAGGTGTTATACAGCAACTATTTTCATTGTACTCTTTTAATAGATAAGCTTGTTTTAAGTTCTGCTGTAAACCGGGACCATATCCCATCCCTTGATCTTCCTATAAGGAGAAATTTTTCAATTTCCATTCATTCTAAAAGCAAAGGCATGATTGCTTATTTTGTTACTGGAAGAATCCAATTGCAAATTTTAAATCTGGATCCTTATTTCCACCTCGCTTTCCACATTCTTCTGATTTTAATGGCTTGATAGCATGAGAAACATATGAGGAAATTCTTGCACTAAGCAAATAGGCAGCAGGTGTGAACTTTTGATCTGCACTTGTAAGTTAGTCTTTGGTCCCTTGTGATGACAAAGGGTCATTCAGAATCTGGGGTTTAATGAGTTTTGTGTTGCTTTCTGTGGCCACAACCACCATAAGTGCTTGGTTCTTTGTGTGGAGTCCAAAGATCGAGTTGAACTTCTGTTGCTTCTGTGGCAGGGAAGGGAGCCCTTCACTAGAATTCAAAACAGATAGATGCTGAGTGAAGAATTACCTAAGAGTCAAAGGAAAGGGCAAAGAAAAGACAGTAGGACTGTGTTGTGTAGCAGCCAAGTCTCCCATTTCATAACCAAAGGAACCTTCCTTTCATCAAAAGAGAGGATCTTTAACATCCTCTGGTCTAGCTGGGTATTTATTTCATTTTATCTTAATCTTATCAGATGGTTCCAATAGCCAGTGCCTCTATATTATGCAGAGAACATGGTCTTTCCAGTACATGATCAGCACATGGCAAAGGGATCCCTTCCTTTTAAAATCTTGTTGAGGAATACTTGTTGGTAGACTTTGAATGAGTTCAAGCATGGCCTAAGTGACAGACTGCTTATGATGTACAAGGTGGAAGGAATTGTGAACACCTGCAAAACCTTTGGCTCTCGTTGAGCTTTACTGGCACAAATGCAAGCAAATAACACATTTTCATAATCACATTTTTGGATTTAGATGCCTTAGTTCCACTGAAATTGCCTTTCAGATATTTAAGTAATTTGGCAGGATTTGGGGTGAATAGATGCTTTATTTGTACAGCTGAAGAACAGTGTTGCCTAACACTATGAAGATTATAATGTAAAAATACATGAGCCATAAGGCTCACTTTCACTGTGCTTGTTTCCATCTCTTTCACTGCAGTGATATTTTTCTTCTTATCCTTCACTTATTAATACACAAAATTGTATTTTATACTAAAATAATTTTAATCTATTCATAATAAAGGGCCTTAAAGCAGCAAATGGAAGCGGGAGAGATATGTCAACCTTTTAAGAAATTATAGAATAGACTTCATTTGCAAATGACCACAGTGCTTATAGAAGTAACCCCCACATTAAAGTATTAGCATTACAAGCAAGAGCAGGCTAAAGTGTCCTGGAAGTGAACTTGGATAGGGTCATGTCTGAATGAGAATTAGTTTTTGCCAAAATTGTGCCCTAGAAGGATTACATGTTCCTCTCAAGAGGCCAATCCAGACAGAGATTAAATCCACACATTGAAACAATGGTGCAGTTTGTATTGTTCAGGACATTGAGGGTTCTGGAAAAGATACAACCATTTACATTATTCAATCTACAGTTTTATTTGATAGTCTGATTTTCAGACAGTATGTACAAGAGAAACAAGGCTGAGGAGCAGTTGCTTGATGAGCAGTAGGCTTCAGGCTGCATACTTTAAGTGGGGATAATTTGGAAATACTGGTATTTCTTTTGGCTGAAACCTCTAATAATGAAGTGTACAGGATACTGCTTTAGTTATCTCATTATCTTACAACCCCAAGCAACTTCTTGACATATTATATTGATTAAAGTAAGAGAAAGTTTGGCATTTCAGCATAATTTATGCAAACTCAAACCAATAATTAGAACAGCTAATTAGCTATTGGTATCTGATTTTATAATAATCTAGGAACTAAGATAACAGAAACAATACACAAGTCTTGTTTGGTAATAAGGAGTTTGGTTTCTCTAGCCTAGCAGTGATCATTAATTTTGCTGTGTTTTGATTTAGTGTTTGTGTTAATATATTCCAGTATGTCTGAGGATATGAAAGTAACACCTGGTGCGCTCTGTGCAAATGCTTCTCTGCTTCATGAGAAAAGCCAAAGGGGACATGCAGCTAAACCTAGAGCATAATTATAAACTCTCTGGTGGGGACATATGCCCATACTTTCTAATGCTAACAAAAAAAAGCAAATGGAAATAAGTAGTTTAGTTTGTATGTTTGTATGTATGTAAAAAGAGTGCAGGGGGTAGCACAGAAAGAGCATTTATGCTGAGAAGGTTGTTTGATGTCTATTTGAACAGTGCAAGGGGTTTTACGTGCAGGTTTTTGTTTACATCTAAGCTCAGTCTATGTTTGCAATTTGTTAGTGGAAGCAGTAAGCCCAATTAAAAGAGAAACCCTCTGTGCTCAGAGTTTTAATTTTGCTGATATCCCAAGACTGTCAAAGGTAGATATTCCACCTAGATTTGAGCTTGCCAGCACCAAGCTTTGCTAGACTGGAATGAAAATAAAGACACCTCACTTCCTTTTATTTCCTCAGCTTCAAAACAGTCTCTTCTCTTACTGTGAACAATGCTCGTCTCCTTATGCAGAACTGTGATCTGGTAACTCACATAGTTAGCTTATTACATGAAAAAAAAAGCCTCCAAGAATAAGAGGCAGGGTCACTGACTCTCAGACACAAAAACATAACAATGTTTGCACCAAGCCAAGCTGCTGGTTTGCTGAAGAAATGTGGAGTAAACTTGGTCAACTTCAACAAAGACAGAAATATCTACTTTTTAATTTCAGTACATAAATACATCAATGTCCTTTGAAGATAACTTTTATTCTATTACGCCTTTTCAAGAAAGGTTGGTAGCTGAATTAGACCCTTTATCAGATGGCATTTCCCACTGGTATAATACCTACAGATGAAAACAAAATTAATCTGGCTCCATCATTCACTTTATTAAACTTGTCTTTAAAATGGGAAACTGGAGCCTACCTTCATGTGACAGAAAGCCAGAAAGATTTGTTAAGACCTCCCATGTATCTTACACTTAATGGTGTAAGATAGGGAAAAGCAGCTTCTTTCTTATATCCATCTACCTCGTGTCTTTTTCTTCCCACTCCTTTATACTTATATACATTATTAGGCACCCTTGCAAGCACTTCTAGAATTATTAGCATGTGTAAACTGGAGCTTGTTATAGCCAGTGTATCTATGCATTAGTATAGCATCTCTCATTCATTGAGATGTGGTGAAGCTTCAGCAAGAATTTTCTAGGCTGTGAGGTGAGTGTAGTGGTCAGTGGAGCTGAAGGGATGGCTATATCAGCTAATTTACACACTGCCAAATGCTTTTTTGGAGCTGTACTGGAAGAAAATGAAAATCCTACTCTCTAACAAGCTTTCCTGAAGGCACTATGAGAAAATGATTACATGCATAATAAGGCCATGAAATCTCAAATCTCAGCTTTGAGCTGTTCAGAGCTGGGATTTTGACTCATGCCTACCTCTATATAAAACCTGAAAATCTAAGAAGAGTTTAGCCTGTAGCAGGAATTCCTTCTGCTTCGGGATT
This sequence comes from Calyptomena viridis, assembly GCA_013390005.1. Taxonomy (NCBI): domain Eukaryota; kingdom Metazoa; phylum Chordata; class Aves; order Passeriformes; family Eurylaimidae; genus Calyptomena; species Calyptomena viridis. The sequence goes on from WEIV01004806.1 coordinate 32,109, forward strand.
GGCAGCTTTTCATAATGGATTCAAGCGTAGTCCTGTCTTATGACTTGATCCCATAACGCAGCGTGTTTGAAAGGGATGCTTTTCCTGTTGCCCCCACCCCCTCAGAAAAACACACACAAAACAAAGCTAGTCAAAAAAGAAAGAATGTGAGAATGTCTACAAAAATTCAGGTTAAATATCTGCCTTGTCCAGTCAGTGTGCCACTAACAGTGACCAATGGCTGATGACCAACAGGGATGGAAATGTTAGACAAAGGTGACCTTTTCTTCTCAGAATGATTAAATATTGAAATGGGCTGCCCAGGGAGGTGGTGGAGTCACTGTCTCTGGAGGTGTTTAAGGAAGAGGTGGGTGTGGCATTTAGTGCCATGGTCTAGATGACAAGGTGGTGTTAGGTCAAAGATTGGACTCGATGATCTCAGAGGTCTTTTGCGACCTAATTGATTATGAAATTCTGTGATACAGTGATGCTTTCCTAGTATATTTTTCCACTCTCTGGCAATCTGTAGATCAGGGCAGTCCTGAACCAAAGGAAATTTCTTCCTTTTTGACAGACCTTGATATTGCCTAGTATGCATTTTCTAGAGACTTTTCTAAGCCCAGAAATATCTGTCACCCACAACAGCCTATGACTCTATATTCCGTATCTTAGCAGTGTGTTATGAGAAGAATCTTATCTCACTGTGTTCATGTACTGTCAAGTCGCTTTGCACATGCACTAAAAGTCAGAATCTTGATCTCCTGGAGATGTGATGAATGCAAAGAAGCCCATTCATTCTTAAGATACCCTGGCTAGGGGACTGGATTGGTGAAGAACTCATTGCCATCATTGTTGCTGCAGAAGGGTTTCTGAAAAATGACACCCCCAATAGTTAAGGGAACCTTATGAGGATATTCAGCTAATTATGAGCCAGGTTACAATGGCAGATGGAAAACTGTGCCACAAATTCACATGATGCAAAAGCAGAGAGGTAGCTTTGGACACCTCTCTTTCCTAGTACCACCTAGGCAGGACTTCGTAAGTTTCATAGGGACAAATGAAAACTTGTTTGAAGCCTCCTACTCAGACTTGTTTTAGTTCAAGCGCCGCTGGTGGAGGCATGTAGAGGGCAATAAGGGAGAGACAGCTGCTCCTGCACAGTCTCCAGATGTTAGTCAGCACCACAGAAACATGCCTGGGGAGTGTTGCAACTATAGAGGCAACTAATTCATTTCCCCGAAGTCCCTTCTAGCCCACGCAGCCTCTGCAGAGACCGGGACCGGAAGTGCTACATTATCCTCAAGGAAATGCAGTAGTGGCATTTGGAATGACTGTGTTTAATTTCCACACCACAAATTCCAATGTTTGAATTTCAGCTGCTGGGTCAGTGCCTGGGTTTTTTCTACAGGATGAACTCAAGCTCATCTCAACTTGTGGTTTCAGTAGATGGTGTTCAAGATGCCCCATACAGGCTTATAACATGATGGACTAGTCTTTGAATTGCCCCTTTCTGTGTGCACAAGGTGTTAAATTTTGTACCACACTTGGTGCCCTGGACTAACAGAGAGGATCAGAGAAGAGAGCTACTATAGACTCACCTCGGCTCTATGGCTCTACACGCCTTCACAACAATGGTCATTGCCTGGATTGTTTGTTGGCATCTCACCAAACGCCCAGCGACCCATGAACTTGTAAGAACTGTGATATATTAACCTTACTCTGAGGAAGCACAGGTCCATCATTGTAATTATGAGCTGTGTGGTCCATGCGCACTCAGCTCTTCTTTTTTTTTTTTTTTTTTTTTTGATGAGGAAAAGAAAATAGCACTTCTCATGAATGCTTGTGGAGGAGGACTACAAAGAAAGTACTCAGTGGGATTAGATATATTTTCATTCCACTGAACTGTGCGTGCCCTTTTTTATCTTGCAATATTTGTTCAGTGTTGGAAACAGCCAATCAAACCACAAATTTGGCTTCAGTTTTAAATCACAACCTAGGTCACAAAGCCAAAAAAGGCAGAATTACAAGTAAACCAGCCAGTTTCTCTCATCTGCTATGGACCTTTGCAGAAAGTTGTTTTACAGTACCTATTCTTCCTCATAACCATATCCTTTTTCTCCAGGGGATCATTTTAAGCTTTAGAAACTGCAGAAGCCATCCTAAAGCCATTTTTCCTGAAGGGAGTATTAAATGGAAAAGAACCCTCTTCTCTTGATTTAGAGTGTATAAAATGCTATCCTGATCCTACCAGGCTGAAAGCGGCAGTCCTCATCCTTTTCCAAAACTCTTGCAGCTGCAAAGAGACCCACTGAATGCAAAAATGCAGCGCATGAGCTTAGCAGCATGCCCATGTGTTTTGTATTGTAAGAAGGCCCTAAGAAGCCATTTTCCCTGCACTTTCCAGAGAAACCTCCCTTCTATTGAAGAAAGCCTAATCTGCTGGGATGAAAATTACAGCCAATTTAGTATCCACTCAGAATCTTCAGACAATCCCATTTTTCAGACACCGAATCTTTCAGTTACTTTAAAAGTTTTTTGTTTGTTTGTGGTTTTTTGTTTGATTTGGTGGGGGTTTTTTGTTGTTGGTTTGGTTTGGTTTGGTTTGGTTTTTTGTGCTATAATGTCCTGCCTCTTGGTTCCTTCCCATAAAAAAAAAACAAACCAGGATTACCAGCATGTCACAAGTGAGACTGTGCTTCAAATATTTCCTTCCTGGTGGGAAGTAGTAATATGATGAGAGAGAAAAATTGTTCCTGGGAGATTTTCAACCTAATTTCATAGACTTAAGATATCTGATTGTCCTGGGAACTCTGTGCTTACTGCTCCCATTAATTTCAGTAGCAGGTGTCTAAATACTTCTCATACCCAGAGGTTCACATATTTGTAGGAGGATGTAGATAAGGTTTGGATAAGCATATAGCAATTCTCAGGTTAAACAAAGCAGAGCTCCTTGGCTCTTGTTGTTCTCCTATTGCTACTTATTGTCAGCTATTAAATATGCAGGTGATGAGAATGTGCCAAGCTGATCTGAGAAAGAACCAGAGGATGATTTCCTTTTCCAAAGGTGGGGTGCAATTTGTAAACTCTCTTTAGTGTGCACACCAAAATTTCTTCACTTGGCTTCTTAAATTTTGGGAGGAAAGAAAAAGGGAACGAAGGTCATTGACTTTGTCATCTGCTTTCAGAGATTTTTTTCTCTTAATCTAAGCCATGTTATTACTTCCCTTACCACTTTTTGGTCCCTTTAGGGGGAGGGTATGCCCTACCCCAGGATAAACTTGCTATGATTCAGAAGAAAGGAAGCCCACAAGACTTAAAAAGTGCATGACTCACGCTTCCAAGGAGATGTCTTGCTACTAATGTAGCACATTAGTAGTATAGTGATTTAAAGACAACTACAATACCAAGACAGTGGCACAAGTCTTCTCTGAAAGGTGAATTGCTGCTTTGCTGGTGGCACACACACATACACACACGAATTTGCTTAGTTTTCATCTGGTGACTTCGACTGAGCAAATAGCTGTGAAGTGACAAATTAGCCTTAGTGCCTGAGCCCCACTGTAAAGAGATGCACGTGTGTGTTACCAGGGAGCTCTGTCACCACAGTTGCTCATGGCCTTGCTCAGAGTGTGGCCCATGGATTGCATGCCCAAGCTGAGGAAATGGTGCTTAGCTGCAGCCGCAGCACAGCAGTTGTTCAATCTGAGACAACTATATTTAACTTAGTTGTCAGTGACAGTCTGTCTGAGTGGGATGATGAGGTCTTTTTTGCTTTCTGTCCAGCAGTGAAGAACACATGATGCTCATGTCCATCTCCTCTGTGACTTGTCTGGTGACAGCATTTGTCACGCCAGGACTAAAGGGCATGTCCTTAATGTTTCTGAGAGCTTCCTTCTTATCAAGGATTAAATTGCAGCTTCAAAATTTGATTCATGAAGTGAGCATTACAGCCCTGCCTGTATAATCCAAGGGGGCCCTGGAAATGTTGCAGCCATTTATTTCTGATATGTCAAATATCTGAGAAGAATTTTTTTTAATTGAGTTTGGTTCCTTTCTATTTAGTTAGTTGTTTTCCTTGTACCTCTTAAGAAAATCTTGAGAAGAACTATCATTAAAATACACTTTCTAACAATACTGGATTTGATAAGGGAAGGAAGTGTGAGAGAGTGGTTTTGATAGATGCAAAAGCTAGTATTTCTATGTTTTTGTATTAAAAAAAAGAATCTCATGCATCTTGCCTAAGAGCTAGATATATATAAAGGCCACTTTCTGATCCTTTCTTTTGATTTTCTTTTTCCTGGTGTTTTTTTCCTAAACTTCTTAAAATTGTTGATACATATTAGCCATATATTAATGCATTATTGGATAGGCCAGTTGGAAAGATAAAATACGATAATGCTGATGTGGTAAAATGCTTCAAAGAGAGACATTATTTTAATATTTGTGGTTTTGATCTGAATCTAAGATAGTGTTTCTCCAGATTCCTCTTTTATCTATTCATTGCATGACTTCCCTTCCCACTTCATTAAGACATTCTTTAATTTGCATTAAGTAACCAGAATCAGGCATTAAAGATCATCTAATAAAGGTGCCAGAAGAGTTGGGCAGTTCATGTTCTTGCCCATAAGTCTAACGATGCCAATTTTCTCTGAACTCTCTAACTGTGAGATATTAGTTTAAAATAAATAGAAAATCATAACATGAGCCATGCTTTTGTGACTAAAAAGCATGGAAGAGATTTTTGTCCTTTTGTGATATAAAAATGTTCTGATTTAGTAGATTTTCTTCCCCTTTAACTTCAGATGGATCTTAAATGTCAAGCTTGATTTTTTCATGTTTTAGTCATGTTTTAGACATTCATTTAGTGAGCTCAAATAATTTTCCTGCCTTTCTGGTTAAATTATGCCATTTTAAAAGGTGTCCTTTAGACAAATAGTCTCTGTTAACAAGAACCAAAATTTCGCAGAAAGACTAGTATGTTTTTTTCTCAGAAATTTGATTGCCATATTCCTGACTTCTTTTGAGTCGTATTTTCATAATTTTTAAAGAGGAAGTTAAGATACTGATAGATAAGACACTGAGCTTGGTTTTTTTTTCTTCTTATAGTTAGTTGATGGAGTACAAGTTGACATCAATTGTTCCTACAGCAGGTTTTGAGCTCTAGTATTTTTACCCAGTGAATAGACCTGTTGCAGATACCCTGTTCTACATACCAGAGTGAAAAAAATCATCCCCCTCCATGCAGGATTAGTGAAAGAGAGTGCGCTTTCGAATACCAAGTTTGTGGGTTTGACACAAGATGCAAAATGGCTAAGGGATATAAAATTAAGAGTAAGCTGGAAAATTATGTTTTAATTAGCCTGAGATGTTACTCTGATTTCATTTTACTTTGCTGAAAAAAAGTAATAGTGGTGGCCGTGATGCTACAGACAGTAGCAAGAATCTAGTGATTTGAAGTCCTCGTTGAAGAAGGATCCCTGGATGACAAATGTCTGCTGAACCCTCTGCAGACCTGGCTTTGATGGCTGGACCACCGCAGTTGTATGTTTATATTAACACTAGATCAAAAATCAGAGTAGTAGAAAATTTTGGGTTGAGAAACACCAGGTAAATGATAAAAGGCTGAAACTAGAGCAAGAACAAATTAGTTTTATAGGGCAGATAAAGGAAATATTTATTTCTAAATTTATTTCTAAATTGAGTTTTATTTTTTCAGCTATTTTTGCCTATAAAAGTTTTAGTTCCTTGCTTTGTGCTCTTGTCCTACCCCATAAACTGGATCTTTCAGAAGACAGTATCTTCTGCAATGCATGTGTTGCCTTTTGAGCCAATAATGGCATTATGTTCACACTGTTACTCTATGTTTCTGAAAACATAAATCCCTGGCTTTGCAATGCAAGTAGTAGTTTACTATTGTCATCAAGAACAACAGAAATATAAAACTCTTTTTGAATTAAATCCCACAAATTCTATGGTTCTTTGACAGCTGTTTCTGTATTTTTCTGAGGGCTGTAATTTTCAAGTTAGATTAAATATTGGTATTTTCAATGTATTTAAAAAATAATATATAACAGTTGATAAGGAAAGCAGCAACAAATCCTGGCATTAGAATCACTGGCAATACCTTCATGCTGTTGCTGTACAACGTTACACCTTTTAGAGACCTTCAGTTGTGCCCAAGGACAGTGCACCAAAGAATCAAAATTCATGCAGTAGAGGCAGCCTCTTTCTTTCCTCCTGAATAAGTGAAAGAAAACAGAGAAGATAGAAAAATACAGAAAACAATAAATGAGTCATTTTGCTAGGATTCGTACCAAATATTGACATGCTTTGTCAAAGGAGGTTTAACTAATGGTTTCCTGTTTGAAAATCATAGTGTTTATAAAAATATTCTAGTCAGACCAGCAATTACTATTGGCTTCACTGGGATTGCAGATCATGAGTCAGGGTGGAAGTGGGCACAGATTCCATGGATTAGACATGCAATTGCATATGGGGAACTTGTTATATATAGGAATTACCTTACAGATACACTCTAAGGGAAACATAGGCTTGTTAGAATTTAGTGTTTGGGACACATTTGCAAAATCAATGTGGTTTGGTTAAGAATTTTCTAATAGAAGATGGGAGGAAGAGTTTGTCTGCAGTAAGTACAAGGAACAAGGAAGCCCATGTGAGTACCTGTGACCAAGGCAGAGCAAATAAATCAATAGGCAAAGTATTCTGCAAGGAAAGCAAAGTCGGCTAAAGGGTGGTGTTACACCGGAGCTAAATAATTTGTGCCCGACAATGTGAGGATGCCAGAGGAAGGATGAAGTAGATGCCCCAGGGCAGCTGTGCAGGAGGGAGATGAAAGCAATCTCCCTGCACCCCGGCTGTGGGGGAAAGCATTGCAAAGGTGAAGGCAGGATTACTGTAGAGGGACTGGAGAGGCAAAGCTGGCACAGCTGCCCCTGGGGACCCCTGTGCCTTACCCGTGCCCTGCAGTTGGGGTGCCATGGGTTTGGCAGGGAGCCCTGTGCTCCTCTCCGTGAAAGCGTCTCTGTCTCTTGAAAGGCATAACCAAGACTCAGCTGCCCTGAGGCAGTGGTATTTTCCTTGAAAAACACATCTTTACTGATTTACAAATTCATTATAACAAGGGACTTGTGTTCAGACTGAAGGACACACTTATTATTGTCCTGTGGTTTTCAATTAATAAGTTCACAGCTAACAGTTTTTAAGTACAGTGAATCATGCAAATTTCCATATCACAGCAGCTAATTTATTTGTTTGTTGGGGAATAGCAGGTGCCACATGAATCTGTTTTGAAATGAATTCCAAGAAAGGCAGATGATTGTGGTCCAAACCGTGGGAGGAGGGAGCTGGAGGGACTGGCAGGATAACGTAACGAAGCCTCTGTGCAGTGCAGGGTGTCTAATATGGGATATGAACGTGAAATGAGCAACAGCACAGATCTAATATCCAGGGGACTGATCCGAAAGCTCAGCCCTCACTAATGGGGGGAATTTTTGGCCAGAACTAACGTGCCTGCATCTCCAGGTCAGAATGATAAAATCCAGGTGCTTTCTGTATATGATTGCCAATTACTTCATCCTGTCTTCCACGTACAGTTCCAGCTTTTGTTCCCCAGGCAGTTTTCACTGCTGGTTGCAAACACAAGGATCATTAAGTTACAAGCTGGATTTATTTACCGTTTGCAGCTAGATCTGAGAATAGTTGTCTGTTATACCAGATTTTAATTTCAAGTCTGTCTTATGGGTATATAAGATGTGTTCTTACCTGTTCTTGCAATTTCACACAATTATGCTTTGGAGTCGGTTCTGCCTGTAGGAGCCATAACAGAGCTTGGAGGAAGACTAAGGCAAGAAAGGCACAGCAGAGTGCTGTGCCAGAGGTTTCCAGGACACAGGAATGTTGTGACTGTAGAGCTGAGGCATGGGCACAACACCCACAGATAGTTCTGCAGAAAATGCTTCAGGCTGTGGCCGTTGCTAGATGTTTGCTGAACTCCAGTGGTACAAAGGCCCTGCCCTGTGTGGATGCAGCTCACTCAGTGTTCCTACAGATAATCATGAGGATGCTCTCATATCGAAGCTGCCGCTGTGTTTTTTGAACTGGTCTGTGTGGAGAAGAAAACCCATTAGATATTTTAGTGGCCTTTTCTAAATAATTAACACCTTAGGCAAAGGACTGGGCCTGAATTAAGATTCATCTCACTGAATTTTAGCCATCCTTGAGACTTTTAAGTGGGCTGTCCTAAGCTATATCGTTGGTGAAGGGAACTTCAGAGGTTATTTGTCAACTCAGATCTGGTGCCTCGATTTCTGATTTAGCTATAGAGGCAGGCTAGGAAGCCCGAGCTTCAAATGGTGAGATGATTTGGTGAGATATCAAAAGGTGGGACTGTTCTACACTAGCAGCAACCTTCCCATAGGTGGCAGGTCACTGACTCACCTTTCTGAGCTATCTTCCAAGTCATTCTTTTATTTATTTTTTTTTAATCAGGTTAAGATATGGACTAAACAAATCTGCAAGCTGTGCACTTTGATTGCTTTATAAGATGGAACTAGTCTGCCTTATTGTAGTCATCTGTCCAAATGATAGCTGCTAAATGCTTACACAGTGAGGCTATACTTTAAACTATAGTTTAAATGTAAAAGTGACAGGAGGCCTAAGCAGGCTATCCAAGGGAGAGACTGAGTGATGTTCTTGATGTTTGAAATGAGATGAAAGAGTCACTGATACGGAGAAGCCCATTTGAGATAATGGCAGCGGAAGAGGAAATGATTCCTGCAACACAAGAGATGAAAGTGGAAGAAGGAAACACTTATGTAGCTGTGAGGGAATTTTTCTGGTTGTGACTGAAAAAGAAAAGATGCTGGAAAGAAATAACATTGTGAAAGTAACAAGGGGGAAAGGATGATGCACATTTTTTGACAGGGAAATAGACCACTGATCAGCAATGGGCGGGGTGCATCCATACAGGATGGATAGGCACATCAAGTCCTGAGATTTAATTAAAAGCATATTAAGCTGAGTAATTCCTCTGACTGTCCTACATGTATATTTTTTCATGTTTTTCATTTTGTTTAACCATCCAGAATGGGGATACTGCATAGTTCCTGCAATACAAGGAACCTGACTTGAATTTAATGGCTCCTTTTACAACCCATAAAACTCATATGGATAATAAAGAGGATTTCTGACCCTCTCACATTAAGATCAGTCTGACTGCTTCTGCCATATTCAGCCCATCTGTCTTCTTCTGGACCTGTACTTCTCTTCAATAATGAAAAAAAACCCTAACAGGAATAGGTAACAAGAATGAAACTATTTAAACTGCAGAAGACATGAAAACACTTAAATACTGTCTTTAAATGTGATTTACATTTTTCTGTTTGATAGAATAAAACTCAGATGTCCCACTGTTTTCACTCAGTGAAGATAGAAGCAAAGCATCATGGCAAACAGAATCTAGAATATATCAAAAGCTAACATCAAAATGTTGGGGTTTTTTCACATTGAGAACAACTACTGATCCACAAGCACAGAGCTGCTGTAGCATCACTGGCATCAGGAAAGTTTTTTCCTTTAAAAAATTAAAGATCTCTCACCTTGGACCATGTTTTTCCAAAATAATTTCACATGTTTTAAATAAGAAATAAATAGGTAGCAGAAAAAGATATTGTTGTGACTGAGGTGACCCCTGTGTTCTACACTGAGTTCAAATATTGGCCACAAACATATTTAATATGTAGATAGTTCTGTTTGTAATCAAAGCCTTCAGAAACTCAATTTCTGGACGAAAATATATCCTACAAGTTACAGTACTCAGACAGACCCACCAAAGTCAGTGGAGATATCTTGTTTGTCAAGGTGGACTTTAAATATTGGTCTTATGATAAACAAAAATTACACACTGATGTGCTGCTTAAATACCAACCAACTCTTGAGGGAGTATGAAAAAGAGGATCAACAAGAGAGAAGGGGAATGAAACAACCAGAAGGGAGGAAAGGAAAAAAAAAGACACAGGCTGGAATTGATCTCACGGATAAATAAAGGTAAAGGGCATGCTTAATTCAGGGGAGAAGAAAATGTCAGAAAAAGAGACAGAGGGAGAATGACACGGAGAAATATTTGTGAAGAAAACAATAATAGAAAAATGAAGGCTTAAAATATTATTGAATTCTGGGAATACTGAAGAGGTAGAGAGAAACAATGCTAAGAGGGAAAGAGGAGAAAGACTGGCATGAGCCCTCCGTGGCACTGTGAGGAGAGAGGCTTGAAAGAAGCCTCAGCTAAACAATAGAGGGATGTGAGACAGAGGCACCAGGGGGGCAGTACAGATTAAATGAGAACCAAATGTAACCGTAACAAAGGCTCTGAGACGTAGGCAATGAAAACATGTTAAGAAGGAAATGTTTTTTGTGTGTCTATGTGTACGTGTGTGTTTTCACATAGTGGAAAAGATGCTCTCTCCCTGCAGCAACCCCTTCCACCTGCCAGCAACACAAACCATCTCAGTCTCAAAAACAAAAGCCAAGACCTCTCAATGTCATTCTGGACTTCAATTACTATTTGTGAGTTTTTTTCTACCTTCCCTTTCTCAATTTTCAAACAAGCACCTCTGTGCTTGCTGTCCCTCCTTCAAATCCATTTAAAAAATTCTCTCTTGCTGTGATGGCTGCAAAAGATGTGACAATTGGCAGGCTGCTGCTGTGCTGAAACTAGTGTTTGTCGTGCTGACCAGTTTTCTGGCTGTTTCCTTGTAATTTCTAGGTAGCTCTCTGTACCTGCTTATTGTCTTTTCCCTTGGAAAGGAAGCATTTTAGGATGGGGCTGTCCCTCTGCTTGTGTAGCAGACAGTGAAGAGGAATATTAGCAAAGGTTCTGCCATGATTGTGATAGATTGCTCTTGAAAATTTCTGCCTCTGTCTGAGGGATTCAAAATTGGCCTTTTCTTGCTTGAAAGGGGGTGTTTAGCTGCAACACTGCATTATTGTTTACGTATACTACACCAGAGCTCACTGAAAAGCCTCCAGACCTGAAGGGAGGTTATAGCAGCACCTACAGAGACTGATGGTTGTAGCTCCCCTTGTGCCTGTGCAGCAGGGGTGGCCAAAGCTCTGTGGCACAGGCTTCTCATGCCAGTGTTTCAGGCTTCCCACTTGTAACCCGTTGTGGCAGGAGAGCGTGCACACTTCCTCAAGGCAAGTTTGTTTTTCCCAGTTACCCACAGAGTACAGCAAGAGCCAAGAGAACATGAGGAAGAGAAGCCAAAATGCTCAGGTTTGCTCCGTGCATGGAGAAGTAGTAAATCCTGCTCCCTTTGTGCCTGCAGTTCTGTGAAGGGTGCAAAATGCAGGAAGGCTCCCCTGGATATGGACCAGCTTTGTCTGCAGAAGGGTGGGTTCAACACCCTGATGTCCTCTGAGACCCAGGTGGCTGCCAGCTGTTACACAGCATCACCCTGCTCTCCTGACAACCATTTTGTTTCTGGCTCAGGTTCTACATCCATGCCTTCTCCTTCCCTGGTGACTGGGACAGCAGATACACCATGACCGTGGGAAGCAATGCATCTGTACTGTGCATGGGAAAGGTGGCTGTTGGTCCAGCTGGGGAATGAGACTCTGGAGGGATCTCTTCTCAGTCCCAATCTCAGTGGTAACTAAGTACATCCTTTCCCTGGCTTTATGAACCTACTTGTTACTCAGTTTTCTTCAGCAAAATGGAAGAGAAATACAGCACCACCTATTCTACCTGCTGCTCAGACAGGTGGTAAGAGAGAGCTCCTAAATCAGTGTGCAGAATTATGGGGTATTTGAAGATGTTCCTTAAATATTGACTGTTGCTGATACCTTGTGTACATTTTTCTTTTTCAAAAAAGAGCTACAGCAAGAATTGAACAGGTCACTTGGGACAAGAAGGGAAATATGGAACAGGAATTAAATACAATTATTTACAGTGTAAGTGAGCAGTTTTTTACACAGTTGGTGGTGGAAGCAGCAAAATGAGGAATAGTTAACTTGACAGAAGAACAGCTTCTTGGTTCTTGGTTAGATTTTTATTTTAATCCTCTTTTTTACCATAACCCAGGAAAAAAACTCTTGAGCTAGTAAGTGCTATATATGGGGCAAAGAGATGAGCTGCTATGAGCACCATACAATGCTTCAAGAAGCTGGTGCTTCTCAAGGTACTGCTTGGGTACCATTTAATGCAGGGACTGAAATAGGCTCAAGTGATGAAGTTTGGATCAAAACCTGCAAAGAATTCTAAGCTTCACTAAATATATTTGTGGCTACACTACCTGGAGGTTACAGGGATGAAGTTATGCAACTGGATCTGAATTTCCTAAAGGTCCGAGCCACATTTCCATGCCAAGAAATTCATATTATTGAGTTTTTAAACAAATGATCATTAATGATGATCTTAATGATCACTGACATTGTTCTTGTAGAACAGCCAGAGAAATGTCAGCCAGTGCAATTCTTGCTGCTAAAGGGTTAAACACTTTCTTGGCTATGGCTGCTCGCTGATCTAGCTGAAAGAAAAAAGAGCTATAGGTCAGTGAGTGAGATTGCCCTTCCTTTAGAACTGCCCAGGAAGATTACAATAAATGTGTAGAGACTAAGCTAGGAATTAGAGACTAGGGAATGCTGATTTTAGTTCCTTTATGTGCAGCCTTTGGGCTGAAATCAAGAGAGCTGTATTGGCATAAACTATTCCAGTAACAGAGGATACGTTACTAGAGCCCATCTAGCCTGGAGGCTTGAGCATCGCTGTACCTCAAACTGCTGACATTTGGACAGGGAACTGACAGAAGAAAAGATGGATTGGTCTGATCGGATAAGTGGAGTCATGGTTAAATGATTACATAGGGTAAAAGGGGATCTAGGTAAGAAAGCATTATTAATAATCTTTAGAACTCTCTCTGTGAGACTTTCTCTTGTTCTCCAGAGAAGAGAGAAAAGGAGGTGGTGAAGGCCATGTTGAACACAAATTCATAGAAATGGTGTTGCATTTCAGTCCATGCAGAGGACAGGAGGTTGTATAAAAAGGACATGATCTATCTGTAGGCCTATTAACATGGTTTGGAGCCTTGGAAAACAGCAACAGAGAAGGTCCTTAATCTGCTGTTTCTCTGGGTGGGGCAGGAGCAGAGTAAAGAAAATGCAGATGCTTGGCTGTTGTCAACAGCAGAGATTAGAACTGATATAATTAGAGCTACATAATTTACCAAAAGCAATATCGCCACCTTAGCATTCTAAATGTCTGGCAATGCTGGGCAGCCCATGTCAGCCAAGTCAATAATGAAGAGCCAGCATTTTCTTTGAAAAATATATTAATAACCTGTCTGTTTGAACTTGCAAGTACCCAGCACCCTGAGTCAGCTGGCTGGCACCTGTTCTCACAAAAGTAATAAACATAGCATGTTACGCTTTGGAACAGCAGTTGGCTCTTGAAAATGTGACTGTGAACAGCACCACATTCAGCTACAGCCGTACTTCATCTTTTGGAGGTAAACAGTGGGAAATACCAACAGTGGATTCATCAAGAAAGGTTTGGATAGGAGGAGAGACGAGTGGCTGTGTATTGGTTCAAAACTCAAGTCACAGATGTATATGGGTAAGACAGAGGCCTGGAAGTGCCTCTGTAGGAGTTCTAGTTCTTCAAGCAACTGAATGGTGACTCTTAAAGCAGTTCCTTAGAATTTTCTCAGAAAAAGCAGAAGACAGGTTGCAAAACGCTAAGTAGAAATCCAGTGGGAAATCCTTCTAGAGAAAACCACCTGGAGGCAGATTGCTTTCAAATGTGGCCTTGAAAATCACTCTGAAACTATAGTGGACTACCCTTAATGCACTGAGACAAGGACCATCTCCCCTCTGTGCTGACCTGTGCTCCAATGCAATTACCTCTCCAGCTGATTGTACAAGCCTCTTCCTCACAACTGGGAGCTATTTTCATAGACCTCATTGTTTTAGACAGTTTTAGAAATGATGGTCTATTTCTAATGCAAGAGAGCCCTAACGGTGGCTTCCCTGCTAATGGACTGTAATTACAGGATTGATCCCACATCCCTGGCAATACAAACCCTTCTGTGCTTTCTAAGGAGACAACAGCATAAATCAATGGTCTGCCACAACAAGCTTCAGAGGATTCAGGGAGAACAGACCTTGGTATATACCTTGTAAGGCTTACTAAATGGGGACAACACACACCTAATTAGCATAGTATCATTAACTTACCTCCATGGACATGTGAAAGATTGTCCTTGCACTGTATTTAATTTAACAGCTGGCAAGAAACTGATCATTTTCAAAATGGGTCTTTACACTTGAGAGTGGCCCTGTCTGTGTTAGAGGCAACAGGAGGAGCTGCAGAAGACATAGAGCAGATGTTGAACAAGATTCTTCCCTTGGGGAAGAATGATCTCTTTCTTATGTGAAGATGTAGCACTAGCATGTTGTTGGATAGGAGCAAGGATATCAGAGCATGGACATTGAATTTTCAGTGTCTCATGGATAAAGTGTCTGCAAATTCATGTTAATAAATAGAAACACTTGTCTGTGAAGCAATAAAAAGGATCTCTTTCAGTATATTCATGAAAAAGGATAGCTACTTCATGTTTTTATATTTGAAAGTGAAACATCTGTTATATCATCTTACCAAAACTAAACTTACAAACGATAATACATCTGATTCTTCTCACCCTATGTGTTTTGACTGGAACTGTTAAACATGTTGCATGAAAGCTTGGTCCTTGTCACAGCTGTGTCTCTGCTTTCAGCTGTGTCTATGCCTGGCCATACACCCCATTGATGTGAGTTCTGACCCTGACAGGCAGACTTGGTCTTCTGGCTTGACTGGAGACCTGCCTTGTCTGAAGGCAGAAGAGACTTGTCCACCAATTTTGACTCTAGGCTGAAGCCGGCTCCTGTCCCTGGACCTGCTCTGCTTATGTTGCTGGGACACTGAGGGGCTGTACTGAGGAGAGCTATGCCCTGCCTGCTTTGCTGCTGTGCTCAGCTCCTGGCTCACCTTTCTTTACACAACAGTTCCCTCCTTTTTTCCATAAGATTAGTGGTTTGTGTCCAGCAAAGACACCCAGATCCTCCAACTTGCATTTCATTCATAGTGGTGACATGACAGAGGCAGACACAGTGGAGTCCACCTGTAGCAACCTTATGTACCATAGAAGTATGTGTCTTTGATAGTCAGCCCCACTAAGGTGGATCCAACATTATCCAGTGTATCAAGGGTTTGTCAGATTCAATTGTTCTGAATGTCCAAGAGGATGGTCTCTAATTTGAGAACAGGAAAATGTTTACTTCTTTTGAATCAAGAATATGTGTACACTGTCACATTAATCAAACTGGTGAGTTAGAGCAGTGGTTCAAGTAAACTCTGAGGGAAATGATCCAGTGATTTATCTGAGCCTATTGCTTCAACCAGAGATATCACTTATTATAACAGTGAGAACATTTTCATCAGGTTTTTCTCTTTTTGGCATCCTGTATGGTCCACATCCAACAATAAAATGTTGCCTGAGGGGACAGAAAATCAACTTCCATGCCATCATGAAGTGTACCCAGAAATTAAAAGGTTGGCTAAGAACTTTGTGTGACTTTGCACAACATGATATCTATTGGGTCCAGGCAGAACAAGAACAAACAGATAGAAAAGGAGCCAGATGAAGAAGATGTGAGTCTGGGACTGAGTCTTGGTGTTAGTGTCCAGCTGGCCTCATTATTAGCCAGATGGCAGGTTCAATATCAAGCCCTTGGAGGGGTCAACCCAGCAAATTACAAGATCTGCCAACTGGATTTAGGAAAAGAGACAAAAAGGGGAAAGAAAGAAAAAAAAAGTCACATCTATCATGTCCATCTGCTGGGCAGATGAACAGCCAGAGAAGGATTTCTCATAGTCTCATGTATGATCCAGGGCTGGAGCTAAGTGATAATTCCTCAGGGTACAGCTTATACCAAGATATCTAATCCTTGCACAATACAAAACAATAACTATTTTGTAAACATGTTCAAAGCAATCTTCTTCTATATCTATTGGATTAAATATCTTTTATCTTCTAGTACTTGTTTCCATGCTCCCATTTGCAAGTTTAGTTGCCTTTATGAGGGCACATGAGGAGTGGCAAAAGAAGAACTGTAGAAATGTGGAAGATGGGCATCATTTGGCACAAAACATTTGGCACAATCTCGTTGATCTTAATGCCAATCTGGATCACCCTGGAAAGTTCTGCAATGACCTTCCCAAGATGTGCCTTTGAATCAATTTGTTACCCATGCTGTGCATAGGAAAAGCCTGGTATGTGTCTTTAAAATTAACCAAAGCTTTTAGTATATATCTATTTCTCAAGTCTTCCTCTGAAAAAAGCTGCCTTTTTCAATTAGCAGGTCTCTGAATTCAGGGCTGTTGTTGTCTGTTTTTCAAAGTACAGAAACAACATTTCAATGAAAAAATCTGACAACCTCACAGGCATTGTATCGGACTTCAGATAATTGGGCAAATTGGAATTTATCATCCTGAAAAGACATCCCATATTCCAATTCTTATTCAGTATTTTCCTTTAAGTAGAAGATCCTGCAAATGCCTGATCAGGGGAAAGGCTGCAATACCAGATAGGATCATTAAATCATTGCAAACTTGCACATAAATATTGCCTGATTTTTGTGTCTAAGAATTATGATCCAGCTATTATGCTGTCCAGGTTTATGCTGATCTTGCAGCACCTTTTGCAGAACTAAAAACTAGGACAGCTTTTGCTTGTGGATAAATCTCAATGTGTTTTGGGCACAAAGATTTAGTACTTTGAGCTTTGAGTCTTTCATTGGCCCCTCTATAAGCTAAACTATCTTATATAGGATAGTGGTGTTACAAGAACATGAGGAAAAAGGAATATCCAGTGTCATATTCAACCCTTAAGGTCCAATGTGGTCATAAAAGTTACCCCCAATGTTCAAAGCTACATCAGGACTTTCAAATGCTTTTTTTTAACAGTAACATTTTGGTTTATCTATCTTACATAATTCCGTGGGAACTACAAGCTACAGTAACACGCTTGCAATAATTTTATTTCATTATGAAGTATTGCCTTGGGTGACAGAGGATATTTGAACCATTTATTTTATTCTGGATGGGGATGTGGGGAACTGGGAACCAATGAGGAAATTAGCTTTTAATATTTATGTCTGATCTAAACTAAAATGCTGCTGTGGATGCACCTGTAGCCAGCTGATACACCACAGTTCATGTTTACCCAACCTTTCTCTAATTCTCAGACAGGGTAACTATACCTGAGCTGTGAACTGAGGATAATCTCTAGTCCATGCTGATCCCTGAGCCATGTCCATGACTTATCTGGAAGAGTATTGGATTGTTTGGTCCAAAGACATGTCATGTACCTTGTTAATGGTTTTACAGTATGGGTAGTGGTGTGCCAGTGATTGGGACAGGCCTGATCTTACTTGGTTTACTGGCATAGGTGTAGCTATAGAGTCCTAGGAAGGGTTATGGAGCGTGAGGACACGGGGAGGAAAGCCAGATTCAATTACCAGCTCCAATAGTTGTGCTGCTGAAGTCCACACAGACAAGTGGTTTATATTTCATGGAGCTAGAGACTGTTAATCCTGTGATAGATTATGGTCATACTAAATTTTATCACCAAGGACTACAAACAATAATTTTGGCAGAGATCTAAAGTAGTAACTTGAAATTTGAGGAGAGTAATGGAGAGCCCATGACAAACCTCTTTCTCTCCTTTGCTCTTCCTGAAGTCCAAGAGGGGAAAAGTTGATGAAGGCAGACTCTGAGTGAGATACTTTGTACTCACTTAAAGCTGCTGTCTCATCTGCTCTGCATAAAATGTATGTTATTTACACACAGCTGGTATGCACGTGCTTGGCATCCAAAGTGAAAAACCTAACAAGAAGGAGATGTGAGGAAAAACACAATTTGTGAAAGAAACAGTGATGAACTGAGGAGTTTTAAAATACTCAGTGAAGTAATTTTTTTTTCAAGACTCCTAAAGGTATAATAGATATTGTGTCACAGCTTTCCACATTGATTTCACTCTGATTTCTTGATTTTTCTTAAAATTTTTGAATTTGTCCAGAAAACAATATAAGTGGGGACAGTGGCTGGAATTTGGCAAGTTATATAGTCTTCAACAGAGCTTCTCAGCAAGGAAAAGACACACATGGATGGCTGTTCTAGCATCATAGCAAACTGAGGTAGAGACCAACCAAATTAGGAGAAGCAGGAAACTGGATCTGTGCCTCCTGAGCAGAGGGAGAGTTGCAGACTTTTAGACAAAAGCAGCATTTCTAGTAAGTGAATCACAAAGGATTCTCCGATTGCTTGACTCAGCAAGAGCAATGTTAACTTGTCTAATTCAGAATAAATTTTCATCACTCTTAGTTTAGTACATGCAGTTCACTCAGTGCAAACCTTCAAGAGGCAATATTTATCCAGGCAATACCTTAATATCAATATGCAAAGCAGTAACACAGCAGCACCCATGTAATTGAAGCCACAGCATGCTATTGAAAACAGGTCTTTACAAGGTTACCAAATCTGTGGAAGTGAGACCCATATGAGATGCTGTGACCATTAATTTTTTTTGTCTTTACCCTTTCCTCACATTTGAGATCTTGGTTGCAAGCTAGACGCCTGTGGCAGCAGGTAACAAAGATGCAGTTTTGCCGAGATGCAACCCCCAGAGAGAAAATATGTGAGAAAATTGTACTCACTGGGTAATGTCCTATTTATAGCTTCTGGTTGGGAATGTTCTTATCTGTGTTCCTTCATACACTGAGTGATTAAAGCCTCATTTTCATTTCCTTTTGTACCTTACTGTTATCATCCAGATAATTTTGGTGTCTTTAATCAACATTTGCAGAAGTAAACAGTGCCATGCTAATAGCAATGTTGTGCTGTAAACTTCTCCTAAGTCATGCAACATTACCACAAGGAGGATAAATGTTAGATTGACCCATTTTTAGAGATGGAAAAAGAGATGGATAAAGTGAGTGGCTCATGATTGTAACTCTGTGTCAGATAAGGTATTCCAAGCTGTCCTGTATTTAACACCTGACAGTTCTTCATCTCAGTTTTTGAAGTTCTGCAAAAAAATCTCTTCTGTGCATTAGGCGATAGATTTTAACATGAAGGAAAAAACCCCAAACCCCCAAACAAACCAAAAAAACCCCTCCCAAACCCTAAAAACCAAACTCAAACCCAATAAACAAAACATCAAACATAAAGATTTATTGCTATCCAACAAAGGACAACTGTTTGTGTAACAGCAGTGGATTACTAGAGAAACAGATACACAAGTTACCACTCATTACCTGTTCCACAAGGAAAAAGCAAAGATGATTAACAAGCTTGTTAACAGATATGACACCCCAACTAAACATGAAGCCCTTGCTGAAACAGTTGGGATTTTAGTGCCAAACATCTTGATCTTATCACTATCACATTACATTGCTAAATAATACAGAAGTGAATGTGAAGTGTTCTCTCCAGTGACAACATTATCCCATAAATGGAAAAGCGTGGAAATGGAATGTGCTATATAAGCATAAAATATAGATGTAGGCCTTAATTTCCACCAAAATCAACGAGCCTGGCTTCTGCTTTGCACTTGCATAGCACATTCCATCTTCCCTATGCTGTTGCCTCACCAATTAGAAAAATTAAAAGCCAAGACAGAGGCAGTAGCTGCAACATTAAACAATCAACACAAAATCCAGGACCTGAAGAAAAAGGATAGCAATCTTAAAGGCCAAAGGTCTGATCATCTTTATGTCATATTCTTACTTATTTTTCGAATATCATGGCACTCCTGTGAAGTCCTCTGAATCTGGAGACTCTAGACAGAAGCTTGCTCTGACTGCAGGTGTCAACTTGTGAGAGATCTGCTTTTTACCTCCTCTATTATTATGATTTACCTTTCTAAATGACTTTCCTGTTTTTCCTCAAGTGTTAAAGACAAAACTTTTTTTTTTTTTTGAGTGCCACTATGACTCAACTTGCCTGGAATCAGTAAACAATGAGAACATGACAGTTTGTGGCAGAGCACATGAGAGATTTTGTCACTATAACAGACACTCAAGATGGTCTGATTGCAAGGGGAAAATATGCCCGGTCAAATCAATGTATGGACCAGAGAAGAAAAACCAGCATCAGATCAGTACTTCAGACATCATGCAGTAAAGTTTTACTATATGTATGTACATAAACAGTAACAGGGGATGTCTTGAGCAGGATACAAAACAAGAGAGTACTTCTTCCACAAAGCCATGGGGCCTCCTATACCCACCTGCAGGTTAAGACATTGTGGATGTTACCAGCACATGGCCAGTTCTTGCTGTTCTGCAAGTCTGAGCATCACCAGGGAGCCTGTAGCACTGAGCAGAGGGGACAGTCATGGTCCATGTCTTGGTCCTATGCTCAGTGGCTGTTAATTGCCTAGTATAGACAGCCAAATGTCCCCATTGTCACATGCATGTCACAGTCCCAGCCAAGCCTGCCTGTTGAGGCTGCCCTGCTGAGCCACTGGGACTGGTCTGGCTCAGCACAGGCAGGTCTGGGGACTAGCAGGCTTCACACCCATGTCCACATGCTGGGTGCATTGGATATGAGCAGGGCTGGGCACGTCCTTTGCAGCCCAAGAGCAGGGAATCTAAACTCAACTCAGGCACTGTGCAGCCCCTCTGAGGCCAGTTGATTACGCCATTAAAGCCAGGAATCAGGAGGGAAAGAGCACAGTCATACTGCTCTGTCAGTTACTGTTTCATTCTTCTGATAGGGCAGATATGACCAGAGATTTCAGTGTCCCAGCTGGTGCTTTGGATGTAGATAAATGGACCTAATGGAGGGGCAGTACTAGATCTATATTCACCTGAACTTCTGTTTATAATTCCTNCCTGCCTACAATGTCAATAAAGAAAAGAGACCTAATTATTAACTGGGAAATGACTGTCACCTGCTCATTTTTATAAGTAAATTTCTATGAGCTCACAGTTTAATCTTTCTGATTGGCAAGTCTAAGGGACCTGCACTGTTAACCAGTGCACCAGCATCAAATTAAAAACTGTTGTCTGTCATGAAGATGACCAGTTGGCTAAAGCAAGTAAGATAGGAGTTCCAAGAGGCTGCTGTGCTTTTCTCTGCGAAGTGAGCAAATGCTTTCATGTCAAGTATTTCCACACAAAAAAAAAATCCAAGCCGAACACCCAGAGAAACCAGACAAGAAAGGCAGATGTTTGAATTGACTACTTACAATTCGATTGACACATTGGTTGGCTTTACATAGTTACTGAGGAGATCTTCATGTGAAATGGGACCTTTCCCAAGAATTGTGAGGCCACCTGCTACTTCAACCCTTCCTTCCTCCTACAACTTAAATGGTTCCACGGGGATTCCTGTGCTGGAATACTGGTATGTCTTATCCCTCTGCTTGAGTTCAGGGTAATGGTATTAAATGGGTTAGAGATTGAGCTCATGCACTAAATTACAAGCAAGAAGTTCTTGGATTATTCCATACAAATGTTTACAGATCCACTACCCATATTCCTCATTGCATTCCATAGACAGCCAATCACTTACCCATTTGGGTTGTTATTGCTGGCCCAGGAGGCTGCAATATATTGACCAGTGCATAGGAGTTGGAATATTTTAAATAAATTAGTTCTAAAGGGAATAAAACATTGCAGACAGCTTTCTAGCTGAGACATTCCTAAAAGATGTATTCAGGGAAGTAGTAATTCAAGAATAACTGGATAGGAAATTGCCCAATCAATGTAGCTTGATGTTTATATATAATTTCACAATATGCTATTATGTTAACCACTTGATTGGCATATATTTATGTTGTGGTGATTTCCAGGCACTCAGGAAATGTGGACCCGAGGAAGGGGTGATTTCTTTGGGAGATGAAATGGTTGTCAAATACAAAGAATACTGATTGCTACTCTACTTTGCTTACCCATTTCTGGTGTTCTTAACAAGACAGATGAAATGGCAAAGCCCAGTGCAACTGACAGGTCAGAGAAGAAGAACAACATTTTCTGAATCCAAGGAAATTCAGAGCCTTTGTATTCATTGGAGGGTTTCTTTGCACAAAATGCTTCCAAAATCTGGTATAAAAACTTAGGAAGCCCTAACCTGCTTCCCACACCACTGTACAGTGTGGAGCTGAGCCTGTGATGACTCTGGTAGGCATGCACTTGTCTTTACTTTCAGCCTGTTCAATAATGCTGGCTCCTCACAAAGGAAGAGTTTTCACACCAAATAAGTAAACAGACATTTCATATTGGTGCTTGCTTATCACAGTCCTGTCCTTATAAATAACATTAATAGTTCAATAGCTTTTGTACTTTTGCCACACTACCACTTAGTTTCCATCAATCACATGGTGAAATAAATCTCTGATAGAATCAAATTAAGTGCTCTGTGAACAGTTTACATCACTTCCTGAGCTTGGTCCGTGAACAAGAACTCTCCAGTGCCTTTTGAATATTTACTTCATGCTACCCACTGCACATTGCACTCTATTGCTCTTATCCAGAATCCCCATACTTAACGAGCCTTTTAGCATGTGGGACAGAGAGGTTTATAAATAACTACACTATCAGAACGTACCCTCAAGCACTTCCTTTTACAGTATTTACTAACAGCTTTTCTATGTTATTTTTATTATTTATCTTGAGATTAAAATCAGACTTTATTGTGTCATGTTCAATATTCTCCTGGAAAATAAATATAGCAGATCTTGTCTCACCAACTGCCATTCACAAATTGCCTGCAACATGCAAAACAAAGTGACATGTGGCCCAGAAAGTCATTATATGCTATGATAGATCCAATTTTGTCTGTCCCTAATGGATTCTTATATAAATTCTGCCCTTAAGGTTATGAAAGGCAACATTCAAGAAGCTAGTCTCTATCCTGGAAATGGCCACATGGACACATCTTTCAACAGGTGGCTCCTCTTCTTTGTTGCTGAATTCAAAATAAGTCCTACACAGAAACGCTTTGCAGAATATTGTGATTATTTGTAAAAGAAACAGTACCTCTGAATATATTGAGAATAAATGGATGTGATTGAGGCATATGTAAGCTTATCTAGAAGTGTTGCATAACTCTCCTTCTGAGTCTGATTATAAGCAGAACTTGGTGTTAAAGATCCCATCCTTACTAAAAACTAGGGAACTGTCCATCATTCCAGAATAAACCCAAAATATATTTAAAACAAAGTTCTGTATCCTGATGTTTCTGTATCTCTCCTGTTGTGATACCTATAGGATAAATGCATGCACTGAGAAAGGACTGCTCTCATTGTTGATGAATTTGTCTGTTCATATTTTTGAAGCAATTATCAAAGCAGCTAAAAACCTACTTAGATTTAGAATGAACACTTACATTTGCTTTTATCTTAAAAACTAATAAATAGTCTTAAATAGAGAAGTTTCTTCTTTCGTTCTTCTAGCAGCATAGACCTGTAGGTTTGTGTGCATATCTGTATTGTGTTTCTGTAGCAAGCTTTTCGTGGTTGGAGGGAGCTGCAGGGGTGGCTTCTCTGAGAAGACACCAGAAGCTGCCCCCTTGTCAAAAAAAACCACCTCCAGCCAACTCCAACACAGGCCCACTGATGGCCAAAGCTGAGCTCACCAGTGATGTTGCTATTGCCTCTGCAATAACATATGTAGGAAGTGTTAAAAAATGCTACACAACAGCTGGGGGAAAGGAGTGAGAACATGAAGAAAACAACTCTGCGGACATTAAGGTCAGTGGAGACGAGAGATGAGATCCTCCAGGCATCAAAGCAGAGATTTCCCTGCAGCCCTTTGAGAAGACTGTGATGACACAGCCTGTCCCTCTGTGGACAATGGAAGTCCATGGTGGAGCACAGATCCACCTGCAGCCTGTGGAGAACCCCACATGAAAGGAGGTGGTTATGCCCTGAAGGAAGCCTACAGAGAGCGCATGCAGGAGCAGGCTCCTGGCAGACACCGTGGCACATGGAAAGGAGTCCACTGAAAGCAGGTTACCTCACAGGGAACCCACACTGGAGAGGTTGGTTCCTGAAGGACTGCTCCCTGTTAAAAGGACCCACACCGGAGCAGTTTTTGAAGAACTGCAGCTCCTGGGAAGGACATTCATTGGAGCAGTTTGCAAAGGGTTGTATCCTGTGGGAGGGCCCCACACTGGAAAAGGGAAGAGCATGAGAAGTAAAGAGCAGAGATGGAACATAAGGACCTTCTATCACCCCTCCCATTCCTCATCATGCTGCTCTGCTTGGGAGGGAGGAGGTGAAAAAGTTGGGAGTGGAGTTCAGCATGGTAAGATAAGATAGGTTGGAGAAGGTGGTTCTTATTTCTTATTGCCCTACTCTGTTTAATTCTCTATACCTTAAATTAATTTCCTTGAGTCTATTTTAATTGTGATGGTAGTTGCTAAGTGATCTGCCTGTCCTTAACTTGATCCAACATCAACCCATGAGCTTTTCCTCATAATTTCCCCCCCTATGTCCTATGAGAAGGGGGGTGATAGAGCAGCTTGGCGGGCACCTGGCAGACAGCCAAGGTCAACACACCACAAAAACTGAATATATCAGCTCATTTAAGGGGCAAAAAGATCTGCTTCTGCCTGGGTTATATGTATAATTTCTCTTCCTTTTATCCCTTTTTTATCCCGTTAGTTCCAAAGTGGGATGAATTACTATAGATTCATAGAATGCAGTTTATATACTTCTGTTACTGTAGATTATGTATTTATTTGTTATGTAAAACTAACCATTTTCAGATGAAGCAATTTTGTTTCTTCTTTTGCAAATGACAATCATAACAGCAAGAAATAAGAACTTTATAAATGAAAAATATTTCTGTTTGTAAGTAAAGTCTTTGGCTTCTTGCAGAATTTGAAATAAAAATCTGTGATGCCTATAGAAGAATTGTGTAATTCTTCACTTTTGCAGCACATTTTCAGGGAAATGGATTCATTTCAAAGCAGCTACCTTTTCTGGAGAAACTCTTAGCTTTAAACTTTTTAAACATACAGGAATTTTTAAAGCTTTTTACAAATCAGTATTTTTAAGTTTTATGTTTACTTAATATCATTCTGCACAATTCTACCTAAGAATTGACAAAATGAATTTCTAGATTAATTTCTTCAGTTGTATATCCATGTATATATGATTCAGATGGGCCTCTTTACAGAGTTTGCAGAGTTTGCCTTGCTACTTCACAGACATGTCCCTACCTTCACATTCCTGCTTTTCACAGTTAGGCCTGTGAAACATACAAATGATGAACAGGATGGGATGGTGGCACAAACTTTTTAAAGGAGTTCAGAGACAGTGGTGAAGATGGGTCTAAGAGCTAACAAACTCCTGCCAAAAACACTTGCATCACAGAAGAACATATGCCTTGCTATTCCTCTGTAACTGCACTAAAGCCTACTGAGTTGTCAACTTAAAATGATGGGAAGGTCCTTATTCTCTATCATAATGGCTCCGAAGAAGCTATTGAATTTTTTTTCTTTTAAATAATAACCCCAGTTGCAGAAGAACCATGAGATGTCATGTTGCTCATTCAGAAAGTGTTAGCATGTAATGTCAGTAGATTGGGTTTATTTCATTTTGTGATTAAAGTTTTTATTGATTCCCCTGCAGTGTAGAATATATCAATATCTTTGGTTTCAAAAGAGCATTCAATAGGACAGAAGTAGAGGAGGACTCAACATAGAAGCAGGTGCTTTATTTTAAATTTATGAAACCTGCATAGTGAATCCCCTGAGCTTGCTGTCAGCAATACCTTTCAATTGTGCAACTCAGCCTGCGTTGTGAAACTAAGTCACTTTGGTCATTTTGGTGGAGAAAAAGCTTGTTTAGGAGTCAATAGGAGCTAATATTATTATATAGAAAGATTTTAAGCCATCAAATTAATTCCATTAGAAGTTACTGTAAATCATGCATGCTTAACCCTTCTCTGCCATTGTCAGGTGTGGCAACTTAACCCGTGTCTCAGTTGCTCCTTGGTTGATTGCATCGAGGACAATTGGGAACATGATGTCTTAAGCTGTTTCAAAACAACTGAGGGGAATGGCTGGTAAGAAGTAGATCATACAGATGTGGGATAATACTTTTTTCATGTCAACTTCACCCTTTTTTATCATAAGACGCAGCTGCATAGTCACAAGAACCAGGGTCGAATAGTGGTCTGTAGCTCCCCCCACGGCTTGCCCTGCTCCTTCTTCAGCCCTGGCTAATCTGCCACAGGACACTGCATAGGAGGGGCTCTTCTAGGCGGGGAGCCCCCAGGCCAGGAGGTTCACCTCAGAAGATGCCTTAGGGCTTGCAAGGGGGTGCGTGTGCCCCTGCAAACCCCTGAGGGTTAGCTAGTGAACGGAGGATGAAGAAGTGCTGGCAGCTCTCCGTGGTTGTGAATAATGTAAGTTTATTTCTCCCTGGGAGCCATGTGCTCCCAGGGGGTCCAAAGCTTATCAGTTCAACCAAGGAAAGCCACAAACCATTTCCTGTCTTTGGTTCTTATAGGGGGATTTAGCCAATGGGAAGGGAGGAGAAGGGACGGGATAAACCATCTTGGGGGAAGGGCAGGGGGGTTTAACAGAACATACCAACTAACAGAACAATAATATACAGAGATACATAATACAGAAATACATGCTAATTACACACTACTACAACGGTCCTATCCCTAGAAGCGTCTATGGACCACCAAGGACCCCAAAGCACCCCCCAACTGCTTTTGAGAATTCTCAGAAGACTATGCCTGCCCCATAGAAACAAAGAATTCCCTTCTGTGGAGGGATCTGGGCATTCCCATGCTAGCTTGCATGTACATAATCTGACACTCTTTGTTTCATGAGCCCCCACCCCTCCCACCCCAAGAATGCAACCATTTCTACAGCAAAATAGCAATAATCAGGTCTTGTTACCAGATCCACGAGCAGCAATATCTTTCCACTATCTATTCTTATTCTTAAGTATTTTCTTTGTGATATTTTTATGCTTTTATAGAAAAGAACCAAAACGGCCACAATATCTCTTTTCCACTGCAGTTAAATTGTTTTAAAATAAATTTGCCTCATATACACACTGGTCATTCATTGTCATTTCACTCTAATTCACCCCAAGGGATCTATTAAGAGGAACCTCATTTACCCTGCTTCAGAGATGGGTTATGACAGCAGGCTGTGGCATGCTGCCTGGGAGAGGAGGAGAGAAGTCCTTCCATCAGAGCCTGTGAGGACAGGTATGAAGATTTATAACCTCACAAGGTGCAGTGTGAATGATGAAACCAAGACCATGGCCACTAGCAGACACACATGTGACTTCTGTGATCTCTAGAAAGACATAGATCTGTTAGAGCAGGTCCAGAGGAGGGACAAAAAAATGATCAGAGGGATAGAACACCTCTCCTATCAAGACAGGCTGATACAGTTGGGTTTTTTAGTCTGGGGAAGAGAAGGATCTAGGGACACCTTATTGCTGCCTTTCAATACTTATAGGAGCTCATAAAAAGAAATGGATAAAGGCTTTTTACAGAGTCCTATAGTGAAAGGGCAAAGAGTAACAGTTTTAAGGCAAAAGAAGGTAGATTTGGTTTAGGGATAAGGGAAAATTTCTTTTATATGGGGGTGGTGATACACTAGAACTTGTTGCCCAAAGAAGCTGTGGATGTCCCATCCCTGGAAGTGTTTAAGGTCAGCATGGATGGAGCTTTGAACAACCTGATATTGTGAAAGATGTCCCTTTCCATAGTGGGGGAGGGAGGCTGGTGGTGTTGGAATTGAATGGTCTTTAAAGGTCTGTTCCAGCCCAAACTATTCTGTGATTCTATGATTCTATAACCCCATAGAACATATTCAATTAATTCATGGTTACAGAACTTCAAACAAAGCCACTTATCCAACTTACACTTTTTTTTCCCCCCAGCGTTTTTGTATAGTAGCACATTTCTACAACAAACATATTGGCAGCCTTATGTGGGGAAATCATTACAGTGCACTCACCCTTCAGTGCATATGCATAATTCCTGATATGTCATGAGGAGAGCAGGCCATATAGTACTGGTGAATTAATGAATTACATGGGAATGACATAGGTAGAAAACATTATCACAGAAAATGTGTCCCAAATGCCCTACAGTACTTGAAATTTCTTTTGAGTAAACAGAGAAATAGCCAAAGAAGAAATTCAATTCACAAAAGGAAACTCCAGATGGAAATGGAACAGAATTTACCTGAATGCATATGTTGTTTTATTAGTGTAGGTTCTTTCAAGACAGGAAGGATGTTGGCTAATAGCCTCTTCAACAAGCACCCATCTGATCAGCTCGTGTTTCCACTTTAGAGAGACTCCACATCTAAGTGGTTTGTAAAGGGTTAATAAATTATTAATAGTGTCTGAATACATAATAGGCACAAGGGGCTATGCCACAGCTGGATGTAAACATGCCAATATGAGGTGTTCTTGTTAGGGATGGATAACAGCAACCTGCTGGCCCATTGGACTACTTATACTCTTAAACAGGTATGAAATTGTTGGTAAACCTTTGAATGTGTTTTGTAACTAAATCCTTAGTAGAAAATGTAATCCTTTCCCCTTTCATTTTTGTCCATCCATTGCTCTTAAGCATTAAAATGGTAGCACAGTGTAAGACAAGGCTGCAAAACCATACATGCAAAAACAACCAACAGAGGGGAATACTAGAGAACCCAAGCAAATGTGTCATGTCCTGCTCTGGGACAGCAGACAGCATGTGAAGGCTTGTCCTCAGTAAAAAAAAAAAAACATGCCAGAAGAATTCAATAAACACAGATGAGCTTCATTTTTGCTACAAGGGTGGTCATTCCTTTTGACCCTATGAGCTGTATGCCCAAATCTTTTTGTGGCTGAAAGCCATGAGACACACGTCTCAGAGACCCTAAAGGAAAGGGACCTCCAGGAGAGTTTCAGAGGCAGGAAACACTAACTGGTCCCCAGGGCCCCGTTGTCACAGCTGAGGCCAGGGTGGTCTGCGGTGACCGCTCTGCTCACTTCCCTCAGTGCCTATTTTAGCCACCTTGTCTGTCATTGCCGGAGCTTTGCCTCACACTGCAGAGTGGAACTCCCTCACAGCCTTGTCTGTACCATTGCTCAGGATTGACCCCAGTAGGGGAGCCACATTTACAGTGCCTGCAAGCCTTGAGCTACTGCTATTCTACATGAACAAAAAGGGAAAATAAATTGGAGGAAGGGAAAGGTGTGATTGCTTTGCTGACTTTAGCTGTTATCTCATGAAGTCTTCGTCAATTTGTCCCATCTATCTATTTCTTATTGTGTATAGATTAAATGACCTCTTGGGCAGGAATTCTGTTTTCACAATGTGGTCATTGCAATTCCTAACCAAACAGATAGAAAACTAATGCACATCCTTGTACCTAAGTGTATCTATCAGGGGATCGCATGCACCTAACTGACCAGTACCCCAGTCCTCTAGTCTTGGTAAAAGCATTAAACTCCTTGTGCATTTTTGTGAGATGTTTAGGGGTGCTATTCCTATTGTGGTTTTCAAAATAGGTTTGTTCCATTCTCAGTTCATGTGAACACCACCAATGATAGGTTAATAATATTATTATTATGGTCTTAAACCAGCATGTTTTAGTGCACAGATGCACGGTCTCTTTTTAAGCATGGGCAGAATCTTTCCATCCTGCCAGACTGTTTCATATATCTTAACCCCACATAAACCTCACCACTCTTCATTGGAACACCACAAAAACCCCTAACAAGCAGTCAGGGAAACATTCGTTCCTCCTTTCCACTTCCAGAATGTCTGATCATTCAGGACCCGTCATAAATGTTTCCTGGCTGACTTTGCCTTACGCATGAACTATGTTTTGACCTTTTTTTCCACTTCTCTTTCTTTTCCCCTTTTTTACAAGCATCATTGCATTTTATCAGGAAGCAACATAGGCCAATCTCACAAATAGTTTAGTTAACAGGTTATGAAATGAAATTATGTAAGGAACCACTCCAAACAGGATCAATTTAAACAGACAATCATGTTCGTAACCTCAAGGAACTTGGATTGGGTTGAGGGGAGGCACCAAGCAGTGTGGGCTCCCAAAGATTGCTGCCAGGTGGGCTACAGATGTTCAGATTCAGTCCACTTGCATGGCATTCACCTAGGGAGATGCTAATTTGGTCCTATGCACGTAGAAAATTAGTATGTGTATACACAATCACTGCAAAGGTCCCTCTCTGGCTCTGCTTTCTGAAGCACTAAGGTTTATAGGTAGAGTAAAAGGGCTTTGTAGGAAGCCACAGCTTGTATCAATCATGAGTTTGAATCGTTTAGTCAGCTATCTCAGGAAAAAAAAAATACAGCATCCCTTACTGTAGAGGGAAGCTGTGTTTCACGGCACATGCAGCTGCAGTCACTGTCTTGCAGCTGTTAAATGAAGAAATACCATGTGAACACTTGGTCTGGTTTCAAAAGACCTAAAAACACTGGCCAAGAAAAATGGTACATCACGGTGCTGCTTGGCCATTTGCCAAGACAAAGAAACTTGTAGATTTCTAGGGACAAGAGGCCATGTGAAAGGAATTTTCCTCCTTTCAAAGGCACATCAAAATGTACCAGAGGGGGTATTTATTTATTTATTTTGTGTGTGCTCTTGGCAAAAGTCTGATTGATCACTAATGCAGTATCAGCATTAAATTCACATTACTTAAAGACCAACCCAGAAAACAAGGCAAAGAGGGATATTTTAAAACTGTAGGTCTGAAGTTCAACGTAGAAGAAGAAGGCAGAATTATTTCACACGAAGAATAACAAGTAGATGGATGAGAGTCTAAAAAAGGCAGTTTAAAGTTATAGGGAAGAAAAGATTATTCTGTGGTTAAGGCTCAAGAGAAAAAGCTATTAGATCAAAATTCTCCAAACTTTTTTTCCAACTCAGGCTCAGATATTAGCATAGCTATGTCCACAGTGTGCTGCAGAGCAGAGATTCATAAGATTTCCTTGCAAGACCCTCAAATCCCCAAGCAATATAGACACAATGCTCTTCTAATGGCAAATATTAATTTGGAGATGGGTTTTCCTCACTACCTGTACTAATGCATATGTCCCCCAAGAAGCTGCATTCCAACCTCCTTTCAGCACCTGCAAAAGAGAGATAATTCCAGTGCCTCATATGTATCAGGAACAATCCCACGCATATCAAGAAATTTTCTTTTGAGTCAATTGAAAAATACATTAGACATGCAGAACAGAATAATAAGCCTTCCCGTTGCTTTTCTTTGGCTGTTTATCCAGAAGAATAGAGAGAGATCTCTAAAAAGCCAGGCAAAGGGATATAAGACACCCAAAACGAGATCAGGTCCTTTGGGGACAATTATATTTTCTTTATTCTAAAGCATCTTCTGTAGTTAGCTGTTCAAAATGTCTGGTTTGGGCCAGCTCCTGGGCTTGTTTATGTACTGGAGACTGAGTGCCAAACTCTCCTGACAGGAAATGAGTGAGACTGCAGAGAGTATTCTGACAATACAAAAGAAACTCGTAAGTTCTAGTAACCATGCTATTTTATTGGTTTATTTGTTTAATATTGATACTATATTAAAGGTCAAAGGTACACTAGATGTTAGGAGAAATAAATATGCTGGTGAACAGATAAATGCTATGGAACCCCCAGTAATTAACAAGGTCCATATGTATAGTTTGTTCATGAAAGAATAAACTTTTTTTCCTTCAATCTGAATAGACAAATCCCTTTTTTGCTAAATCCATATGCAGGGTTTATGAGCTAAACCTTGTTGCCCTTTCTCAAGGGAAACTCCCATTGAGCTTAGGGGGAGTTTCCTCTGAATAAGACTTTGGCCTGTTCCTTTGGCTGCCTTTCCATTGCCCTTGAAAATTCCCTTCAGCTTAAGGCACCATAAAACTCGGTGCTGGAGTCACTCCATACTGACCACACTTCTGTGAGGAGAAAACATGCTCCCAGGCCCTTTTGCCTGGTTCTTGCAAATAATATTTCCATTTCTACTCGATTTTCTTGCTTGCATTCCTCTGCCTGTACAAAGCTAATGGAGGAAGTTAAGCTTCCTGTGAGCATTAGTCTGAAATAGCATCTGAGGACTGGAAGAAGTGATTGTGACTTAGTCACAAGCTCTAGAAATCGCAGGATTACAGTTCATTTGCAACAGAGAACTTGGGAAAGACATTTGTCCTGCTCATAATACACTAGCCAGACAGCTCATGCCAAGAATGTCCCACAGATCTTTGGTACAAGAAAGAGGTTAAAGCCAAAGCCATCAGAACACATGGTTACCTGCATTGCATGTCATATGAAATATGCTTAGGAATCACCACCAGAAGATTACTATGGAGGCAAAACACCATTTGGAATTAAAGCCAAATGCTGACTAAAGGAAGCTGAATTCTTCATGCAGTGATCTCTCCCACAAATATATCCTGCATTTGCATTCCCTTTGTATTCTAGCAATCCTCTTCAGCTGCAACATTATTCCATTCAAAGTGTCTGTCCCATATCTTGCAGAATCAGGAGCAAGTCTCACTTGCTCCCCAGAATTCACTGGAGCACAACTGATCAAAGCTAGAATTCCCACTTTCATCTGCTGGCCATCCAGAGCCCTCTTAAATGTTCTAAAATTCTCTTGAAGAGATTGACCAACATCTGAATTTATAAAAATAATTTGAAGAGTCAAAATCAATATGACACCAAACATTTTAGGAAAGAAATTTAAGTATTGTCATTAGCCCTGATATCCAGGGACAGTTAAAGATTTCTAATAATACCCTTCAGAGGTGTCCTATTCTGCGAAGAACTTTAGGAAGGTAAGCCCATGGGTTTTGGATTACATACTTTTTTTACCCAAGGAACAAGTCACAGCCCTCACTAGGAACATCATCAGGGCCCATGCTGAGACTGAGTATTAATTCCCTCTCTTGCCTCTTCCCTGTGAGCAGTTTCATCAGCAAGGCCTCTGAGATGACTGGCATCAAGGCCTGGGAGGGGAAACGAGGGAATGAGCCATGACTCTTTTGTTGAGAACTTTCTTTGAAGGTCTGCCAGTCTAGGATCTTTCACATAACACTTATTTCCAAAAAAAATCCAAAGGTAATAAATTACAGAGAGTACAAGACATTTTATGCTTTGTGGTGTGATGATCAAAAGATGTTATCATTCTGTTTCACATGTTTGCAGACAGTTAGTTGTTACTCTCAGTAAGTTACAGGCAGTTTTTGTTTCCCTTGAATGCTGAAACTTTATCTTCTTGGTAAAGGATGGTCTGTAGGTAAGTGCACAAGGAAAAGGAGAATGGGGTCTTTGGCTTTCTGGCTCCACTTTCTGCCTTGTCCAGGATACATCCCTTGATTTTATAGTGGGAATACTGACACTGGATAAAAGCAGTATTAAAAATGACAGTTTCCTTTCTGGTCAGTATTTACAGCATCCACCCAAAAAATCTTGATAGAATATCCCAAGGAATTAGGATGACACTGAGTTCTGAGTTTTCCAGAAAATAGCAAATATCTGTAAAGTGTTTGTACAATGAAGCTCTGGACTCCATTACTGGATTAGCAGGGCTGTCCACCTCCAAGACCTACATCCTGATAGATACTTTGGCTTAAGAATCATCATAAAAGAAGCCAAACTTTTATTCCTAATCTGAAATCATCAGAAATTTTAAATTTGCAGGGTCCTTTGTTCTGGTTTTTATGTTGTCTCTATTTTCAGGTTCCATATGGTATCTAAAATGAAAATGCCAGCAAGTCTGGTAGTACAGCTGAGATGGCAAAAAAAGAAGTTTAATCCTAATAGAAAAGCCAGCCACATCTCAGGCTGATGCCTAATCTTGATTAGATTTTTAGTATTTCTTTGAAAGTTTCCACTTTACATCTCAGGAAATAATTCCTTCATTTTGTTCTTTAAATGGAAAAGCCATTGGATAAACTGAATCTCAAAATAACAAAAAACTACCACTACCAAAAAGGTGTATTTGTAATACAACATGAAACAACTATTATATTGTCACACCTTCATAATGATTTCTTTATGCAAACTTTATAGACTTAGGGCCGTTTCTTGATTCTGATGTTTCCAGTACATTTATTTCAATGAAAGCAGCTGTAAACCTTTTAAACAATTCTGAAAGTTAGTGCTAATTCTCAAGATTTAGGATGTGCAGTTATACAGACAGCTTGCATAAACTGCTAGTGGATAGTAGAAATGGAACATTCTCCTTTCCAAGCTACACCATTTGCAAGCCTTATGAAAGTACTTACTTCTGATGGTACACTTCAGTGCTTCTTTTTATTTCCTACAAAGACCTTTTTTATGTTGTTGGACAGATGAAGAACAAAAAAAAGAATTGGGTAAACTTCTTTAAATAAATATGAACTGACCAGATCCTTTATCTAGACCTTGAACTGAATAAAATCTGAATACTTTAGTATTCAGATAGTAGAGTTCATGTTCTACTTTTCAGTTTAATCCAGTCTTGTGATGATTAATGTGTCAGTATACCAACCTGGTCACAACTGAGGAATACTGCAGCCTTTCAGGAGGCTCTGTGGTGGCAGAATTTCTAGCCTAGTTTCTACTCCATATGTTCCAAATTTGCAGGAATTTTTTGGACATCCAAATCCTGAGGTATGAACAGAGGTAATCTGAGCTATGGGCAAAATTAGCTGCCAAATCTCACACTATGGCTCAAGTCCCATCTCTAGGTTTGGGGCTTGTTTGTCATCAAACCAGAACAGTGATAATATCATACAAAATATACTTCAAATTCTCTCTCAGCAATTTCAGTACCATAATATTTGTATAATAGCAAAATTTACATTGCTTTATTGTCTTCTCTACATCATCAAAGCATATGTGGGATTTATTATTATCATTATTCTTCTTTGGTATGTTATCTGTCTCCCCATCTTTCTTTGTTTTGCTGAGAATGAAAAAATGAATCAGATGCAATAAGTTTTGGTTTTGCCTTCGAAAGTTATGAGATCTGCAATCACACTCACCTTTTTCAGAAGAGAATATTGCAATATTTGGCCATATGTTAAGAGGATTCTGTGACTTGCTGAACTTTAACAGAAATGTCAGCTTCCCTAATCAAAGTATGTGTCAGAGTTGCTCTTTCAAATGCTGGAGATACCATCTCAAACACTTCATTTATGGTGTCAGACTGCTGAAAAGGATTTGCTGAAGTTTGTTAAGGCCATTGAGAATCATATCCTTAATGTTGTGTGGTTGGTATTGTCGTATTTGTCTTAGTAACCTTATCTCTTAGGAAAGCAGCTAGATGACAAAGATATTTTCTCTAAGGATCTTTAACCTCTTGTGCTGCATGTAGACTGTACAGAAAGCTTGCAATAAAGCATATTAGAAGATGTGGTTTCTCTTACCCTTTACATAGGCATTAGTCTAGTATTGCTGAATTCTACCACTCTGAATGGACTACTCTGTGAATAGCTGCAAAAAAAAAGATTAGAAAGTTATCAGGGTGGAGACTTCATAGCTTTTTCCCCCCCGCTAAAAAGTGAACACTGGAACTATCCCAGGGTCTCTTTGCGTGGTGTGATTCGGCTTTAGCAGCTAGTCCCTGGCAATACAACGCTAGCAGCAGATACAATCCATTTGGTATCCCATATAAAATGCTCTGAACTGTGCTCAGAATATATGTTTAAGAAGTTTTAAAACAGTGTATTTAAGGGCATGATGGTGTTTTCTCCTGAGTCTTTTAAATTTTTATTGAAATCACTATGTGTGAAAGCTGCTCAGATCCTTAACAATTTCCTTTTGAATTTATAAGTTTGCATACTGAAAGCAGTTTTACATATATCTTCATTTAAATTCACATGGGAAAGATAGTTACTAAACATTTTATTTCTTTTTTTCTCATGGGAAAGAGAGCTGTTAGACCCAACTGTACTTAAATTTTTGTTAATTCTTGTCAAAAATCTGAACTGAACTTAGATTTTGCACCTTTTATTCAGGAAGAAATCCAAACGAAATACGGGTGGATCTAGACTGACCAAATAATATGAATTGGATTTTAAGATTTTAATGGAAAAGTAACCCTTTGACAGAGACTTTTCCCAGTCAGGGCAAAAATGGAGCTACAGTTTGCTGAGCACTTTTAAACAGAAGCACCTTTGGTCAAATCTTCACCTATTAAAGAAGTATGCCAGTTTCATTAAAAATGACCTAAAAGAAATGTAAAATATTTCAATAACTTATTTCAAACACTGCTTTTCCTTTTATGTGTTTGGATTGTGGATTATATCATTTATAGAAACAAAATAAAAATTAGTCTCTGAAATAGTGATTATGTCTAGGGTATTGAACTAACCATAACAATTGCTAATGTTTTGCAACAGGCCAAACTAAATCAAAAGGCTATTTTTGGAATATCATTTTGGAAAGGTCTTTTATTATTGGGCCCACTTGGCCTATAGCCTTGTCAGGCTTCGAGTGCAGGCCATGACCCTGGTCTGCCAGTAAAAGACCAAAGATCTTCCAGGATGTTTCTACACAGCAGTCACTGAGGTGCATATACGCATGGATGAGCCAGCTTCTGGGAGATTAATATCCAGGATATTTATTCAGCACACTTTGATATTACCCAGCACAGCCAGTTTAAAGACTCCTCAGACACTGCAGCAGAGATTGCAGTGTCATCAGGCTAGATAAGTACCTGACTGGAAGTGTTCCTGAGTAACCTGCTCTTGATCTTCAAAGGTGCCTTGCTACTTTAGCTAAGTCTGTGATTCTGCATTATGTCATTATTCCTCCTCTGTTTTCCCCTGGTTATTTGAGTATTTAACTACTTCATCTCATTTCACAATGCATATTAATCCTATAAAATTGTGCAATACTTCCACCTACCCTTCCCAGGGCAATTCCCCCTCCTCTCCATTCTTTACTGCTCTTGGCTCGCAGTAAGGAGCCCTGACAGATCTGTCTTCCTTGGGGGTGTCACACCTCCACCTTGCCCTGGTGATGTGCAGAGCAAGAGCTGTTTCCCAGTCTGCCGTGCTGTCCATGTGAAACTCAAGGCTGGGGCAAATGGAAAACAGCTGGAACCAGCTGAGCAGTGCTAACATTCAGACTGCTGCTGCTCATTCAGGCAGTCCTTTTCCAGATAGTGTAATGAGGAATAAATTGAGGCCTGGATGAATGCTCAGGAAGAGAAAGGTGTAAGATACCTTCCTTCTCTCAGTGGTGCTTTCACCTGGCCCTTATTTCAATTGCTGAATCCATTTAAAGTTTATCTTTGTCCTGCGGTACCAGTAAGCAAGGTTGGCAATTCCCCCAGTCCTACAGCCTCACTTTGCTGCCCTTTTCTTGGATGCAAGCGTTTCCTGTTAAAAGGATTCCGTTTAATACCCTGTAAATTATCTGGGGTGGTGCAGAGTAATTTATTTCGTAAGCCTTATACTATAGATTGAAATTGCTTTTCCTCATCTCGGTGCATACACAAGGAGCACAGTCCCCTCCCTATGCTGTGCCTGGGGGTGCAGCAGCCATTGCAGTACTGAGCCACTGCTGCCACAGGCTCTGTCAGCATCTAAACCTGCTCCTAGCTCCCTCGAGGGGGCAGGAAGCAACAAAACCGAGCAGACTTTACACACATAATCAGGTTTGTGAAGAGGCTCAATTCTTGAAAGAAAAAAAGGCTTTGATTCGCTTAACACCATCTAAGTGAGAGGAGAGCTTCGACCTGCTCTTCTCACCCGGGATTTGTACTCAGAAAAATGACCAAATTGCTGTCCCAAACATGGGGTGGATAGTTAGGGGTCCTGGCACTGACCCTAGGTGCTTGCATAGGCAAAATGAAGGCAGAACAGTCACACAGGGTGAGAGTTTTGTTGTATCCTTCATCCAGACTGTTTTAGAAACTGAAATATATCAATCAGGAGAGGAATCCCAAACTTCCTGTTTCTCC
The DNA here is from genome assembly GCA_013390005.1 of Calyptomena viridis. Classification (NCBI taxonomy): domain Eukaryota; kingdom Metazoa; phylum Chordata; class Aves; order Passeriformes; family Eurylaimidae; genus Calyptomena; species Calyptomena viridis. Next base: position 70,100 of record WEIV01004806.1, read on the forward strand.
TAAAGCAAAGCTGTCTCAGAGTCATCTCAAATTAGAAAGAGGATACAAAATAGCCAACTCATTTGTTTGATATAGTTTAGCAAAGAACTCCACTGCAAAATGCACAAGTCAACATTTTCTTCAATGACTAAATACTTGCCAGCATACAAAGAAAAGGAAGTTTAAGACTATATGAAAGAATTCTTTTTCCCTCCCCCACCCATTTGCTTCCCTACCACTGTTTATCTTTTTGTGAATAACTAAAAGTCCCAGCCACAATTGCACCCCATGGCATAGAAGTAATTTAGACAGACGTTGAGAATCATCCAGTAGAATGCATTCCCACATTATGTAGCTGCATTTAGAAGAGGATTTGATATGGATATGAATAATAGAGCATCTTACAATACCTAAAATAAACTTGTCCAGATAGAAAACTTGATGCTTCGTGGTTTAGGTCAATCTCCAATTTCTAGGGATTAAAGTAAATCTTTCATAAGGATAGATTATGCTACCACTTCTTTCCCTGGAGTATCTTCTACTGTTTTATGAAGATCTTAGTCACTGCCAGAGGGAAGGTATTGCATTTGATGTCTTTGATTCCATAAGGCAGCTCCTACTTCTTGACGATTTATATTCAAAATAGGCTAGAAAGGTTAAGAATGGAAGAAATAAAGTAATATAATTCTTGCTTTAGCAATGGAAAACCATGGCTTGCACACTTTTGTGGCCTTTTTCAAGGGCATTTGGAGAATTTGCAGTGGACATCTTCACTGTTTTATCCACTAGAACAACCTTATTCTTGACCAGTATTTTTCTTTTGATTGAATGGCACTTTTTAAAATTTTTGTTTTAGAAAGAAAATCACAAAAAAGATGCCTTATCTTTAAATTTCCAGAATTCATCAGAGTTTGATTTCCAATTGGAATGCAGTAAAGTTGGCTCACTTGTTACTTATATTACTTTCAGAATGTGAATAACCATTTGAGCACTTGTTTAAAAATACCAAAGTGATGGAATCTGAGATTTGTGTACTAGGCACAAGAGGTACAGAGTACTGAGGAATAAAAATATGTTTGTGACTAATTCATTAGAGAAACTTGTCTGGGACAAGAGTATCTGACCACAGAGTCATCACAGAAGGGAAACAAATTCCACAGCACTCATTTTATTAAGATGGGTACAGTATTGCACTAATTAGTTTATTTTTTTTTAAAGTTGTAGTTGTATTTTATTTTTTTTTCCACTGGTTGTCATATCATTTCAAATGCTCTCTTGTCTCAGATTTTTCCACCTGTAAAACATAGTTAACAACTAATCTGAGAAGTCCTGCACCTAATGCCCTTTCATAACATGACATGATAGTACAATTCAAGTTGTAACAGGTATTCAGAATGGGAAAATTTTTTCTATTTTTAGACCCAAGTATAAATATGAGCCCAGAAGAAAGAATGAAAGAAGATTTTTGTCTCCTTCCTCTTAATCTGAAGCGTGTTAAAGGTGAATTTGAAGTTATCACAATATTGTTGTAACGACTGAGCTACATAATGAATGAATCATAGAAGGAGGGATAAATAGTGCTAGATAGTTGGTGAATTTTGGTTTATAATAAAGGTTATAAATTTGTATTTGAAAACAGGAAAAAAAATCACTCAATGATCTTTGGATTTCACAGCTCTCTTCACTTAGATCTCCCTGGTTTAAGCATGGGAAATAGGCTATTCAAACTTATTATCATGCAAAAGCAGATGGAGTTTGACAGAAGGAAAACCTCCAAGCAGAGATGGTTTCCAGTCCTTCCAATATGTGAGAAAGGATGATTAGTGAGCATTCACCTTGCACAGTCTGCACGTTTGTCAGTGAAACAAAGGTAAGGAAGTACATTTACCCTCCATAAATATGCATTGCCCCAGCCTTGAGGTTTCAGAAGCAAATTAAATTCCTTTCCTTCTGGTCTTACTATTGTATAGAGTGGCTGCAGGCTACTATGCTGTTACCATGCTGCCTTACAAGCTCAGGGGTTACAGAAGGGTCTGTCTGGTTTGGTTGTTCAGCTAGTGTTTTACCAGGGTTAAGGACTCACTGGTATTTTCCAAATTATACACAGGCTATCTATTCACAGATAATTAAATACCCGTAAAGCAATAGATGCACAAGTGCAGCAGCTTTTAGCTGCATATATCCTGAACTGAGGATCTGCTACAAGCTTATCCCTTCTTTCTCCTTTAAACTTTACTATAGAATGACTTGAAAAATTCAGGGTCAAAATAAACAAATCAGACTGACAGAATGGGAGAAAAGGAGCTTTAGAGAAGCCTGTCAGCACAATGTGCTCCCTTTTCTAACCTGGCAGCAATTCCCTCTGGGTTCCTGCCGTTCTCCTATGCATTTCCCTTCCAACCCTAATTTCCCTATGGAGCTACCTCAGCCCATCTGATTTTGAACATCTGCTGGCACTGAACTCCTGCAACTCTCAATCTGTTTCCCCTTGGCTGTCTTCTTTCTTCCAGTTCATCTTCCTTATTTTTGTCTTGGTGAGACTTCCCTCCTTCTTCTCTCTGTCTTCCTGCTGCTATTACCGTTTTCATCTCTTCACTTTGCAGGTGACACCAGACTGACTCTCCCTGGTGAGGAGACCTGGGAGAGTGACTCCCCACCCCACTGAGGCATCTGCATCTGTCTGCTAACATGCTACCACCCAAGGGTCAGTCTTACTCTTCTCCTGCAGGCTCCCAGCATCCATGTGCTTCCCCTTTGGTTCTTCTTGTGTTCTTTGGACCTGAAATAAGCTGAATGCACAAGCTTGAAAGTGGTGTGAAACCAGCCCAGCATAAAATAGTGAATGGTTCTCTGCAGTTCAGTGAGTTAAACTGGCTGGCTGAAGTGGGATGCTGCTGGAGGAGGAGGAGGTTTGGTTTTCTTGCCCTCTATACCTGTAGTCCATAGTGGCAGGATCACGTAGTGAAACAAATGGGTATGTAGATGAGAGGGGAGGAAACGGAAGAAAAATTAATGGATCTGGGGGAATCACTGAGCCCACGTCATGTTAAGCTTGACCAAATTTGTTGCACCATGTGGGATATATTCCATAAACTGAGAAATACTATAATCTTGTACTCACTGGGCCAATACATTGCTGCCTCCAAGCAAGCCTTCCCCTTGGAGAGAGCAGATGTTAAACCAGGTTGAATATAAGCCCAGAAGCATTATAGCAACTCAGGCCTCTGTCTAGAGGAATGAAAAGAGGGCTTGGATTCCCCCACTTTCATCTGATCGTTCTTGAGAGTAATTTTGTGCTTTATCTCATCAAAAAAGACACATAACCATAAATACCCATGTTAACTACATTATAATGCATCCTTAAAGCAGAATAAGCTGAGACTGCAGAGCTTGAGTGACATGTGTCTACAAAGGGAACAGTCTGAGGTCAGCCAGTCTCTCCACTATTTTTCAAGAACAAGAATTTTAACTCCTTAATTGGAAGAAATGCTATTAAAGTCAGCAGAGTCTAACGGCAGAAGCATAAAGCCCAAGTTTGACTTCAAGCTCTTTCAATAACTCTTTCTGAGTAGCCCCAGATAAGCAATTTATTTCTCTAATGTAAAACAATAATGGACATCAATACTCTGACAGGCACATCATTCTTATCCCATCCCAAACTGGAAACCAAATGTTTAGAAATAATAAGCAGGGGAAATAAAAATTAAAACATTGAAATAGGGGACTGGTTTTAGACAAGCATATACAGAGTAATAAAATAGGGGGTTGGGGAAGGCAAATGTACACCTGTCCCAAGGGATAATTTTCAGGTCTGTTGTTTTCCTATACATTTCCTGCACAGAAGCACAAACTTGTAAATGACCTATAAATAGGTAAGACCTTTTCTTTCTACTTCTTCAGGTTTTAAAATACTGAAATTAGACTGAACTATTCCTGGTTCATGCAGTGTAAATGAGAATAATCTAGCTCCATTAAATAGCTGACCCAAAAAACCCTATGTATGTTTTCAATGCAGCATTCTGCTTTATATTCCTTATGTTGTGTAATACTTTGTTGTACCAACAGGCACCTAGACAACTTGTCGGCAACAATACCAAACACACAGATATATTGTTAGTGTGAAATAGTTGTGCTTAATTCCTTTTCTTTCCTTGTGGTTATTTTTTTGAGGAACCTTTTGTAGTCTTCTTTTTCCATTCCTGTATGTCTGCTGTTGATAAATTATTTCTGTTCACTTTAATCCATTTTTTATTATTCTTCCAAATATTTTTTTTCCTGGTGTTGCTGAAAATAATTCTTTTCAAGAGCTTGGCAGTATATTCGGAGGAATGTTTTTAGCAGTACGGGTGCTTCTTCTAAGAGTTAATGAGTTAGAAAATAATGAAATAGTGGTCTGAAATTAGTTAATTGTCTTAACTTAAAAAATACATGTATTAATGACTGCTGTTAACTAAATTGCCATGTATTGGTTTTGACATATTCCCCACTTGATTTTTCATGCTGTCTCTTTGCATCTATGCTAAGTGCATGAGCAGTGTCCTAATGCACCATGGTTCTGCAGCCCCATTTCCTATGGAACCAAGGATTCTACAGTCAGATCTTGGGCTTCTACTCCTCTAAATTTTGGAGCTGTTGACTGATTTTAACAGAAAGATAGATGTCTCGAAGATAACCAAGTTCCTACAAGCTTCAATAAAACAAGTTGCCACATACAGAAAAGTCTTCTAAGTAACTTAAGGGAATGAACATTTTATATACACATGTGGTCAGACTTCAGAGAATCCAAGCAGAAGAGAGACCATACAAAGATATAGCGAAGACAGAAAAGAGCTTTAGTCAAATCTTTTTAAAAACCAAAGTCATAGGAACATAGCACTGTTTACTTTGGAAAAGACCTCTTAGATCATTCAGTCCAAATGTTAACCCAGAACTGTGAAGGCCACCACTAAACCATGTTCCAAAGCACCACATCTACACATTTTTTAAATACCTCTGGGTATGATGACTCCACCACTTCCCTGGGTAGCCTATTTCAATGCCTGACCACCCCTTCAGTGAAGAATTTTTTCCTAAGATTCAATCTAAACCTTCTATGGCACAACTGAGGCTATTTCCTCTTGTCCCATCACTTGTTACTTGGGAAAAGAGACTGACCCCACCTCACTACAACCTCCTTTCAAGTAGTTGTAGAGAGTGATAAGGTCTCCCCCGAGTTTCCTTTCCTCCAGGCTAAACAACTCCAGTTCTCTCATCTATTTCTCATCAAACTTGTGCTTTAGACCCTTCACTAGCTTCATGGCTGTTTTTTGGACATGCTCCAGCACCTAAATGTCTTTCTTGAAGTGAGAGACCAAAAACTAGACACAGTATTCAAAGTGTGGCCTCACCAGTGCCAAGTACAGGGAGGCAATCACTGCCCTAGTTCTGATGGTCACACTGTTTCTGGTAGAGGCCTGGGTGTCATTTGCCTTCCTGACCACCTGGGCACTCTGCTGGCTCATGTTCAGCTGCTGTCGACCAGCACTCCCAGGTCCTTTTCTGCCAGACAGCTTTCCAGCCACTCTTTCCCCAGCTTGTAGCACTGCCTGGGATTGTTGTGACCCAAGTGCAGGACCCAGCACTTGGTCCTGTTGAAGCTCTCGCCATTGGCCTCAGTCCGTCAATACAGCCTGTCCAGATCCCCCTGCAGATTCTTCCTGCCCTCCAGCAGATTGACACTCCTGCCCAGCTTGGTGCTGTCTGCAAACTTACAGAGGATGAACTTGATCTCCTTGCCCAGATCATCAGTAAAGATATCAAACAGGACTGCTCCTAATACAGAGCCCTGGGGAACACCACTGGTGACCAGCCACCAGGTGGATGTAACTCCATTCACCAACACTGGATCTGGGCCTGGCCATCCAGACACTTTTTAACCCAACACATCCAAGCCATGAGCAGCCAGTTTCTCCAGGAGAATGCAGTGGGAAATTGTGTCAAAGGCTTTACTAAAGTTCAGGTAGACAATATCCACAGCCTTTTCCTCATGCACTAAGTTGGTCACCCTGTCATAGAAGGAGATCAGGTCAGTCAAGCAGGACCTGCCTTTCAGAAACCCATGCTGTCTGGGCCTGATCCCCTTGTTCTTCTCTACATGCTGCATGATAGCACTCAAGAGGATCTACTTCCTAACTGGTACTGAGAGATAACAGATCCCTGGATCCTTCTTCTGTCCCTTCTTTTAGATTGGCATGACATTGGCCAACCTCTAGTCATTTGGGACCCCCACAGTTAGTCAGGACTGATGATAAGTAATGGAAAGTCGCTTGGTGATCACTTCCAACAGCTCCCTCAGCACTCTTAGCTGGATCGTATCCAGCGCCACAGACTTGTCTGTGTCTAAGTGGTGTAGCATGTCACTAATCATTTCTTCATGGTTTATGGGGTCTTCATTTTATTTCCTGTTCTCCTTGTCTTCCACTCAGGGCACTGGGTATCTCGAGAACAACTGGTCTTGCTATTAAAGTCTTAGGCAAAGAAGGCATGAAGTACCTCAGCNTCATAACAGGACATACCATGTAACAGAACAATAATATAGAGTGAGAAATACATGCTAATTGCACATCACAACAGCTCTTCTTTTGTGGCGTATGTATTTATAGAAACATTTTATTGTCTTTTATGGCAGTAGCCAGATTTAAGTTCTAGTTGGACTTTGGGCCTTCTAATTTTCTCCCTACATAACCTCATGACATCCTTGTAGCTCCAAAGAGGCTCTGTAAACCAGGCTGATAAACAGGCTAAACTCCAAGGAATAAGCTCTGCTTACTTGCCCTTCTTGATTCTATTAGGCCCAAGATGACCTGTGACCATCACATCACGTGCCAGTCCTTCCCTGTTCATAAACAGCAGGTCCAGCAAGCACCTTTCCTAGGCTCACTAGCTGTGTCAGGAAGTTATCTTCCACATACTCCAGGAACTTCCTAGATTGTTTCCTCTCTGCTGTGTATTATTTCCAGCAGACATCTGGTAAGTTGAAGTCCTCCATGGGACAAAGGGATACCAATTGTCTTCTGTCATCTGCTTATAGAATATTTTGTCTGCATCTTCACCCTGGTTGGGTTGTCTGTAACAGGTTCCCACCAGGATATCTGCCCTGTTGGACTCCCCCCTGATTCTTACCCATAAGCACTTAGTTCTAGCATCACCGTCTAACTGTCCCTAACATATACAGAGCTACCCCATACCTCCTTCCTCACCTGTCCCTTCTGGAGAGTTTGTAGCCATCCATCACAGCATTCCAGTTGTGTGAGTCAGCCCACCATGTTTCTGTGATGGCAACTATGTCATAGTTTTGCTGCTGCACAATGTCAACAAATTGAGAAACATAAATCATAGCAAATCAGACTTAATTAATTCTATGGCTCACCAACATAATTGTTTTCTTGTGCCAGCTCAAAACATTCTCATTTTGTTTCCTTAGATGAACTTACTTGTGTAGCCAGTATATTTTTATTACTGTTTATTCTCAAAGCAGATCCTCCTGCAGCTGCACTTTTTTCCCAGGCTCCTACTGGTTTCATCTCTACAGCATTTCCAAATATTTATCTTGCTTGCAATGAATCAAACTCTATCTCAATTTTAATAGACTGGTAAGTCAACTGAATCAGCACTGTATCCATGAATAGGACCTATGGCTACATCTATATTAGTAAATTAAACATGCCCAGGAACATTTGCTGGCACTGAGGCAAACTGATGTAGAACAGCCTGCATCCATACTATTGAATTAGCTTACCCTCCAGAATAGGGTGGCTGAACACAAACTGCCTATGGAGAAAGATTCCTTCTCCGTGCTGTTCCTGGGAATTGCTCGGCATTCTGTTACATGGGGTGTCTGTACTTTTGCCAAAAACATGCCAGCCATCATCCTAACAATTTCATAGTATAAATAATCAAGCTCCAGTGCCTGGGAATGTCCCCTGGCCCTGCTTAATTAACTGCATAACATCAAACTCCTTCATCCTTATCTACAGGCATTTTGTGCGTGGCCATCTCTGCTTCCATTGTGCCAATTCAGCTGCACATATGAGTTGGGCATAATATGTAAGCTGAGTATATGAGCTGAACCTCTCTAACCCATTCAATTTAAAAAAGAGTAAGCTCAGACCTTTCATTTAAATTATTTCAGATTGTTTTGACCAAAACAGAGAATCTGCATCTCATATAATCATCTCATCTGAAGGTTATAAAGGACAGGATTTCTGGTAGAATGGCTGAGGAATCAGTGCAAACCAAGGAAGATGCGTGAACAAAACTGATCCCACATAGTCCTGAAGCTTCAAGGTCTCAGTGATCATCCTCATTTTCTCATAAAAGCATAATTTGCCCATACTTTTCAGTATAGTTATTTAAATACGAGGCCAACAGGCCTCGTATATGTATTGTTTTACAATACATTCTACATCCTAGTTTTTCTTTGGTCTCAGCTAGCAGACTTATCATCAGCTGGGAAACTATTTGGATTTGTTGTTTTCTAACCTATGCCTGATTTCTTTCCTTCGTTCCTTCTTTCCTTCTTTCCTTCTTTCCTTCTTTCCTTCTTTCCTTCTTTCTTTCCTTCCTTCCTTCCTTCCTTCCTTCCTTCCTTCCTTCCCACATCACAAAATACATAATAATACATAATCTGTACACTCCTTTGAAAAGCCACAGTCCAGAAAAGCACCTAACCACATGCTAATCTCAAGTGAAGAGGCTACTCATATGCTCCAAGTTATGCAAGTACTTAAGTGCTTTGTAGATCAAAGTCTGGATTTACTGATGTGTATCTGAAGATCAGAGGCCAATGCATTACTCCAGAACACCTTGGAAATAGGTTTTATGTTTGCTCCTTCTGTTTGCATTCCTCTGAGACTTTGGTAATGAAGGGAACTATTTATTTTCTTGTTACTAACATTCTCAACTGGAAAGCAAAAATTGTATTTTAGTAGTACATTATTCTGTCTGAAAAGGGAGAAGAAGAGGGAATGATGGAAATTGTTTATGAACATAATATACTTTGGATTAAGGTATAAAGCTACTTTATTGAGCTTTGTTTAAGTTGTAACAGGGATCTGCTAGGGATAAAAGGAATTTGAATGGAGTCTCATGACATTGCACTGCTTGTGCCTGGACTGGGGCTTCCATGCTTCCGGGCACCTTTTCTTATGGCCTTCCTTCTCAGTAGCAAAAGCTATGCACTCATGAAGCTAATCAAGGAAAGCTCAGCTTGGAGAAGTTTTCTCCTTTTTATTAATTTGTTTCAATTACTTCTTGTTTAATTTATTCTCATTTTAGAATTTACATGACTTAAATACTAAGTGCTTTAAATACTAAGTCACCTTTAATTTCATTCTTCAAACCATGAGTTAATTAAAACAAAGTCTCAGCTACAAAGCAAAGAATTCTTTCACAGTCACTCAAGCCCATATCTCTCTGTGAGCAGCAACTCACAGGAAGAAGTGGAACTGACTGATCCGTGGGAGAGATGAAAGCAAAACAACCTTCTCCCTTAGAACCTTGCTTCTTGGTTTCCCTGGACGCTGTGGGAAGTCCCCAGTGAATAAACCATGGAACAAAAATTTTCCATGAAACTTAGAGCCAGAGCAAACCTTTCATGTAAATATTCTTTCATGTTGAAAATCCACTGGAGAATTAATGGGGATGTACCTCTGGAACACTGATTGTAAAAGAATGTCCCTGTCTTTTCCCTGGCTACAATGGAGGTGACATTTGTATCAGAACAGGATGCTTTCTCTAGATGAATGTTGGTGTTTCAACATCTTAAAATGAGCTTTATAGTACTTACCTGCAAGTGATCTGTTAATATTCCTCTTCCTGGTCTTCTTCCTCCAGTGGCCACTCTCATTATGTACCCTAAGACTCATGCCATTTTACTGGGAACATGGTAATATCATTTCTCCAAAGGGAAAAAATTACCAGCCCTTTTCAAAATGCCTTCATCCTGGTCCTTTACTCTTGACAGGCAACAAGATCTAGATCTGGTCTTGTATTTAGCTTGTGACTTCTCCCTAGCATGGTGTCTGCCATTTATAAGCCTGTCATAGTGCCTGCAATTCTTGATAGAATCTGTGTGTGCATAGATGCTGCATTTGAGAAGAGGATGGTTCTATCTTCATTGGGATCTAGGCATGGCCAGATAGGAGACCCAGGGCTTCATCCTCTAAACAACCACCCATGCTGTAGCTCTTTTGGTAAGATCTCAGTAAGTGCAGAGGCTGGCAGGCAGCATGGATGCTCTTGATCCTTGGAGAGGACTTGCCATTCTTGCTGCAAAATAAAAGCTAAAATCCAGTTTGATCGCATGCTGAAACCATCCCTTAAATCTTGCAGGATCTTTTTCAGGAAGTGGGGAAAAAGTCCTTTAGATCAAGACACCTGATATATGATGATACAACTCAGTCTATGAGCCAAAATCCTTAACAAAGTGAAGGGCAAAAGAGCCTCAGGGAAGAAAGTTCAAGAAGAATCAATTAGCACTTTCCAGTCATCAAAACTGTACATGCACAATCATAGCTGTTCATCACAGTTGAATCTCTTCCCATACAAGCAAACACATGGGTGGTGAAAGTAAATAGCTGTATTACCTTAAGTGCCTCATAATCATCCTTAATTATGAAGAACAACTATTATTACTATTATTATTATTGTTAGACCTGTTAAACATAACACTGGCCTTATAAGGATTGAATCAGGCCTTACAGTGTGCATAGTAATATGGCACCAGCCTATAATTTCCGTCTCTATTTTCTGATTCTTTCTTTAGTTGTGCTTTACAGTAGTAAAAATATAGCTATACCAGTGGAATAGATTTCATTTCTCAATTTCAAACTCTTTTGCTCAATCACTGACAAAATTTTGTGTTTCCGTTTAGTTTCTCATTTCTATAGTGTTTGCAACAGCCTATATGTAAGACCCTGACAGATGTAAACAGTTTCTATAAGAGCAAAGATCTCTCCCTAACATCGTTATGCTAATGCTTTGTGAGCATAGCACCTATGGGAATTTAATGTTGTCAGGGGTTTTTCTGAAAGGCATGTGTTATGCCAGTATACAATATACACTGTCTCTGCTGCAACTAAAGTAGAGAAGAAAATTTAATCCAACTTGCAGAGCAGTTATTCAAAACTAAATAGACCAGTCACTTTCAGTAGGGATAAGAGCAAACAAAAACTCTGTAAAATTCCTAGCATTTTAATTTGCTCCCTACCTTTCACTTTCATCACTACACATGCCTAATCAGAGCAATTCTGGTTAGGCTGTCCCTTTCCTTCTGCATAATCTTGTTTCTTTGTTATGTCATGTTTTGCCAATGACTTTTTGTTATGGTCTAAGAAGATCTTAATTACATGTCCTAGGTCCAATTTTCTTTGTAGAACACTGCCCACACTCGCAGTCTTCCTGAAAGTAATCCAAGTTACAAGTCCACTACTCATTCAAAGGAAATTCCAAGAGTTAAAACTTAGACTCTTATTTTCTACCCAAAATCTGTGATTACAATACAAGTTGCTGGCTTCCTGGGAGTATGGTCCAGCTCTATCTTAATGGGAATTCTGTGTCACAAAGTATTTTACTGGGAATGTAAGCACTTTAATAAGGAAATGATTGATTTTGCAACTGGCATAAGATTTTAAAGATTGAAAATAATGTATTGATTTTTTTTTAAATTAAAGCCATCTTCCTATTCAAAATGGAAGGTCCTGCCCTTCTTGAGGTTTATCACCATAGGCCTTGGGTATAGCTTGCAGTTTTGCTCTTACACAGTGAACATGAGTGAATGAATAGACTATTAAGATGGATGTATTTTTTATTTTATTTATTTAAACCAGGTTAATGTTAGCTTTTTACACAAACAGAGAAGTGTGGGCAAGAAAGTCTTGGGAATTAGGTGTGAATAGATACACCAAAGAAAGTAGAAACCTAGACTCTCTGTGTTGCTGTGCCCAGTGTGTAGCAGGACTTGAAAGTTGTCCTTTAAGTCCTTCAAGATTGAAACTCCAGCCTTTCACAGGCCTGCCCACAGCTGTGAATGCCTGGCTGGAAAAGTAAGACTCAAGGCATAAACCTGAAAAAAGTCACACTCTGTGTGTTACCTGACTGTGTTATTTGAAAGCACAAGAAAAGAGAAAGCAGAGCACTGAAATGTGTCTTGTGAAAGATGTCTTGTATTGTTACAGATGTAGACTTGATCCCTCCATGGTAAATTTGCTGAGTTACACTGCTTTTAGGGCTTTCTGTAAGCTCACGGGTTCACATGTGCAAGGGCTGATGCTTCTAGGGCTAGTTCCTCAGCTGTGATGATGATTTCTGAAGAACCTGGAAGGAGAAGGTGTCTCTCTTTACTCTCCATCATTATTGTTGATGTACAGCTTAGTTCTTTTTTTAAGACAGCATTTTGCTATTATTATTATTCCATTTCTTATTGCCCATTTTATTAATTTGCAAAATCTACTACCTAGCAACAAGTGGCTTTAAGTTTTAAAATGTATAAATTAAAAAATCCCCATAAATTAACACGCAATCCCCAACAAATGGTGGCAATAAGACCACCACTAACTTTAATCACTAGCTGGTGATTAAAGGAGGGGACAGAATAATAATCTGCCTAAAGCAATGTAGCATCAAGGGTCACATACAGAACGTGCACTAAAGCTCTGTTCCTTCCTGCAAACAGTATTGCAGCAAGTCTAGCGGACAGGAAAACAACTATTGGAAGAGGAATCTCTGGCTCAAGAATAATGGTTTCAACTTTGTCCTGTCTATCTGTGTTAGAAGGATGACTTCCTTTACTCTGCCTGCTGGCACAATTACCTAAAGTTACTTTGTTCCTGTGAGGTGGTATAATATACATGGTGAGCACCCTGTGTCCAATGATAAAAGCAATTAGACTGGTGTCTCATAGCTCCACTGAGGTAGGGAACAAATAAAAGCCAATCACTGGACAACTGTGATGGAGCCTCAGGGTACCTGATGCTTGTTTCTATTCCAATGATATTCACATTCACTGTGCCAACAAAACACAGAGATCTCCTATTTTCATTTTTGCCTATCTACAATGTTTGATCCAATGTTCACTAAAGCAAATGGAAAGTTATCAGTTGGTTTGAATGGGGTTTGGCTCTCACAGGGCTTGTACAAATCAGAATAGTTTAACTTACACTCTGCACACAGGCTGCTAGGCTAATTTATCTAAATCAGGGCCTGCCCAAACCTCACTCTTCCCCTGGGAAAATGTTCCCTCCCTGTCATGTGATTCCTATGATTTGGGAAGAGGGCAGTCAGGAGCAGTCAGGCTGGGTGTCTACAGTGGAAGATGTGCCTGTTTGGCTTCCCACTTTTTCAGGATGTCTGGTTATACCTGTGTTATCCTACTCTAAAATGTCTGCAAGGTCAGTCATGTAAGCATAAGCATATTAAAACCATGCATGTAGCAGCAAGTGCACAGGAGTCCTGTGAATAGCCTCTGCTCCATAAAACAAGTTATGTTCCCCTCCCTGCTGGAAGAATTATGTCCCACATGATCACAGTCTTAATTTCACGTACCCAGACTGTAGACACAGCACGCTGGGTTAGTCTGTGGTCAGAGGGAAGGAGGTATGTGGCTTCTGCTACTCCTGCTGCAACCAACTTGTCATTCTTTCATAATGTAAAATTCTCCCTGGGTTGCAGCCCAGGTCTTTGAGGAGGCAAAACCACTTGCTGAATGTCATGAAGAAAGCAAGTTGCTGTGTTAAAATGCTGGCAGGAGTTCAAAACCAGTTGAAAGTTTAGAGCAGTATGAAAACGCAACACACAAAGATAATGTGAGCAGCACTTTTTGTCTGCAAATAGTGTGCATTTGGGCAAATTTTCTCTATCCTACAACAAAATGTTTTTTAAGAAAAAAAGAAAGAAAGTGAAAGAGCATTTTCTTCAAGGGAGACCACCTGGTATGAACATAGCAGTGGTTGTTAGCTTTGGCAGTAATTAAGAGGGGGCAGTTATTCAGTGGCCTCAGCTTGTTGGCAGTCTCTGCTCAATGCCTATTGCTCTGGTGTTCATAGTCACTGACCAAGGACACACAGTAGGAAAATTAAGGGTTTGAATGGGTTTGTAAACTAGTGACGTGTTTTGCTGTCTTTGGAGTGGCTCTTTTTGACAAAGGTACACTGAGTCTACTTAACCCTGCAAAGCACAGTTTACAGATACCTCCAACAAATTAGAGGTATTAGCCCAGTTAAATTAATTAAAGCAGTGTTAACATGCACAGACTGCTTCTGAGGCTTGGCTAACTAGCTCAAAGTGAGCTCCTTGGTTTTATGCAGCTTAGACATACTTTTGCAGGGCTGCGTGGGACTTCATCACTGTCACACACTGAGCACTTCTTCTGTCTTCCAGTGCTATCACTTGCTGTCTTGTGCCAACACTAGCTAGTCCCTCTATAAAAACACTTGGTTGCACATTTTGCAGCTTCTGTAAGCCATGTTCTTGGCTTAGTCTCTAGAGGCTGCAATCTTCCCTGTCTCTCTCCTGACGTGTCAACCTCCTGTTGATTTTTACTTCTCCAGTTCCTTTCAATGCCTACTTCTTGCTCCTTCATGCCAGCAAGTTGAAAAGATTCTGTTTCCTTCTGCTTTATGCTGTTTTCTCCCTTGACTGGGAACATGTAGGCTCCCAATTCACTCCTCTGGACTCTCCCAGTCCCTCTTCATACTGATTTGACATTTGCCCCAATTATAGTTCTCATGCCATTTCTTCCCCCATATCAGAGTTTCAGTTTGGCCCCAGTTTCTCCTTTTCTTTCTTGCTGCCTGGCATAGTTTTGTCAAATGATACCTAAATAAAGCCTTGGAGTTCTGACCAGTCTGGCACTTACCACAAAAATGAATATTTATTTGGCCTTAAACTGCTGAGAGGTTCAGCTTTTTCAAACAAGCATTCCCTTTTGAGCAGAGCTGTGCTGCTAACCAGAGAGACTTCAACCAGTCCCAGGGGTCTGTCAAGGTGGACAGTACTGCAAAGTAACTGACTCCTGAGCACAGAAGCCACATGGATGCTGAATAAGAGTGGGTTTGGATGTGCAGCTGTAGGTTTTGCGCACCCAGGAAATACAAATTCCTTTCTGCAGCTCATCTTCTTTTGCTAAGATTGGCAAAAGGACCTTTGATTGTCTCTTCTCCATTTTTTTCCTTCCCCTGTGGAGTGTCTTAAAGGCACGACTCAAAGTTTTAGTGATGCTTACATGGAAACAAGATAAGCAGCCCGTGTAATGGGCAGTTTCCTGGCAAATTCTCTTTTCTTAAATGTGCTATCTGAGTTTAATGAGTTGAAACTCACAACTATAATTAGCAAAATGCTTAAGATACTACTCTCTGAACTTAATTGAATTTAATTTACAGTCTGAACAAATACATTTACATGTTGAAGCAAATGTTTGCCTTTATTTTAAAGTATTCATCTCTTCTTATCTTGCAGACCTTAGTGAGGCAAAAGTTTAAGCTTTGTGGTACTAGGACATCTGACTTTACTTGGCTTGAAAACTGAATTTGTGAAACTTGATCCCTGAACATATCATAAAAGAACTTAAGCTCTTCTAATGGAAAAAATGTTATCAGCTTTTAAAATGTGTGTGCTTAAGCCTTAAAGGAATGCTGTGTAGTATTAGCACAGCAACCTGAAAATTCCCCACCAAAAAAAAAAAAAAAAAAAAAAAAAAAAAACTTAACAGTAATTAAGCTGTGGACAGTGTTTGAAAAAGATAGGGTTTTTTGTTGTGGTTTTTTAAATACTTATTTATTTTGGATTAATTTGTAAGCATTTTGCTATGGAAAACTCTGTACTCTAAATTCTGTCCCTTTTACTTTGTCACTATGGGATTCTATTGAGAGAGTTTATAAATTATATCTATATAAGACACAGGACAGTTTGTTTTCCTGTGGAATTAATGATACTGCCATTAGCCAATAACATCATGCTTTACAGATCCAGGCACCTTGAGCAGAAATTTTTTGCCAACCAAAGGTCATGAAACCAAAGGCAGAAATCAGTATGAGGAGAGCAGGCACCTGACTGTCTGCAGCATTAATCTTCAGAGCCCATTAAGGTAAGTAAAAGCCCCTTCTGTTCGGGACTTGGAGAGAAAATTCAGCAACAGTTGGGGACTTTTGCTGAAGCAACAAGAAGCCAACTATTCATCAGAGTATGAAGTGTTGGAAAGGCATAGATGGCAATATCCTGCAGTAGCAGGTGCAGGGACTGAAACTAGACTGAGTAGAAGACGATGGAAGAGGTGAGAAAAACATCAGCCTGTGAGCAGCAGAACAGCTCCCCAGTGCAAGCTAGGGGAGAAGGACACACTGAACAAGTTCACTGTTGTCCTTTGCATGTTCCTATATCAATATTTTTGGAAAGAGACTGTTTCTTGGGAAAACCAGTTAGAACTTAATGCATAAGCAAGACAGTTATGTGGTTACAGGTGTGCAAAGGCAACTAGAAGACAGCGTTTAACTCTCAGATGTTCCAATTTCATCCTTCTTTGGCAAACACCAAAATTGTGATCTAAACTGAACAGTGAAGGCTATATTCTGACTCTTTTTCTCTTACCAAAGCTGTACATGGAATCTTACAGTTTTTTCTTACAGCAAATAGGCTACTAGACATCACAGATCACCTGGCCTTATTTCTTGAGGTCTCTGTGTCTTCAGAGCTAGGAAAGAGTCTCTGTCCTCTTCCTGAGTGCCATGGGTAAAAATATCAATGTGCAGATTTGTGATCTCAAATTTGATAGTGGTCAGAATCACAAAACGGGATTCACTAAACTGTCAAACCAGGCACACTACAAGATACCCAGTATTTGTCTCTGATAGTCTTATGGCAAGGTAAAAGTAAGGTATTATGGTTTAAAGGAATATCTCCAAGAGCTTCCATGCTGCAGCATGCCTAGAGGAATGCCAAGTGCCATTGGACTGGCCAGGCAGCTGGCACAGCACCTGCAGCAGCAGCAGCACAGGGCTCCCTGAGTGGATTCTGATCAGTAAAGCACTAGAGCTCATTAAAATTTCATCCAGGTGTGTCTGCAAGACCTGCAGCAACATAAAAGTGTTCTTGAATATATGTCTGAAGCAAGCACACACTGTATTATGTAGTTAAAACTGCAACATCTGGATCCAAAAGAAGGCTGATTTTGTCTGTGCTGGGTGAAGGTGCTGTGGTTCCTTTCAGTGTCTATGGAATTTGCTTGGTTGAGTCAATGGCTGACCAAGCCTGAAAATGCTCATACATTAACTTGCCTCTTTTGATCATTGCACCTATATGAAAACTAGCCCACAAACTCTTGCTCCGTGGTTCCACACAGTTCATGTCGTAAATGCTGTTGTCTTTTATTATACCATTAGCCTCAACACATACAAAAGGGCTCATTTTAATTTGACAGCTCTTTCCAAGTAGGTGTGCATGGGAAAAGGCCTGCTGCACTGTGTGGGGTCCACTGTGATAAGGCTTTTTTTGGAAATCCTGTGTCTTCTGGACCTTTGTGCAGCTGTTCCTCTGCACGTGGCCTTGCTGCGTGGGAGCCCCGCCGCCCCCTCGTGCAGTCATGGTGTGGCACAGTGGAATTTGCTCTGGGCTTTGTGCAGCCTCCTTAAGGCTATAAGGCTTCTGCCTGCTCGAATGGCTTCCTCTGTCTCCTCATAGTTCAAACCCAGGAACCTGTTTGCAGGTTTTTCAGGCTACCCAGCCCCATTGAGACAGAGGGGAAGCACACTGGCCCAGTGCATTCGGTCACAAACACACACAGCACCCCGGGATGCCGAGGTCAGTTATTTGGGTGCGAGCAGGAAGGATAGAACCCTCACACCTTCTTTTCTCTCACACCCACACACCCACTCGTGCATAAGGACGAAGCTCTGATCCCATGCCTGTGGCTACCCTGCTTCCTCCTGAATCACACCACCCACAAAGTGAGAAGGCTTTAAAACTTGGCATCAAGAAAAACAGAAGTAGATTTTCCTGCTGTTAAATTAATCTGCCAAGGCAAACCCATCCCTTATAACATGAAACTTTAACAAGCTCTTGCATTGTGATGCCCTAATTTGAACAAGAAAAAGTTTGCAGGGAACTGAGAACTGACTTTTCACTCAGAGATAAGGCTATATACCTCTTTGCCTGCAAGCCCATGGGTATTTTAAAAAAACCCACAAAACAAAACAGAATGTCTTTACATATTTAAATGAATTAAAATGAACCTGCTCTAGACGAAACATTCAATTCCTTAACCAAGCTTCTAAAGGGTGAGCTTCACTACAAAAGAAACTTATTAAAGAATAATGAAGACTGTCAAAAACTATATGCTTAAAAGCTAGTAAATAACAAAGTAAGGCTTTTAGTCATCTTGACTGGACAAGGTGAGGTCAAAAAGAAACAACAACATATCCAGCACCATGGCAATGGGCTTTTCATGCTTCTTGTATTCAGGAATTGCTTTTTTAGAAAAAAGTCTTGCTTTTCTTTGGTCACACATTCTCTTCTGTTAATCCCTGTCTTTAGCCTGACTCTCTGAAATCAAAATTCTCTTTTTTTTTTTTTTGGTAACTGAAGCTATGTTTCTCTCACTTGGAGCATATTCTAAGCCATTGGTGAAAAGCTTTTTCAAGCGACTTTATGTTGGATGGATCCTGAGGCTGTCATCATTTACTTGACATTCGCTTGTACTGAATTAATAATAATCAGTTAATAAGTCAGATCTTACATCATGTTAAGCATTTTTTCCTTGTTTATTTTCCCTGCATTAATAGCCATATTGCAATTGTATACAAAGCCCTGAGCAAAATTTAATTCACTGGCACTGATTTACAACTGTAGAACATGTTCTGATGGGGATAACTGTTGGAAAAAAGATCACTTTAAAAGCATATGCAGGCATAAAGAACTGATCAGTTGACATCTAGCTTTTGCTATGTGGGAACAAAGTCATCGTTAATTATTTTATTTTTGTTGTTGTGTTTGTTTCCTCTTTTTGTTCTTCATAAGTAAGCAAATGTTCAATGGTGATCAGGTGCTGTTTTATCTTAAACAGCCTCAGGGTTAACAGAAGTCCCACTGAAAAATGTTCATAAACATACAGTGACAAGAATAGAGACTTTGAGTACTGAGCTCAGTCATGTAAGAATGTGCCTGAAATTGAACTTAGAAGCCAACAATATCTGAACAATCAACATTGCCTGTGTTACACTTTTTTAAGTAAAGGAAATGGTTCTCCAATGTGACCTTGATGTGTAAACAAGAGGTAATTAATGAAGGCATTGGTGCAATTTCATGGAACATGAATTTCCTCCACCGAAACTTTAGCACTGAAAATCAAAGTATACTTTGTTATTTTTGATACCCATATCATTAAGGGAAAAAAATCGCAGGGGAGGGGAGGGGGGAAGGAAGGAAGGAAGGAAGGAAGGAAGGAAGGAAGGAAG